>JALRML010000026.1:0-418399 GCA_026120125.1 Pseudocercospora vitis | reverse complement strand
AAAAAAATCGATTTACTATTAGATAAAAAGCTAATACTTATATATAATAATATATAGATCCTAAGAGTAGTTACCTAACTATAAGGAAAAATAAGTATATATATAAGATATATCGATATTTAATAATACTAGCTTTAAGAACGATATAGAGTAGGTAATATATTAGTTAAATAGATTCTAATAGCTAATATATCTACCGATAGACTAACTAAGCTATTACCTAGGCTAAAACACTATTAGTTCGTCTATTAGTTAGGTCTTTACTATTATCTAAAATTATATACTATATAAGGTTCTTTTAAATCTTAGAGAATAGGAAGACTTATAAGAGAGAGAATTTATTTCTAAATAAAGGATATATATAAAGAGATTAGAAAGAACCGCCTACTTTACTTAGACCCTTACTTTAGACTTTACTTTAATAAGTAAATAAGAAACTAATAGTAAATAATAATAACCTTACTTTCTTAACGTTATTAGTAAGAACTATAAGAGAATTCTACTTTTCTAGTTTAAACTCTTATTCCTTATCTCTACTTCTACTCTAAGGCGATTATATTAGTAGTTCTAACTAGTTCTTTACTAAATTAATCGACGTTAGTAGCAAACTTAGTAGTAATTAGTAGTAGTAATAGCTAACGAAATCTTTCTAACGACTTTGCCTAATTTAGCTCTAGGAACTCTAATATTTATAACTCCTCTACTTAATAGCCTCTTAGAAACAAATCTAGTATCTAATAAAGGAAAGAATTCTCTTAATATATATAAGGATATTATAAGTAGAGACGATCCTTAGGAGATTAAATAATATATTAAGAAATCTACTCTATCTAATAAACTTATCTTTTCTTATAATAGATTAGAGATATACTTAAAAACACTAAAGAGATAGGTAGGTCTAATATAGGCATTTAACGAAACTCTAAGCGATAGTCTCTATCTAAATATCTTAAAAAATAGAAAAGAAAGAATACTAAGAGTAAGAAAACTCCTAACTATATAGAAAAAAGTAAAAGAAGATCTTATCGCCTTAGAAAAAGAATCTCTAAATAATAGATAGAACTTAGAAATAAATAGAATAAACTTAGAAATAACTAAAGGAAAATTAGGAGGAAATAAGAAAAACTTAAAAGAAAAGAAAACTCTAACTCTAAAGAAAACTACTTTTACTTCTCTATATAAGAAAAATAATAAAGAGGAAGATAAGAATTTATCTAATAAAATTATTAATATCGATAAGGATTTATTTAAGAAAAATAACGAAAATCCTTAAAGACTAGTAAATTAGAAGAAAGCTAATAGAAAATATTAGAAGAAAGAGTTAAATAAGCGTAGAATAGAAGTTATTATATATAATTTCGCCTAATTCTTAGTTAGATTAAAGATAATAAAGAGTTAGAAAGGAGAATTCGATATAAATAAAGAACTTATAATAGAAGACTTAGTTATTCTTAAAGATATAGTAGCTTACTAGTAGAAACTATTCGTAACTCTAAAGCTAACTCCTAAGCGTTAGTAGATAGCTAAGAAAGCGTCTAATACTAAGGATTTAGATAAGTTAGAAGAATACTTAAATCTTATAATTAAATCTATAAAAGGATTAGATAAAACTAAGGAAAACAAAAAAAGAAGCTTTAAGCTTATTATAGCTTCTACTAAGATATTAAAGAAGAAGCTTAAATTAAAAGGAATATTAGTAGAAGATCTTATTTCTAATATCTTTAGATATATAAAAGAGCTATTAAAAAAGATAATTATAAAGTTAATTATAGAAATCCTTAAAATTATCTAATAATAGTATTAGGAGTAGAACATATACTAATACTAAGAGGATATATAGAGATTAAGGATATCCCTAATAAGTTTAATTACTTATTTCCTATATAATTAAATATAGCACGTAATATTACGTATAACTACTTTCTATAAAGTAGGTTATTAGCTAGTAAATTAACAAAACGTACAACCTATTCTTTTTATCACACATACATGGTTGTTACCCCTAAGTCAGAACCCGCATCTCCACACCTCTCTTCCCACGAGGCTGTATCCGGAGAACAGGGTATATGCATGTAAAACCCCTCCAAAGAGGCTCCCAAACGGGTCGTAGCTTTCGGGCCAATAAAGCAGGTATTTCCTTTGATAAACTTAAGTTGGTTCAGATTGCTATATATATGCACATCCAACAATTCTGTACATGGTAGAGACGCAAGGATTTGTCGACTTGGTGTTTCCATTTTGATGTACTCAGGATCTTGGGATGTGTTGTGCGCTGGAGAACACGGCTTTGCGCGGTCTAACAGCAAGTTGTCACGAAGAAGATAGATCGAGGTGAACTCGTTCTCTCCGATCTGTAGAATTATCTCGAACCGAATCTCCAAATTCCTGGCATAAGATGAAAGTTCGGAAAGCCACGTTCTGGAAAGATGACCATTGAGATGTGATGTCTTCTCATGTCACTCGTGGGGTCCACGCTATACTTCCAGAGACTGCCGTACTCTACGTCGCCCACGGTCAGGACATCCCGGATTTCGAATCTCTGTCTTCTACGACGACATAGCGAGCCGACTGCGAGACATCAGAACACTGTCTTTGAGCTCTGAATACCTCTTTTGATCGCTCGTTACTTATGCCAGTACAACTCCGCACTTCAGTCCGTTGAGCGTGTACGTTTGTTATTGACCAGGCCTGCAAGGCGATGGTGGCGATGGTGGCGATGTGCTTGACGGAATCATCTCTCGCCTCCATTTCCCTTTGCGAATAAGCTCAAATCGTTCCCATGAGCTGCCCTTGGTATGCCTCGATCACCTCTCGACACTTCATGAGCACTCCAGCAGCTAGGGTACGATTCCGTGTCTCCTCGTTACTTCCTTCGACGACTAAGTCGCCTCCGCCCACGCGTTCGAAGACGAGTTCTACCCACTGTTGTGTCTCCATGAGCTCTCTAGGGTTCTCGAGGACCAGTCGCTGCATCCCTCCATGCTCTGTATTGACCTCAAGCAGAGTGAGCAGGGCGAAGAGCACGGCTTCCAAAACGCTGATATCAGATACTGCTTGCACTCGCAGGGCAAGAAGCAGACCCCAGAACGCGGTGGTGATTTCTGGCAGTTGCAAGGTGGCAGGACCAGAGGCGTGAAGGAGCAATGCTAGTGTCTTGACGAAGGTGACCTGGACGAAAGGGGTGGAGGCATAGACAGAGGCTTGTCCATATGCTGCTAGATCTTGTTGATATCGGCCCACAAGCGGGAAGAAGAAAGAAGAAGCGAATAGCTTTGCAAGTTCGTTTGGTGCAGACTTGCGCTTCGTCCGGTTTTCGGCTGTCAGCCGAGACGAGAATGTTCTGACTTTGACTGCATTCAGTTCGGATGTAGCCTTGTCCGCCGCATCCAGAGCCAGGGGCTTGATTAGACGATGCTCGACAGATGAGCTCGCTGCTTCGAGTCGCTTCACTGAAGTAGAAGTGGGGTCGTAAACCGCATGCAATCGTCCTGTCAGTCTCTTGCTAGGGAACGAGCTGCTTGGAGGCAGAGCAGGGTTGAGCTTGGCATCTTCATTCCCCAGACCAGCTGTCTCTCGACCACCAAGGCCGACCGCTGAGAGCATGATGCAGCGTTGTGAAATGCTGTACTCGCCGGTAAATGCTTGCCGGCTCAACCAGGGTCCCATCTTCGACACATCGCTTAGCAGTATAGCAATGAGTGCTTGTAATCGCAGCTCGTCAAAGTCTTCGGTGTCAAATGGGTCCTGCAAGTCACATAGAAGCAGACCAAGTTCTTCAGCATGGTCGCTGACTTCGTTGCCAAAGTTGAGCTTACGCCGGATGAGTGTTGGAGCATGTTTGATGCCCATCTGGAATCTATCAGGCTTCTCCATGTCACGCAACATGCGCATGAGATCGCGTATGTATACAGGTGGCCGAGGTTTGTCGCGGTTGACGAGAGTGGCATCTTCGTCACTGTCCTCAGGATCGTCGTCGGGCTTGGCATAGGGCTTGAGATCATCATCGTCCCCTTCTCCCACATCTTCTAGAATTTCTGTAACCTTGTCGCCTACCACTTCTGTTTGTACGGGTGGTCGAGCTGGTCCGAAAGTCTGTTTACCATTGATTATTGGCAGCCGTTCTGATTGCGATCGTAGCGTCTTTCTCGGGTGCCGTTTTGGCGCATGAGTGATTGTATCACGGAGTTGTCCAAAGTCGTCTAATGTGCCCACCCAAAGCTGAGTCTTGACAAGGCCTAGGTACCACTCTGCCTCCTCGGTCCGCATTTCCTCAGTCCCAAAGTCCATCTTTGAGCTGTCTTGGTCTACGAGACTAGATATTGCTGTACCGACAATCATGCCCAGCCATCGCGCTCGCAAGTTGCTGCTATGAAGCCGATTGCTCACGCCTTGCATATGCCCAGATGCGCGGGAGATCATCATGACTGCCACTGGGTTCTTGCGATTTAAGGCACCCGCGATTAAGAGAACAGTCTGCGCAACACTTTCTTGCTGCACTACCAAACCGTGGTTGATGAACAGTTCATTCCCAAAGACATTCAACAACCTCTCAAGGAGACCATCTAGCTCGTCAGGCGCAATTTTATCAAGTGCTGCGACACTCGCCGCCCGGACCGTAGGGGAGATCGCACTGCTCAGGGCTGGATCTGTGAGGCAGGAGAGAAGTGACTGCTTTAGGGCATTGTTCGTGCCAAGGAACCAGATGATAAAGCCCGAAATGGCGGAGGCCTCTGCTACCTTTGTGCTCAGCCCCGCTAATCCGCGATGTGAATCGTCTGACAGGCACTGCAAAGTGGTCTCCAAAAGCTGTCGTGTCGCATGTACTGGTAGAGTGTCCAGCATTGAAGAGAAGTACTGCGGGTGCCTTTCGATGATGAGGGCCTTGACTAGAGCTTGTTTGTAGCCTAGACTGAGAGCTCTGGCTAGGACCTGTGATGCGACCAAACCTGCGTCTTGAGTGTCAAGAAGATGGGCGATACCGAAGCCAACCCATGCAGCATACTCAGCGCCTTTGCTAAGCCACGAAATGCTGAATGAAAGACTGTGTTCCTTTAATATGTCCTCGGCTCGTGCAAGCGTAGCTACGATTTTGCCAGATCCCACCAGGTTGGCATATTCCTTCCATGTAAGTTGCCTCTTGGCCGTATCAGCAACAGACTCGTTCAAAGGGTTCCATATTTCACGAAAAGAGAATTTGGCTGGTAGGAGCTCGCTTGCGATCTTCAAAAGTGCCTGAAGCTCGTGCGGATTCGCTCCCGTTGCTTTGGGCGTAGAGAGGCTGTCTGACAGAAACCTGATCCTTGCAAAGAGGGCACTATTCCCAGCGACACTCTGAAAGAGAGCTATTAAATCCCGACGGGAAGAGATGCTCAGGGCGTCAAGGCAGGTTGGTACAACAGTGGTGAGGAGGGTGTGGATAATTTGAGCTTGTAGTGGACCAGGAGCGTATGGGTTGAAGCCTTGAATCCGGTGACAGAGGCTGCGAAGTATCTCTTCAACCGCATTGATGTCCAGCTGGTCTCGCAGTACTTGTGGTATCTCCTCTATCTTGGTCCATGTCTTTGGTGGCCTTGACTCGCTTCTGGTACTAACTTCTTTCTGCAGCGAAGCCCGGTCCTGATGTGTCGAGACTGCCGTGAGGAGCGGCGGGGATCTGTCATTCTCCGTTTGCTGTACGGTCTTCACAGCCGCGAGAAGATCAGCCATCTCCTCTACTGGGGCACATAGTATGCTTCAATGTTTCGACGGAAGTCCATGTCACATGCAAGCGTGGTCGTCTCGCGAAAGGTCACATAGGAATAAGGTTATCGATAAGCCACGCTTTCGTCACTAGTGCACATGCAGCTGTAATCTCAGGCACCGCTTGCACGCTCAGAGCTCAGTTCCAAACCACCCATTCAACCCGCTTCGAAGACGACCATGGCGGCGACGATGCAAGCAGAGGCTATCGCGCCTACTGCGAACGGCACAGTTGACTCTCGTGGTCGATACAAGTGGATGGACAACATTCTCTGCCGGCCTAGCGCATTCACCGATGAGGAATGGGAACCGGGCGAGGCAGTGATAGAGGCCCTGGAGAGATGGCGGATATTGGTCATTGGGGCCGGTGGATTAGGCTGTGAGATCCTGAAAAATCTGGCTTTGAGTGGATTCAAGCACATCGACGTGATCGACATGGACACCATCGACGTCTCCAACCTCAATCGCCAGTTCCTCTTCCGCCAGAGCGATGTGGGCAAGCCAAAAGCCACCGTGGCGGCCAATTTCGTCATGAAGCGTGTGCCGGGCTGTAAGATCAATGCGTACGTGGGCAAGATTCAGGACAAGGACGAGGACTACTACATGCAATTCAATAGCGTCATCTGCGGCCTAGACTCCATCGAAGCTCGGCGGTGGATCAACGCTACCTTGGTGGGCATGGTTGATATGGACAATCCGGACTCGCTCAAGCCTCTGATAGATGGCGGGACTGAGGGTTTCAAAGGCCAGTCGCGTGTCATCTTCCCGACCATGACTTCGTGCATTGAGTGCCAGTTGGACATGCATGCGCCCCGAGCTGCAGTTCCACTGTGTACGCTCGCAACCATTCCTCGGCAGCCACAGCACTGCATCGAGTGGGCTCACATCATCAAGTGGGAAGAGGAGCGGAAAGACATTACACTAGATACCGACGACCCCGAGCATATCACTTGGCTGTACCAGACAGCTCTGAAGCGAGCGCAAGAGTTCGGCATTCAGGGCGTCACCTACAGTATGACTCAGGGAGTGGTGAAAAATATCATTCCCGCTATTGCCTCCACAAACGCGATTGTTGCAGCCTCAAGTTGTAACGAGGTAAGACCCCCCCCCCCCGCAACCCTACCATCACGAATACAGTTAACCGAACCAGGCCTTCAAAATCGCTACCAACTCGGCACCATTTCTCGCTAATCCTGCCAACATTCCTCCGGGCTGCGATCCAATGACCTATGACCCGGAAGACGAGTGGACACCTGCTCCCAATAATTACATGCTGTACACCGGCGACAACAGCATTTACACGTACACCTTCGGTCACAAGAAGAAGCCCGACTGCCCCGTTTGCGGCAACTTGCCCAAGGACCTGTCACTCACCAAAGACACCACTCTCGGTGAACTGGTGGACAGCCTGGCCGAGCGACCAGAAGCGCAGCTCAAAAAACCCAACCTGCGAACAGAGTCAACATCCCTGTACTACTCCTCACCCGACTCGCTACGTGAGCAGACTGAGCCGAATCTTAAGAAGAAGCTGAGTGAGCTCATCGACGAAGGCGAGGAAGTAGCCGTGAGCGATCCAGCCCTGGCTGGCATTGACCTGCGGTACCGCGTGCGATTCACATAGCGTGTGGAGCTGCCCATCGAGGCAGCGGGAAGTCGCGGAAAACATAGGCTGAGCTAGATTGCGGGTCATGAGGCCGAACAGCTGAAAGTTTTTTTGCCCTTTATATGCATAGCGAGCGACGCTCAGATGAGATGAACGATGAAACGTAGCCATGAATCGTACTGCAGAGAAAATCCTATCTTCCCAATACGAGGCACTTTCGCTGAGACGGTTTAGGTATACGTATGACCTCTCCTTGACACTCTGCAGATCGTCTACTGACCGTCGCTTGGGATCTCGCTGTGTATGATACATACACCTAGCTCACGTTGTCAAGGCTCCGTGGTCAAGTCTACACAGGGAACAAAAGGTTTCGATACCACAGCCTAGGATGCGTTTGCATCAGAGGGTTTTGTTGGAGGTTATGTTCCAGCATGTCGGATTGTGGATGGAGTTTGCGGCCACGACATCGATTAGCTTTCGTCTTCGGATTTGGGGTCGACGAGCAGCGAGTTCTTCTAGGTAGCGATATGCTGATATTATCGAGCACGGGGCGGGCTTCGTTGCGGTGGCATTTTGCAATAAGCTATAAGCCCTACAAACACTGTACGCTTAAGCTTGCGACGGAGGATCAGCGGTACTTGATCCACTGAGCTACCGGACACCCCAGCTCAAGATCCAAGGGAGCAGTCTAGAAGACAGATCTCGGTATCTAAGCTCAAACGTCCTAGCTGTATCAAGTGGAAGAGAATGAAATAGGGTCTTCGCTGCAATTCTAGCGATAAAGCGCTCAGTCGTCAGTATCACCATTGCAAAACAGAAAACCTGCTATGGCTAGGAAGCCTGAGGGGTTGACACAATGAAACGACCCATTACGGCAGTTTCATGGATGATAAGAACACAGGTCAATGCCAGATATCTCACGGAACAGAAGACACCTCTTTGTTGTGAAGTTACGACTTGGATAAGGTCTATCTTCGTACCTGCTATTGCAGAGGCGCCTCTCTTCCAACCCTCTCATCGTTCTGTATTCCGTGCCGAATCTCTGCCGCGTGTGGTGGCGAATATTGTCGCAGCCGCGTCGGGTATTGGTCCCGAGTGTGTGTGTATAGTCTACGCCGAATACTCTTGGTCTCTATGGCTACCCTCTGGTTTTGCTCCGAACAGGACTCTACGTCCGGCGCGCAGAAAGACTTGGGGAATAGAACAGGTACGAGTGACCTCGTACTAGCACGCATTGTCATGGATGTTCTTGTACCACAGTATGACATGACCAGAGTCCGGTGCCGAAAGGGCGCAGTCGGTCGCAAAGTTCGCCTTCTTGGGACAGCTACTGCTGCCATTGGCTCCGATCTGTGCTATGAACCTGATGCTACAGCGAGACCGATCTGCCGGAATGATGCCGAGCGGCCAACTACGCTGACATATCTCGAAGTCGATTGTTTGGAAGCTAGAAGTACATGTACCTTTAAGAACGATTCCGCCATGCTGATCTTGCTGGGTTCAAGGTTGTGTAGCGCATGCACAATGAGTCAGTGGTGGCTTAGGGCATCGGCTGATACATCCCGAGCGATCCGACTTCCTCCTACATTTCGACCCCAGCAATATCTCTAACTTACGCGGTATCAATGAGGCGACAATCGTACCAACTATCCCGAACAGACGACATCCGTGGTGTGTACGTCCTAGTCGTCAGCTTGTGTTACCATCCTCAAGCCACGCTGATTAGAGGTATCAATCGCGGCCTTCAACACTACTATGAAGCCACCGGCAATGGCACCTATTAGCCCCGCCTTCACTGATCATCAACGGACAAGGACGTTGGAAAGCGGCTTTCTGGATATTACACTGTCCTCACGATCAGATTTCTGCGTACTCTCGGGCCAAAAGCGACGGTAGTCTTGGAAACCGCGAAGGTCAAACCTGCGAACCAACACAATATCTTCGGCAAGCCAGACGAGCAGATCATCGGAAGCATGAATGTATAGGTGCGCACGTTACCTATACAACATCATGACACTGATAAGACCATAACCAAAGGTCTGGACTGAACATTGGCAATGATGTGACAACCTTGACGAAACTTCATGCTTCAGACTCATGAAAGCCGACTGTGACCTATGTCCCGAGGGCTATCCGGATGCCGTGACTCTATATGCGGACTAGCGAAGCCGCTTACTGGCCTTTGTGGTCATTTCCAGTATCGTAACCAGCGCCTATATCAATGCACGACATCTTGAAGCCGATGCAGGTACGCACTCACGAACTCGGCAAGCGGTCCTTCGATCTGCGCCGGGAATCTTCTGTTACAGCCAAGCTCGCGTCCGCTAGCGCCGAGAGTGTAAGATCGATATTCGATACCCCGACAGCATAGATTCGAGGGTTCTGTGCTCCACTTTTATGGACTGCTGACTCACATGTCCACTGAACTATCCAGAAACCTATGAGTCGCGGGTATTGCTTGATACTCCGAACTGAGCTTACCAGACAATTGGATTGGCCATCGGACAGTATCTTTCCTTCGCCGCGCGGCAACTGGAAATATGCGGACAGGCAGGAACGACAGCAACAAGCTTCTAAAATTGTGCTCCTGGACGTACTCGAGCATTTTCTACATCTGTTGCACTTACTGCCTACAAATTGAGGATTTGGCGGGCCGGAACTCTTACTTGCTCGCTGTGGTTCTCGACGGTATCAGTTCGAGATGAAAGCACTGCACAACACAGACGTGGAAAATTTCCTGGAGAGACAATACATGTCAGGCTCTGGCCCAAGAATAGCGAACCCCTTCCGCTTCGTGTGCGAGGCGACGCGAAATCTCACCACCTGGAGATGCGTAGTTTGTTTCATGCCACAGGTCTGGAAGGGTACCATGGCTTTCTCGTGTCACCCGGACAGATGTATCCTACCGCAGTGCGGTACTTCGAGCACATGCAAATATGTATATGCAAGGTTGGCTTGATTGAGCACGGACTGACGACTGGGGAAGGGATATTGCATCTGCAAACTTGCAAGCCGACACGGAACCAGCGATCGACTACAAGTGACTGCAATCTATGGCCATGGTGTTTGCAGAGCTTAGTCTAGAGCACGACGTCTTCAGCTTTGAACAATGGGCAGTTCGTCTATCGCGTCTACAACGGCGTCTGCCGATAATCAACGACGGATCTCACCCTGGCGCCTTTTATACTTTCCTCGACGCCCCTGCGTTTGGAGACCACACAGTAGTTGCGCAAGCAGCTGCGTTGCACTCCGGGGTAGTGTCTTAAAAAAGAGCATATTGCAGATGTTCAGAGCACTTTCTGGGAAGCTGTGTCCGATGTCCGTGAGGAAGCTGGCGAGATTGGCATTCGCTACTTGTCATCTAACACCCCGAAGACTTACAGAAGCATGGTATCGTTGATCAAATGGCCCAGAAATATGAACACCATTCGTATGTGCGAATTTTGCGAAGATTCGAAACAGCTTTGCTTGAACTCGGGCAATCCGACTGCAGATCCCAGTGCCATGGCATGCTTGGACCAATCTACGAATGGTTATTCGCTGCTTTGTTGAGGCGTAAACCCAACCAGCATGCATAGTGCTGTCGAATTCTCCAGATTCCACCACCAGACTGCCCCGAATCTGCTCAGGTGGAAAGTTCCGTGTACCACACATATGGTACCGTCAGAGTGCAATTTCAGCGCGCGGTCAAGGGCAGTTTGCTTGGGAAAACAGCCATGTATGTTGCACCATTGCAACTATCGAACCACTGGCGGGCTTCCAGTACTGCCGTTAACGACTAGGGCGGACTTTCAATCAGTCCGACGATGGGGTTATGCATCACTTTGGGACCACAGCTCGTCAGTCACATTGCTTGTATGAGTATAATGTGCCAGCCAACCCGAGCTTTCGTGGCGTCGCACTTCTGTTTGAGCAGTATTTCTCACAAGCACGGCATGTCGGACACTCAAACACCGACCTGTCATCTCACTTTGATGTGCTTGTTCGTACTCCAACACGGAGTACGGCGCATATTCGCCGAGGATTGCTTGTTTCTATGATTAAAGCATCCAAGACCCAGATGCGGACTAGGATCATCCTTGTAGCAATCTTCTGTACCTCGAACTTTGCCGCATTCAGTTGGTTCTTTCTGCGACTTCTTTTAACCTTATAGCCTATCGTTGCAGTGTAACAGAGGCCAGACCATTTAACCTAAAGTATTCAAGCAAAGAGTCTGGCTTCACTCTCGATTCACATGTCGCTATATCGGGTACATGGCTGGGATTTTTCCAATGCATTCCGATCGAATGGGCGACATATGCTCGTAACGTTCTGCCGATGACCAGGACTGGGGACTTTGAAACAGCCCCTTTCAACCACGTCCATGTCACTGGTCAAATCGTTGCTATCAACGCGCGGCTACAGAGGTATGTGCGCCACTCACCAAATGTTGATGTTGTCTTCCTGGACGAGTTCTTCACACGAACCGGGACTGCGACTACAAACACTAATCACAGGAGATTAAAAGAGTAGGAGAACCAGTAATCGTCCAGAAATACATGGCGAAACACCTGCCGGTATCTGAGCGCGCTCATCTCTTGCACGAGGTCCACTCCGTACCGGTGTGCGCATACGTCATGCACGTACATTTGCACCTACAGCCATAAGAGGTTGATGGTTGTCTGTTTGCAATGCCTTGCAGAGAACAGCGGGCAACCTTACACAAGTATCTGCAACGCGCAACGCGTCGGTTCCAGGCATGTCAATTGATCCATGTCATAGTTCTGCGTCTGTACTTCAGGTACGCGTACTACTGCTGGGTCTGGTCAGAAATCCATGACTCAGGAGAGCGGAAGTGTCCAACTATCAAGCTCTTCAGCCCGCACCAAGGCACAAGATCGTCTTCCTCTGAATGCCGGAACACCTGCCGGGATCGAATCCGTCAAGAGCGTTGCGAACGCCGACGAACTTCAGCAATTGATTATATATCTTCTCACCATTCACTATGGCCAAAAAGCAACCATCGCGTGAAAGTAGCCCTCGTCGCCGGCCTTCGAGGATGGACAAAAACACACAATTTCAGATCGCTTTCTCGGCAGCCATGATTGCCCTGGTGCTTCCTTTGTATCAGCCGATGGAGCATATACAACAATTGCGTCAATTCGTTCCCCACTGCGAGTTTCGGAAGCCTGTGGCGCCATCATTGGTGTCACCAAAAGGTGATGCTCCTGAGTGGCTTGAGACATTTTCGCCAAAAGTGCGATTCTTGTCGTACGATCCTCTCGTTGCGCACTTGGCTGAGTTTGTATCACTCGAGGAGAGAGAGTACCTGCTAAATTTGGGGTGAGTGTGTTCTATTGCTTCAATGTTCACGAGCTTACAAGAACTTCCCAGTAAGCCTCTACTCACGAAATCGAAAGTGACACTCGACAATGGAACATGGGTAGACTCCGAGGCCAGGACTAGCTCGACCGCTTTCCTCCCAAAGCGTGATCCTGTTGTGATGCATATATTGGAAAGAGCTTCTGCGTTTCAAGGATACCTTCCCACAGAGCAAATGGACCTCCAAGTCACTGCGTATCAGCAAGGACAGCAGTACAAGTCCCACTACGACTGGTTTCCACGCCCGACCTCGCTGTCTAGAAATCGCTTTTCGACAATCTTTGCCATCTTGGAGGCCGATTGTGAAAATTGTGGAACCCAGTTTCCACAGGTTCGCGTTGAGTTGGAGTCTCTGGATCGCCGCTGGTGCGATACCATCAATTGCACTCAGCCTGTACTCACCTCGTTGAACCGACCTGGAGATGCTGTTTTCTGGCGCAACCTGGATCCTTGGGGCAGGCCAAGGGATGACGTTCTCCACGCTGGACTGCCCGCTCTAGGTGGGTCAAAAATTGGATTGAACTTGTGGACGGAGATCCCTGTCAACGCGGAGTGGTATCCACCGTCGCCTGAAGATGGGGTGGCTGAGGGCGAGGAAACGAAAGAGCCGGCGATGCAAAACACTAGCAGTGTTGGGACGCAACAACAAGCCTCGTCGGCCGAGCAGCAGGTGGATCAACACCATACGACTCAACAACAGGCGGCTGAACCACTGGCGACCCAGCCACAAGCATCTGATCAGCCGATCTCCGACGAGCGACATGCGAGCGAGCAGCAAGCGGTTGAGCAGCAAGTGGAACACCAGGCTGTCCAAATGCAGAGTGTACCAGAACAAGTGGCAGCAAACGACCAATCGACACAACAGACTTTGATATCACAATCCCCTGTAGAGCAACAGCACTTTTGACAGCTGTTCTACAGCAAGTCTAACTCAGACTATCGTGTCTGAAAAAACATCAGGCGAGTCGCATCATAGATGATGAGACATTCATGCTCCTCGGAGCGCCACCACCCTTTCGAAGTCAATGCACTTCTCCAAGTCGCGTCCCGTACACGCCCCGGAGGCACGTCATACCGACGACCAATACATCGCATCCCGAACACCCTCGAGAGTACGAGCGAGAGCTGCGCCCGAGCGCTGTTCGTGGACACGACTGCATCTCAGGGGTTTTGAAAAGGTCGCAGTTGGACTTGGATATTGTAAGAGTAGCATGTATCTATACACGATCGCTAATATGTACGATTAGGTACGCCATCTGTAGAGTAGGAATTCATATGTTACTACTACCGTTGATATCCTCTCGAGCGAGACGGCCGACGACTCGCTCACGATATCAGATCTACCAGAGACGCAAAAGTGGGATTCCACCTGCTCCCAGCTATTGACCTTCGCTCCATCTCCAGTCTCTTGAATTCAGCTGTCGTTCGCTCTTGAGATAGGACTGATGTTGCCGGTACCACAGTCATTCGATGATCTGTGAAAGAAACATGAACGCGGTCTTGGAGGCTGGCAACGTGGAACGTTCCTGGCACCGGATCCGCCGGCGAGAGCCCTGTATACCACATGCCGCTGATTGGCGCTAGATTTGAACCTTAAATCTAGCACCGATGCCGACTTTGATCCCGACACTAGAGGCAAGCAGGCACCTTGTACACTTCCAGGTTCCTGGTCCTTCGACATGCCTCAACACGATACTGCTGGGAAGCAAGACGCTGAGCTCTGGTATGCGAGTCCGAGATCGACATGGACCCCAGTTGTCGTCCCGGTCGAACGCGTAATAAGTACATCGTAGGAGCACGCACTTGTGCCATTGACTTTCTCACTCTGTGTTCCACGCCGTTCCTGACGGTGACTTTTTTTTCGTACGAGCTAAGCTTTTTCTGGTGGCGATTATCCGACGAATGGATGCCAAGGATGTACTCCAAATCAAAGGTGGTTTCCAAGGTCATTTCGTGATTCGTGAATCCAAGAGCGAGGAAACTCCTCTCAAAAGTCGTTTGGACTTCACCATCGCTAGTCTGGCGATCTGTCCGCCTGTAACTGGCCCGCGTGCTCTCTTCGTTACCGTGAGGTAGACGCCGCTCTGCTCAATCGTGGGCTAGACTCACAAAATGCCTGCAACCATGGAGAAATGGTAATTTTCACGAAAACCAGCGCTGGTCGTATCCCCGCGATGGATAGTTACCGTATACTGCCTTGGATGTTGGCTCGATAATGCCGACAGTGTGAAGCATTTCAGCTGGCCAAGGTGGACTTTACGTGGAACTGATGTTATTTGTTAAGGAGTATTGTTCGTGTTCGTGGGCAGGAGATGGCGGAGATCCACTTGTGCCGAGACCGAGGAGCTTAATGCATCCTACCCCTTCACGGACGCCGGCTTGGCTCAGATTTCACAACCCAAGATGGCACACTGGTTCTTGCGAAGACCGTTTCACGTCGTGCTCAGCTGCGGTCCTCATTTGGTCGGCAAAGCAATTAGGAGAGTTTCGGTCCTGCTCCGTCGACCTCCCAGTTCCTCGGCCCAAGGATCAATGTTATCCCTGGGACACTTTGGGCCTGCTAGGCGCCTGAATCTAGCGCGTAGATCGACTGGCTTTGCTGCTGCTCGAATTCTGCGTGTATAGGGTGCCGAAGATCTGGTTTAATGGGTGTGGAGAGCAAGATCGCAGCCTCGTCCGTATCGATCGCCCATCACACGGTTTTCGTCATTGGACTTCGTACTCCCTCCCCATCCTTTGCTGTTGAAGGTTGACCGCGTGTGACGACGGCCATCTTACGCTGAGCACTAAAGCGAGGACTTGGAATTCAGAAACGGCGGTGCGTGTAGAAAACTGTACGAGGTGGGGCGCGCGACTTGTTTTCATACGGCAGTGACAAGGCTTGAGGATCACATCCGATGTCACCGTATTATCTCAGCCGTGCGCGATCAGGGGAATTCCCCCCTGTACCGGCGACATAGCGCTGTATCAAGCTGGATACTCGTACTGGGGTGCCTCGATCGAAGCAGTGGTGGCCGACTTACCAATCGATTCGTCTTTCGGAACATGCAAGGTTGCTCTGAGACTTAGCGCTGCCCTTTGCGCTGCTGCCGGCGGGTGCGAACATTCAGGCTCGTTCTGCAGAGGTTCCGGGCGCAAGGCGGCGGAAGTGAGCGGCTGGCATATTCCTCCAACGCCACGTAATTTGCAAGGTAGCACTGACATGGCCCAGCCTAGCATGTGAAAACATGTCGAGGGGAACACTCGCATACCAGATGTTCATAGTCCACTACCCGTACACGTGCTCTAATGGAGTTAGTTTGAGTACACAACGAGTTTTGGCATGAACTCTGAAATCGCTTGTGCTATTGTATGTGCGATATCGCATTGGCATTGATATCGATCTTGGAGTAAGTCATGGCTGAGATTCGGAAGACCTCGTCCTACGAACGGGGCAGCTAATTTTGTACCCTGAGCCCAGCATGCTCACCCTTCACAAACAACCACCTATCTGATAACGTCATGTCTCATGCTCCGCTGCACTTTCGTGACCATTCTCCGCGGTTCTCTTGCAGATCGTGCTGTCGACACAAGCAACGCCGAAGGTTTCGGCCCCGGTGCCGATAAAACTGGCATAAGCCCGACGGCGAGTAGTGACGCTTTTGTGCAGGATAGCGACGGTGACATAGATGAGAAATGAGGATTTCGAGGCTTAGAGGGAGACAATTCACAACATTGGATTTTGGTTCTATGAAATCTAATACCCGCGGGGTTTCCGCACTGTGGAAGAGACCGATGGGGCGCCTATGAGCAGTTTGCGAAGTCGTAGACTCCATCGCCGTCCCCGTCGAAAGGTGTGCATCCGTTTCCCTGGGTCTCGCAAGGCTTTTCCTACGGGTATCAAATTGTCAGTGAGACTTGTAATTCTGGACGTCGGGGCAGGGTGTGCAATACTTACCGAGTTACATGAGAGATCGTTGTATTCGTCGCCCCCGTAGACGCACAGTTGCTCGGATGTATCGCAGTTCTACAGATTGTCAGGGTTGGCTTGTATTGGTGGAGGATGGTTACTGAGAGAGACATACCCAATACTGAGCCATGGCGCCGATCAGGAGGGCGAACAGAGAGGCGCAGGTTGAGACGCGCATGGTGACTGTGTTGTTTGTCTGTGTGGTTGGTGAATGGAATGTGTTGTCTGGGTCGGTTGGCTTTGGGCGTACATGCTATCTTCGCTGGTCTCTTATAGTTGTCCTACATAGGACCTTCCCAACCGGATGAAAATCATCCTATTGTGCCAAGATGTTCGGTTTCACAGCTAGTCGCGATGGCTGCAGAGAATAGGTGGGCCTACGTGGGTGATGCATATAGTACCAGCAGCGCCCCTGGAGAGTCCGCTGATGTGATGATGATCAGAGTTGTCGCTGGATCAAGTTCGCTATTTGTTTGGAGGGGAGCGAGCTATGAGCTCTGTCATCTCGGCAGTGCTCAACACGAGCCGCGGACTTGGAGGTGTACCCTTCGTTCGCGAAGGCTTGTTTCTTAGTCTGTTCGGCAAAGGTATGGCTGTTTCGCGGTGTTGATCGGCAGTCTTAGCATAATCGTGGCCGCGTGTCTTTACATCGCAATAGTGGTGTCGAGGATGTTTCCAGGCTGTGTCTATCGGGATCTCAGAGCCTCGCCATAGCAGCGTATCTACACAAGGCTGTCACGCTTCAATTTGGTGAGTGGAAACTCATGCCTGGGCATGAGCTAATCATCACCGGATTGTCAACTAGCTATTCACGTGCACTTCTAAGCCCTCGCGAGTGTCTCTTGATTTTCTCACCTTCTCAACACTCGCAATCAGACTACTAGAGCATTCTGAGCGACTCAGCATTGTAGAGTTGTTGTTCAAATTAGCTTCAGCACCGTGTTGGCTTCGCTCGCTTCAGCCCGCAAGAAAACTGGAAGGAGAGCAACGACGGGGCTACGACGTGGAATATTCGATCAGCACTCGCTCACAGCTTGCATGAAACCGTCTTTGCTTCCGCTGTAGGTGATAGCAGGAGTTGCACCAGATGGAAGGGGTGCAAGGAGAGAGACTCGGTTCGATGGAGGAGGTATCGCAGATTGAGTTCCGGTAGCAGCCGGTGCCAAGAGAACGCGTCTTGAGTCGCGTCTTCCAGGGTCCGCGCATCGAGCTGACTTTCCTCCAACATACATGTCACTAGCAAGTTCATAATTGCGCGGGACACTGCAGCATACACGTACGCACCTACACGACTACTGTGCGCGCCTGAACCGCCGATATGGATTGAGTACAGCACTTCCTCACCCGCTTCTCCCGTCTAGCATGGGCCGCAACAAGGTGGTCGAGCTATCGATAAGTGATGATGAGCATATCGCCGTCGTGGCGCACCAGCCGCGACAAAGCCTGAAACGGAAGCTGCGTAGCGACCATGATCCTGGAGAGGCTTTTAGCAACTGCAGACTGTTGGGTCGTACGGCGCTTCGTGAGCTCACGCCCGAACAGTTCTTGAACAGAGTCCGAGGCCCTAAGGCGTGGGTCAAACGCCCGAAGTATGGTCCAGGATTTCTACAGCAGTATCCGGCTCTGCCCGCCGCTCCGGCTAAGGGTGACACGCAAGTAAATGCACGGAAGGTTGGCAAGGACATCCGCTGCTCGGTCGCGCCTATCACAGATACTCTGAGCGAAACTCGCAATCTATTGCATAAAGTTCCATCATCAGATCTCACGGGTCGAAGACCAAAACGAGCAGCTGCTCAATCCGCCTTCGATCTTCTGATGACGAAGGCGAAGGCGGACGACAATGCGGAATCTTCAGATGATGACTTAGTCAACCTACTACCTAGCAAAGCAAAGCCATCCGGCGTACCCAGAAAACGACAGTCTAAGGCAACGAGGATCATTGAATCTGACTATGAAGCAGCCGAGAGTGGCCCTATCTCGTCAGACAATCCTACGCATGGGACAGACGCAAGTGAATCCGATCCAGCTACGGCCCCAGCAAGAACTAAACCTAGGGCAAAGCCAGCAGTACCAGCGGTCGCTAAAGCCAATACCACTGGCAAGACGAAATCGGCGGGCAAGCAGACGAGGACCATTAAGCTCATGCCAAAGAAGGGTCGCGCAAAAGGCCTTGACCTGTCTCTGGCTCCATTGTCAGATATCAGTGATATTTTTGAGGACATGACTCACAAGGCACTTTCGTTCGGCCTCGAGGACACTATGCAGGCTCTTTCCGGCCGGCCCATTCATGTTGCGACCATGTGTTCCGGCACTGAGAGTCCTCTACTTGCCTTGGAAATGATCACCGATTCTCTCAAGCTGCTAGGCAAGAACGGCCTGGATATTGACCATCTATTCTCAGCGGAGATTGTGCCGTTCAAACAGGCCTATATTGAGCGCAATTTCAGCCCACCGGTCATTTTTCGCGACATCACAGAGCTGACGGGCGCGGTCGACGATGATCAGCCAGTGGCAACCACGGCATACGGCGCACAGGTTCCAATTCCGAAAGATGTGGACATGGTTATTGCTGGAACGTCGTGCGTTGATTTCTCCAACATCAATAAGCACAAGAAGGGCCTTGAAGACGGTGGTGAATCAGGAGACACGTTCCAGGCTGTTCTAGCTTACTGCAGAGTATATCGACCTGCCATTGTCCTCTTGGAGAACGTTGCAGGCGCACCCTACGACACTATGATGGCACAGTACGAAGACATTGGCTACGAAACTGCCTGTGCTCGTGTAGACACAAAGGACTTCTACATTCCTCACACACGCCAGCGTGGCTACTTGGTCTGCTTTGATAAAGAGAAGACAGGGGCAAAGAATGCACAGAGTGCTTCCAAGGAGTGGATATCACTCCTGCAGCGTTTCCAGCGCTGTGCCACCGCTCCGCTATCTTCGTTCCTACTTCCTACCGACAAGATCAATGTCAGGTCTGTCCGACTCGACAAGGCCACTCATGAGGTGGACTGGTCGAAATGCGAGATTACCCAGATGGAATACCGACAGAGGAAGAAACTAGGCCGCGGACGACCGTACACCAACTGGACTGAGAGTGGCTCTATACTTCCACCTGATAACAGCTACTTGCCTTTCTTCCGAGATAGAGTAGAGCGCGAGCTTGACTCTATGGACGTCTCACTTCTACGCAAAGCTCGCCCAGAAAATGGGATGTACGACGCTCGCTTCAAAACCAGGATTTGGGATCTCTCTCAAAATGTATACATTAACGAGGATGCCAATCCCTTCGGAATCACCGGCTGCCTGACGCCAACCATGCGCGCATTCCTTCCAGACGCGTGTCGAGCTCTGGATGCTAAGGAGGCTTTACAGCTGCAAGGTATACCTTTGCACAAAATCTCGTTTACGACTGAGACAAACTCTGAGATCCAGGACCTCGCGGGAAACGCAATGTCCAGCACTGTCGTAGGTGCTTCTATTATCTCTGCACTTATAGCGGGAACGAAATTAATAGGGGGAACGAAGTCGCTCGAGCACGTCTCCTCCTATCACAAAGAGCCCAATGCATCCAAAAGCCTTCACGAGCTCAGTCAGCAGACGCACACCCTCGAGTCGTTCGACTGCCAGGTCAGTGCTGTGGAGATCAATATGTCAGACCTTATTGCGGCAGCCAAACGAACTCTCCGCAGGTGTTACTGCGAAGGGTCTGCTGGTGTTTCTAGCAGACCTATTCAAAAATGCAGGGACTGTGGTCATACAACATGCACTGCTTGCGGAGGTAACCCACAGCACCTCTATCGTCCCACTCAATTCAATCAAGCACGATCTTCGCCGACCGAATTTGAAGAGCACGTCAAGTCCGTTTTGCCCCTGGTCATGAAGTTCTGTGGCGTACAGCTACCTTCAGGGCTACCTGCTCGCTATATCCGCGCGGTCTCAAAAGTACTCTCTTCGCAGCTGCGATTTCAAAGCGTCCGCAGGACACATTGCTGGACGATTACCTACCACGCCGAGGCACATGGACGTCTTGAGCTTGTGCTAGGAGATAACATAGCTCAATGGCGGGTGTATGCACACCCTGCTAGAGACTTGACCGCTACCAGCGAACTGCGAGCTCAGCTTCAGCAGCCGGTTCTGACGAGCAACGCTGAATCTCGATTTTATGGTGGAGAATGGCAGCTTCGAGTGTTAGATGTCCAGGCTCTTTCAATGTCAGTTCGTGGTTCTGGGCATCAGGTCGCATCTTGGTACTCACGCATCGGCCTCCCTGAGTTTCGTAACCACACCGTATGGGAGAGGATCGAAATCACAGTCAGCGATAACCCAGTGGCTCAGTGGCTCAACGGTGTATATACCTACTTACCACGCTGTGGCACCGCGTGTGAGGGACTTTACCAGAAAAATGGCAGGGACGGCAAGGTGTACTTATTCCTGGACCCGGACCGCATCGGCAACCCCGAGAATGATTCCTACGTGTTCTCATACAACAAAGAAGTCCTTGAGTATGATGAGGTCCGGCCTATTATCGCCCGCACTACTCCGGGCTGGCGACCATGGCACACGAAGCCAGATCAGAGCCCGCCCCTTACGAGCCACACTCAGCTATATGTTGACCATATATGGCAAGAGGTAGCAGTCTCGCTTAGCACCGCTGACACGACCCTTGAGTTACAGAGGACGAGCGACGTCAACCAATTGCTCAGGTCCCTAGATTGCTCCAAAGCTGCCTATATGCTCAGCTGCCGAGTTTCTTCCTGCTGTGCTGAGGACGCTATAACCACGAGTCGTCTTCACGACAATGCCAACTTCTATGCTTGGGTGCTAGAAGCTATCCGCCGCTCACTTCCAGTCGAAGTGAAAACTTGGCAACAGATAAATAGTGCCAATTGCGATACTCGCTGCGCGATATGCGCGCCAGGGCTTCCACCGCTGCGGTGGCGTCTCCAGGATAGTGATATCAAGGAATACGAAGACCCCTCTGCCGCTGCCAGGTACGAGCGAGCAATCAAAACCCGGCCGACTCCAATTACATTCCACAAAATATCCCAAAATGGTAGTACTACCTTTGTGCTTGCTATCAACATTGCCTCTCTTGCACATCGAGCTTCTTCTCGCCTACCAAGCTACATACGTCCTGAGGACATCAAGCACGAGTGGCGTCTAGTAACACACCCGCGAGAAAGCAACTTCGTCTTCAAAAGCTTCAAGCTGCAGGCCACACGTTGCATTGAACCATACTCAAAAGGCCTTGAGATGTCGATCAAGCTATTCCCCAAACAGCTGCAAGCATTAGCGTGGATGAAACGCCAGGAAGAAGGAGTGAATTTCGAAGTCGAAGAGGTTGAAGAAGGGGTCCTTACGTCGTTCGGCTGGCGTGCTGAGGTGCGTGCCCGCTCAGAGATAGAGATACGTGGCGGAGTATGTGCAGACCACCCTGGATTCGGGAAAACCATTACCAGCCTGGCACTTGTTCGATCGCAACTGCTGGAGTCTAGCGAAACTATCATTGCAGAGCTCGCAAGGAGGCAGAGCCGAAAAGCCCTCGCAGGGCTGATACCCACTGCAGCAACACTCATCGTGTGCCCTACCAGCTTACAGACCCAATGGGTCAACGAGATCGAAGACAAACTTGGATCCTTGGAAGGTGTCATCTCAGTGCCCACTGCGGCGTCGTTGAACAAGTTCACACTGGACCATTTTCGAAACTCGAAGATCATTCTCGTCAACCGGAGTGTAATAGCCTCTGAAGCCTATATCGAGAGGCTCGCGGCGTTCACAGCTATGCCTGGTCCGGCGACATCGTCTAGGCGTGGCGTTGCGAAGTGGCTTGCTCTTGCGACTGAACAAGTGCCAGAGCATCTCCGCAAACTTAACACTCATGGCGAGCGAGCTTTAGCAAAGCATATACAGGAGAAATATCGCTTGAATATGGAGAGCGAAGCTTTCCGTGCTGCGGTCCCGTCTCGACGTCTTCGTGGGAAAAACTACGTCGCTCAGAAGCAGGGTAACAAGGCGAAGACTATAGACAAGCCTGCTCCGAAAGACATCGACACATCCCAGATATCTCGGCCTCTATTTGAGATGTTCTTCTTTAACCGAGTAATTATGGATGAGTTCCATCAGTATGATCTAAAAGAGCACGCTGCAGCATGTGCTCTGAAGTCAGACAAGCGCTGGCTACTTTCTGGTACCCCAGCTATCGGTGACTTCTACGAAGTGGCCCAAATGGCAAAGCTGCTCGGTGTTCCATTGCGCATTGGAAGCGACGATCGAACTTGGATGAAGGCAAAAAACATTCGCGAGCTACGTTCTGCGATGACTGACTTCGAAAGGTTCGATACTGCACGGCAGTATTCATCCGATGCAGCGCAGGCACGTATTCATAACCACCACCAAAGGTTCCTTGACACTTTCGTACGACAGAATATTCTGGATTTTGCCGAGTCGTTGAAGTTGCAGGAGCACTTAATACCTATCAACCTTGAGTCGGACCACGCAGCATTGTATGCTGAAGTGTCTCAGCAATTCAACTCGATGGATATGCGAATCAAGAAAGGCAGAAAAGCTGAAGCAACTGACCGTGAGCATCGTTTCCTCGACGCATCTAAGTCGTCCACCACAGCAGAAGAGGCGCTGTCCAAATTGGCTGCGTTCTATGACAGGTCTTCAAATGCTAGCCTGGACGCACTTATCGCTCGACGGCGCGCCGAAGAGACAAAGATAAAGGACAGACTGCCTAGCTACTTCGCTATCGCCTGCAAAAGTGAGCCTGAAAATTTCGAATCGTTGCAAGCCCAGATTGAGAGCGGCGTTTTTGGCGACCAGCATGTTACAGAGGAGATCCTTCAGATCATGCGCAAGGCCAAAGACACCGCCAAAAGTAATGCACAAGTAGCTATTGCCAGCGACTCGGAGCTGGATGAAGAGCTGAAAGCGAACGCTAGAGCAAATACCGCTATCCTCAATCGCCTATGCAAGCGCTTTGCTACAGCGCGAAGATCGGCGCGCTTCCTGCTTAACGTACTGGCTTTGGCAAGGCTGTCATTAAATCCTCAGGAAGGCAATCACCAGAAATGCGATTTTCCGCACTGCAAGAGCAGAGACCACGCATCTGACTTTGCTGTGAGCGCACTGTGCGGCCACAGAATATGCCAGACCTGCCATTCCCACCAGAAAGACGTCGCTAGTACGCAATGCTCTGCATATGGCTGCTCCAGCAGTTACCAAGATTTCCATCTGTTCTGGATCAAAAAGCTCGGCCACCAAGCAGCTGCAAGCTCACCTTATGGAGCAAAACTCCGGGCTGCAATGACACTGCTTCAGAACATCGAGCACAAGCATGAACAGGCTGTACTCTTTGTACAGTTCCAAGAGCAGATGAGAGAAGTAGATGCCGCCCTGAAAGATGCTATGATCCGCTGCCTACTCGTGAATAACGCTAGTGAGGCGGGCAAGAGCATTGCGGAATTCCGTGACTCGTCTGAGACCACTAAGCCCATCACCGTAATCGTCCTCAATGCTTCTGACGAGACAGCTGCAGGATCGAATTTGCAGAACGCAAATCACGTCATTTTCTTATCTCCACTCTTACGAGACACCCAATACAGCTACGAGGCTACCAACGCCCAAGCGATAGGCCGTGTTCGCAGATATGGGCAAAGGCGAGAGATCCATGTCTACCGCATCGTTGCCCTCAACACTATCGACGTTGACATCCTGGAGCACCGTGATCGCCGCACAGAAGCGCTGGTGGAACAAGGAGCAGACCTGATATCGCCTCCGCCGGAAAAGAAGCTGGACCTCCGTGGCGAGCCTGTGGCAGAGCGAACGCAACTTGTGAGGGAAGGGGGAGTGTTCAGCTTGCGGCCTCAGAGCTGGCTGATTCGCGACGGTGCCGAGGATGGTGCGCAGCGGGAGAGAGTCAAGGGGAGGAACAGGATCTTGGGTTGGGAAGACTTTTCATCACTGGTCAAGTTCTCGAGAGCTTACACTGAAGATGACGATTGAGTGCAGAAACCGTGTTAGTTCGAACAGGACTGTATGAATTTGCGCTTCGAATTGCAATCTTCTGCAAATCTTTCAGCTCACGATGGTGAACAAATATGCCTCCACCCATTGTTATCCAGGGAAGCAGCAGTTGCTATCAAGCTGGAATTCCACGTTGACCATGGCAACAAACAGAAGCGGTGCTCCTTGACTGAGCTGCATAAGTTCCAGTTAGAGAGAACAGTGCTCCTCTAGCAGATATGTCGGAACATCACTCTCCATCTATACCTATCTACTCCGTAACCCTTCTCCTCCAGATCCGGCCTCCTCTCGAAAGCCTCCCACTCCTTGTCTGGTAACACGCCCCCCATGAGACCCTTGGCCGTATACCACACCTCCCTTACCGCGCACCAGACCAGAGGATTCATCGAAACCTTGTCTCCGTTGACAGTCACCTCTCTAGCGCACGCTCCAAGACCTCTGGACTCGTCAACCAACGCTCATTTCGATGCTTATCACACCTGAAACTCACCTGACGGATAGTAATGATCATAAGTGGCTTCCCAATATTTCTTCGAACACGCGAAGGAACCTCATGCCTGATGCGCAGCTGATGGTTCTTATCGCCCAGATCTCTCCACTACTACGTCGCTTCCGCATGCAGTGGAGCAAGCAGCAAAAGTCATTATGTTATCTTTGTTCTCGAAAGCACAGCTCACTAGCCTTCAACCGATCCTTCGTCGAGACCCACGACGGAGAGCCGAGGAAGCTCATCGCAGTCGCGTAGGAGAAACGGAGCTGTCTGACCATAGCGTCGAATGTGTCAGCGACTTGCTCGAAAAAACTGGCGTCAGGATGCTCAAGGCATGCATGGTTGTTGGATCGCGTCGCCAGTAAGATCGCGCATATCAATCCCTCGGCCGGTATATATTGATTTCCTTTCTTCCAGATAGAGAAGACGAGGGCTGTGCGACCAATCGTAACACTGTTCACATAGAGGCCAAGGAACACACCGAGCGTTTTCTGGTAAATTTTTGTCGGTAATTGAACCCGAGGCTCAGCATCAATCAGTAAGCGCACAGTGATGATGTTGCGATATGGGAGGAGGCCGAACCGCTGCTGCGTGCGGAGCGGCGCCGAAGAGGAGCTGTGTCGATCCAGAAGTTTTCTTGGGGTGTCTGTGCATAACAACATTTAATGATCACATTGCTAAAAGAGGTTGTGGTAGGCTGCCACGTATGGAATGGAGTTGGTGCAGTCGGCCTTGATGTGAAGGGACGGTATATCGTTTCAAACGCCATTGCGGTGCGGCAGTGAATGTGGGAACGAAGACTGTCATCGTAATGTCTGACGCTTTTATATAGAGCAGACGTCGTTCGAAGCTTCACGGCCATGGCTGACCCCATTACCGGGCAAAGGCTACTGTGCGGTACTTGATCTGAGCAGGCCTCTTGAGGAGAGAGAAATACGCGACCAGACGTCTCGCGAGACCACTCATGGTTGGACTTGAGCGACCTCAGTTTACGTTTGGCAAGCTCACTAAGCTGTAAAACAATACCCAGTAACGAGATTTGCAGGTCACTGTTCAGTTTGCCGATACGATGGATTGAACAAAGATGTTCAGCTCTGCTCATTCAGGCAAGTGCGGCAAAAGCAGCTTGTTCGACGCTCTAGCTGACGACACTGATAAGCCTACGTTTTGCCTGGGCCAATCGAATACCTTGAGAGCTATGGCGGTACCATGGTTTCACGAGGTGCAGAGTAGACCATCTTATAGCAATGGTGTGACAAGCACGTTACGTGCGTAAACTTCGAAGAACGCGGTCTTCGCTCTTGCGTCGTGGTCATTCTACGAAGCCAGACCGCGAGACTCGCACTCGCCCCAGAAGACCAGGAGACGCCACACCTTCTTGACCAATACTTCGGCCTCGTCAGCCATGGCATCCTCCAATTCCTCCCTGATAGCTGTGGGCGAACGCTTCTCACGTATCCCATCCAATACTGCGTCAACGATGAGGTCTTCTTGCACACCGAGATACTCCACGACCTTGCGTTCCACAAAGGGCCGGATTTGGGCGTCGATGAGAGACTGATTGAGGCTGTCCCATTTGATTGTATGAGCGTAGAGCTGCTCAGTCTCAGTTGGGATCTCGCTTGCCAATTGCTGGCGAGCTGCTGCCTTCTCGTCATCAGTAAGATCTGCACCATTGACGGGGACAGTGGACGTGTCTTGAAGCTCTTTGAGCTCAAGTCGTTTTGTGCCTGACGCGGCGGCGTCTTCTTCGTCCTCGAGAAGTCCCTCCACATCGATGGTGCGTTTGGCGGCTGGGGCGGACTGCTTCGATTTGGCTGCCGCAGAGCCAAGTGATATCTTGAAGCCCGCTGGGGTAGCTTTCTCCGTGGCTGGAGCTTGCATATCGACGCCCATCTGTCCCAAGAAGTCATCGGCCTGACCCTTGGCTTCGGCTTCCCGACGTCTGATATCGGCCTTCTCACGCTCCTCCTGCTTCCGATCTGCATCATCCTCCCTGGCCTCCCTGGTTCGGTCCTGTTCTCGGGCTCGGACCCAGGCAGAGCGATCGCGGTAGTAGAGCTCTTTGCCCTTGGCCGCTTCTTCATCGTCGTTCCAATTAGCCAACCTGTGAAGAATTTCGTCCTTTGCCTTCTCAATATTCCTCCGCTCAGCCTCTTCACGATTGCGCTCTCGTTCTTGCGCCATGCCACGCTGACGTTCACGAGCTTGCCATCGCTTCACATGATCTTGATACTCCTGGTCCAGAGCAGCTTGCTTCTTCTCTTGCCTCCTCCGCTCCAACTCTCCATCTGACTCATCAGCGTCGTCGTCTTCGCGGTTGAGCGAGACATGGACACCACGACCATCGCGGCCAGCGCCTGGAACGAACGCCACGCCGTTAACGTAATCACTCGGCATTTGCGCGCCGCGATAGCCCTTCGGGCCTGCTGGAGCACCCTGTACGCCCTGTTGACCTCGTGGACCCACCGGAATGCCGTTCGTGCCACCAGGTCCCGCAGGTGCGCCATTAGGAGGTGGTGAGGCGAGGCGATTGATCCGTGCGCGGTCCGCCATACCTGATCGCTGCCTCTCTTCACGCTCCATCTCCTCTTCGCGGCGAAGGCGCTCAATGTCGCGTCGGTTGGAGCGGTCGCGAAAGGCCTTTATTTCCTCTGCCACACCGGCTCGCATGTCGGCGGGAATGTCAGCAAGCTCATCCTCAAGACTACCAGGAATAGTGACGACCTCCACGCCGTCGCCCTTAGTGTCGCCGTTGACGTCTCTCATCGCTGTATCTCCGTCTCCATCATGCAGTCCATTTGTACCATTTGTCGCATGTTCTCTCGCATTAATGATATTTGTAATAGTTGACTGAAGCTCCTCTTTTGCGGTGTCCATTCGAAATTGACGAGCATTCTCGTCCTCCTTCCGCCGGCCCATCCATTCCTGGATGTACTTTTGACTCGCCTCGTCGACCACAACCAACAGTTTCATCTTCTTCACCCCGCCATCCTCGCCTTCCTCCTTCTGCACCGTGCCATCTGCGTTGAATAGCGGAACTTCGAGGTTGGGTAATGACTCTGCCGCAGCTTCCAAGCTTTCCACGTCCTCATACTCTGCAAATCCAAACTTGCACTTCTTGTCGTCGGCATCCCTGGCCCTTGTCCATCGCCGAAGCTTGCCAGGACAGCGCAAGATGGACTCGAGCATTTCGTCACTTGGTGCGCCGGTGCCCAAGCCTCCAATGAAGATGGTTCTTGCCACTTCTTCTCTCGTTGGAGGTTGCATCGCCATCATGTTCTCCCGTACCAACTGACGCTCGCGATCCAGGTTTCTGTCTCCACCGCGGTCTGCACCCAGCCCCATGCGTCCTCTGTTGCCTAGAGGCTCTGTATTGCCGTCTCTGCCACGCCCTCCTCTGTCACCGCCCCTACGATCCACTGGCGAATCATTGCGTTGGCCGTCGACGCCGAGTCGAATTACGGGCGCGTTGAAGTTGATGTTTGGCATGTTCGGAGGGGGCTGGAATTGAGCATGCATGCCACCTGGCGATGGCGCTACCATGCCCGGAGGCGCGTCCATGCCGGGGACAAAGCCTGGTGGTGGCATATAACCGCCAGGCGGACCATATGCTGGCTGTCGAGCGCCATATGCGCCTGGTGGTGGGCCGTAGCCGGACATGTTGATTGTGTTGATGGCACCGTTGATGGTTGTATTGTACGACAGCGAAGGTGAAGGTCCAGAAGCAAGCGAGAACGTCACAGCTGTCGCCTGTGAGCAGGAGCGCTATAATAGTCGGTAGGCGGGAGGGTGGATGTGGGCGCAAAGTTTCATGTGAGGGCAACTTGAGGTGCAGAGGCCGGTACAGTTGCAAGCTCCAGGTCTTGGCATTGCTGGAGCGGGCGGAGGTCCGCAAAAGGCTGCCGCAACTGCCATCGACAACACTCACCTACATCGCATTTCACATGCTAATGGAAGCGTACAAGGCAGGCGAGGCATTGCTTCGTTCATCTCAGCCACTATTGCCCTTCCTCGCGCCCGCCGTGTACCGACTGCCACAGACCACGAGAACAACGGCCGCTCCTATATCGAGACATTGTAAACTCGCGCGGAGCACATCACGAGCATTCGGCACAACACAATGTCACAAGCAAGAGCGCAGCAGCTGGCCACCAAAGTCCTCTTCAGCAAGCGGTGACATGTCCTCGCTCCTCGATGACATGCTGGACCTCAAGAAAGGCCCTCCCGCGGCGCCCTCCTCGCGAACATCACGATTCTCGTCTCCAAACGCGCAACAGCGGAATCCAAAGTCCCGATCCATCGCTGCCGAATTAGCAGCGCGTGGGCGGCGGGAAAACACGCAAAGCAGTATGGCCGACTTTTTGGACACTGTGACCAGGCCGTTGAACAGCGCGAGTGGAATGCACTCACAGTACGACAAGACTGACATTACGCACATGCTCAATCCGAGAGGCACTGGCGGTCCGCCGCCTCTTGCCACGAGCGAGGGGAAACCGGTAGAACTGCCTAAGAACGTGGGACGCATGGTCCAGGTGAATGAGGCGAAGAACATGGACGTCGGCAGAGCATTTAGGTCGGTGGAAATCGCCTGCGCGAAGAATAGAGTGAGGCAAGACTTCGCGACCCAGCGATTCCATGAACGGCCTGGCTTGAAGCGAAAGAGGCTGAAGAGACAACGCTGGGCGAAGAGATTCAAGGCCAATTTTGTAAAAACTGTAAAGCTTGTGCAACGGATGAACAGGCAGGGATGGTAGACTGTCCTGGTATATACAGAAACTGCAGTGGTCGTCCGCGGGCCATGAGACTGCGAAAGCTTAACGTACATATGTATAAACCTGTCGACTATTGTAAAGCGTTTCATATCCACGCAGCGTGCTGGCCTCATGGCTGCTCAGTACGAACTTTGGTCGAACCAGCTTCTGCATTTCTGATTCACTGCAACGCGAAACGATTTCGAACACAATGCTCCAGCAAACAGCTGCATACTAATTTGGCCTCAGACTAATTGAATAGCAAGATTGATTCAGTGTCAAAGACTCCGTTGAAGCCAAGATTCTGTCACTCGCTCAGACATGTTAGTCTATTCGAAGAGAACCATATGACCAGGACTACCTAACTTCTACAGCCGCAATACCCTTTTTGTCGGGATGAGAGATCGTAGAAGATGGTAATCAGGCACGGAAGTGGTTGAAATCTGTTCTTACTCAATTCGGTGGCTACATCACCAAAGTGATGAGCACCGGTCTGTTCCACCTCCGACTCTTGGAACACCCGCAAAGGAGGCTACTACATTCTGTATGGCGAAGAGAATACCAAGTGCTAACCCGACGAGAAATCGAGCATGGTGCATTATCACACCGCTCAACCTGGTATAGATCCGCATCGTCACTGACCTGACACATACACCTGTAGAAAGATGAAGACTGGCGACTATGAATGAGTGCCAGTTATGGACTCTACCATCGCTTACAGGACGATATGTTATGAGTCGCTCTTCATTAATAACTGACTTGCACTCAATTGTCAATCAGAAAACAAAAGAGTGTGGTGGCTTTGGGTGGAGTTCGCCAAACAGGATAATGGAGAAGAAGGGACAATATCAGACAGCGACGAGTTCTGAGCGGTTATCCTGCGGGCTGCGAATGTTCAATTCCTTGACGCCGCAGGTATTACAGATGTACGCTTATGCAAGATGGGGATTAAATGCGACAGGTGGCACACAGCGTGAAGGGGATGGATTTGTAGCCCGTACTTGTTGACTGTGGGTGAAGCCAATGCTCAATGTAGTGACATATATACAATTTTCAATGCAATCGATGATCAAGGGCAAGTTGGACACAAGTACCAAAGCCGTACTCTGTCGATACGAAGCAAAAGCATAGCCGTGTTTGCTCCCGAGCTCTACACAAACAGCTCTTTCACCACGGTCGCAAATGGACTAAGGTACTCTTCGATTTCCCAACTATACATACAAAAGCCATACAAAATGCAAAAGATTAATCCTTCCATCCTCCCCCAGATAGGCTCGAACTATCAACCTCCCGATACCGTTCATCACATATACAATGAGTAACAGTCGAACGCGCTAGCCAATTGCGCCATGGGGGAACAACATTCTCTGCGAATGGATGACGGCGGAAAATGTGTGTGCGTACTGATACCTAGTTGCCAAGGATGATGCTCGTAGTGCCGAGATTACCGCCGAGAGCCGAATCATCTACATATCTTGGGTTCAACATGCATTGATGACAACACGTCCGCGTCGTTTCAAAGAGATAATGACACGAGTGACAATACTCGACATGTGTCTCTCGTTCATCTGCTTCCTTCACGATCCGAGCGGCTTCGACTTTCTTATCAGGCCTATGCGACTGGTAATCTAGAACGTCAGGTCTCGAGCAAAAGACCGGCCTCTCAGTCCCACGAGAACATCAGAATCATGCAGTACTGTATAGCCCCAAATCCTATCCCATCCCATCCATAACCTCACTATCTATGTTCCCCACTCCCTATCAACGCCCCTCCACCGCCACCCTCAACCCCTCCACCCTCAGCGAATTCGCACTCGTATACCCAGGACACACAGCATGAAACCAAATCCTCTGCGTCGTGCCATCCCCCACAAACGCACAATCCTTGCTATAGGAGCCCGACCCGAAAAGCTGTTCCGGCTCGGCACCGGGAGGCATGGTGTCGTTGAAAACAAGCGTGAGGGCGGGATAGATGTCGGCGAGGGCGTAGTCGAAGCGGACGGAGTAGCAGAGGCCCGGACAGGTGTCTGGGAGGGGGAGTTCGAAGCTGGCACAGCCGGTGTCGCCGGCGGAGTTGGTGATGGGGACGGCGGTGCAGGTGGCGATTGGGTTGAGAGTGAGAGTCTGGGAGGGGGTTAGGTGAAGGGTTTGGAATGGGGAGGGACGGGGTGCGCACTGATGTAGCTGCCGTGGCGGTGACGGGGATGGTTAAGAATGTGGTCACGGTGGCCAAGGGGATTTGGCTGGATATGCAGGAACACGCTCTGGAGATGGCGGAAGCGGCGAGAGCTTTCAATGGCTGGGGTATGGGCACAGGCACCGCAGGCGCGGGCGTTGCTACGGCTCTTTTAACAAAGACCAGGGAAGTAGTTGTGGTTTCCGTCACCGTGACCACAGGCGTTGTGGTGGAAACGGTGACGGTCGTGCTGATCGTGGTCGTGACTGGAGGTATGCTAATGTAAGAACTGCAAAAAGCCAGAGCGGAAGATCGAGAGCGAAGGTGCCGCGGTCAGTTTCGAGATAAGAGCATTGTCGAGAAGGCAGAGAGCACTCTGGACCTGTGGTGATGCTGGAGCAGCGGCAGCATCTGCGATGATCACTAGACCTGCGAATGTCGGTAGCACGTATCTCATCAACATCGTCGAGAAGCGTTCCCCAGGTCTCCTGTACGAAAAGAACGAGCAACAGCAGCCAATCTGGTGGTCTTCAAGATAGCAAAGCCTTCTTCACAGCACGAGATATTTCCTGGAATCTACGCATGCGAGGCATTGCGATCCCTATTTCACCCAAGCGGCTGGACCACATTTCGACGCAAGCCTCATGGCGAAAGCAAGAGTAAAGTATGGCGCACATGGCTTTCATACAGCTCGATCTGGGAGCGCCACGACGGCTCGTGTCTATTCTCAAGTCGCGTGGCATAACGAGAGTTTGGAGCTTAGGCTGTTCGAGAAGATCTAGCGCGCTCTAGCGTACCACAATGATAGTAGTATAACGGCGAATGGACTGAGCTTGAGGACTCACCCATCGTCGCTTACTACGACGTATCGAAGGAACCAAGGGACATCCTTTTAGCAGCTTTGCAGTAGAGCTATAGAGACGATGAGCAGGTTACGCGCTAATATCGCTGCTCAGACGCCCAGCTGTTCAGTCTACATATCTGTCTGTGATGACATGCACAGATGCGTAACTCGTATCAGGGGAGGTCTGAAATTCCGGAGGGTGGATCGATTCCCGCATATCAGACTCGAGAGGCTTTGTGGAGGTTCTCTACAGACTTCCTCAAGACACGGAGGTGGGGCGCGATAACACTTGATATCATCATTCCCACCTTCATGACAGACCCAGCTCCTTGTAGAAAGCTTCGGTGTTCGGCTTTCGTCCCAAGAATTGCTCCAACGTAAGCATCTCGTCCTGCGAACCGCCCTTCTCGAGCACCGTATGCCTAAAAGGAATGTTAGTGCGCGTTCAATGGAAAAAGAATTGTTGACAAGCACCAACCTGTATCGTCGGCCTTCCTTTTTGTTCATGGGATCCTTCTTGAAGACGGTGTAGAACATATCTGAAGAATATACTTGACTTGAGAGGTAACCGTAATAGCCGGCGTCATAACCGCCAATCAAGTGTCCGAATGTGGCCTGGCCATGTCCCCATTGAAGGTCCTCGCCAAGGGCTTCCGGTCCGTCGAGCTTGCAGATCTCCTTGCGAAGCTGATTGTACGTCACGGTTGGGTCGACTTTCTCGACCCACTCGTGGTCGGGCGCCTCGTGGACAGTCATGTCAAAGATACCAAAATGGAGCTGTCGCAGGTTGAAGAGAGCGTCGTTGACGTGCTGTGTTTTGATGATGGATTGAACAAGGTCATCCGGTATGGTCTCGGATGGCTTTTCGGACGTCGATGCTGACTCCTTGTATGCAGCCTCGTATTCGGGTGAAAGATATGACCAGTGCTTGGACAAAGACTTCAGCTGGCTGGGCGTCCAGCACCAGTTCTCGAGCATCTGCGAAGGGGCTTCAACAAAGTCTCTGACCGTGTTGGTACCATGGAAGCGGCTGTAGATGGTCCTGGAGACAAGGTCGTGAATGCCGTGACCCAATTCGTGGAAAAGAGTCACAACTTCGTCGTGCTTCAGAAGTGAAGGCTTCTTTGGTGATGGCTTGCTGAAGTTGCACACCAGAGCGGTGGCCGGGTATCGTCTTGTGCCGTCCTCCTTGATGAAGCCGGATTGGATATTGAAATTGGCCGCATGTCCGTACTTGCCCTCCCGAGGGTGCAGGTCAAGATAGAGGTAGCCGACGAAGCTGCCGCCTTCGCCTTCATCATCCCACACCGCGAAGACTTGTACATCCTCGTGCCAGACGATATCGGCGCCTTTACCGGATGGCGAGATCTGATCCCGGTGCTTACCCTGAACGTCCACGAATTGAAGGCCAAATATCTCCTCAAAAATGTGTAGCATTCCACTAATCGAGGTCTGAAGCGGGAAATACTCGGCAATTTTGTTTTGGTCGAGCTGGTAGTCACGCTCAAGCATGAGAGTGTCGTAGAATCGATGGTCCCAAAGATAGTATCCGTCATCCTTGCCGGTTATTTCCTTCTTGAGAGCCTTGAGCTTCTCAATCTCCTTCAACCCACCAGGTGCCAGTCGGGTGCGAAGGTCGCCCAGGAACTCGTCCACCGTTTCCGGCGTCTTCGCCATCTTGTCTTCAATGCGAAAGGCGGCATGGTTGGGGTATCCGAGCAGGCGAGCAGCCTCGTCACGAAGCACGATGGCTTCCTTGAACAGCGCCACATTGTCTGGGCACTTATTCTCGTTCGCTACGAAAACCTGCTGCCGCACCTTGTCGTTCTTGCAGTACTTCAACGTCGGGAAGAGATCCGGGTACTTGAATGTGAGCCACAGCTTGCCCTCACTAGGCGTCCCTTCCTTGCCCTTCATCAGGCCATCAGTCACATCCGCAGGAACACCATCGAGTTCCTCCGGTGTCAGCCAGATGCCACCCTTCTCCTCGTTCAAGTTTTTCTGGAACACGATGCTCAAGTCGGACAATCTCTTTTTGATGTCCTTGAAACGATCACGCTTCGGTCCCGCCGGGATGCCGAGACCCATGCGAATGTAGCCCTTGTGCTCCAGGTCGAGCAGACGTCTGCTTTCGGGGTCCAGCTTTGGGTCATCTTTCTGCTTCTTATACACGGCATCGACGAGCTGGAAGATGTCCTCGCGCATGGACGCCTCGATGGCGGAATCGCTCATCTGCTTTTCCGCCTCGGTGGAGGCATCGCGGATCTCAGCATCGGTCGAGACGGCCTGGTAGAAGCCTATAATGTGTGCTTCAAGTGAGACGGCATTGTCGTCGTGCGCGATTGGCAGCTGCACCCTCTCGAACGTGGCATCTTCCGGCTTGACCGTCGCAGCTATCTTATCCTGCAGTTTCTTGCTGGTGTCGATGATGCGCTTGGTATCGGAGAGGATGGTTTCGGGGGTGTGAGTGAAGGTCGGCGGTGCCTGCGGCGGTTTCTTGAAGGCCGCTCCCATGCTGGAGCTCGTGATCAGAGGACGTTGTTGGACGAAGCTGAAGGGTGCTCTGGGGACGGCGATCTGTTGTACGAAGGCTCGCACGCGGGGCAGAGCGGTGTAGAGAGCCACAATTGCAGCCAGGCAGAGGAAGAATAGAAGGAGGGGTCGGCGGGAGAGGGAGGTTTTGCTTCCTTGAGGTAGCATCAAGGTGAAGGCATCAGCTGCGGTGGAAGGTGGACTTGGTTCGGGGAAGCGTTGGAAGTCCAACCGCGGCGCAACGTGTCAGCCACGAACCGTGAACGCTGCACTGTTTGCCAGATCCAAACAATGATCGCGATGGCCTTGTGCCGTTTTCGAGCGCGCCCTCGACGTGCTGAGGGTCAGAGTTGTACGTGGAACAACACGACGATTTTGATGAGAGATGCAAGCTGCGCGTTGGCAACAACTCGCTGAGCATCGATAGTAGGTCCTCGGTATGTGCCAACCCCTCCATCCGGGTCAGCCGCCGCCCAGGGACCTGGCTTGATGCGAAGATCATGGCGAAATTGTGACTTTTTAGATATAGAGATGACTTTGATCGAGCGACGACGATGCGAACACATCCTGTCAGGTATAGTCACATCAGACAGCAAAAGAGCCGACGGCAAACTGGTCGGTGGTGTGTCGGATACATCGAAGCACCACTCTCAGAAGCAAGGAACCATCAATGTCGCTCTCCGGTTCAATATTTGATGAACCTGTTCAAGCGAATGTTCAGCTGCGTCACCAGCATAGATTCGATGGTGCGTGGGTCAGGCTGCAGTATAAAAGTGCAGATGACGGGTAGAGGGCCTGGCATCTGCATCTACAACCTGCAAGGTACTGCTCCGACTGCGCCCACACGGATGTCTGGTGTTTAGCAAGCAGAGTCGAACCGTCTAGAAGTGAATGAATACCCATAAAAAAGGCTAAAATGTAGTAACACTAGCCGCTTGCGGCTCAGCAGGCGGGGCCTTAACTTCCATCTCTCTCGTGCTCGCAATCCATCTTGCATCTGACAACAAACGTTTCTGGATGTTTGCTTCGCAATCCGCCCTCCACCCTCTGTCTCTCGCATTCTTCGATCCTGCAACTTGTGAGGGCTGTCTCACAGCATGTCGTACCTCGCAGATCAATTGAAGGAGAAAGGCAACCTCGCCTTCCGTGCCGGCGACTATCAGGAAGCAGAGAACTTGTACACACAAGCAGTGCAGAAGTACAGCCGCAATCAGCTAATTTTCACGAACCGTGCCAACGTACGCTTAAAACTCCAGAAGTGGGATGATGCTGTGAACGACTGTCTCAAGTCCATAGAGATTACTGGATCCGGGCAAAATCATAAGGCATACTACTTTTTAGGTGAGTCCGGAACAGCGAAGAGTGACGAATTTCCTGCTTTTCAGCGTGTATTCGTTCCTCAAGGATTATATCGCTCTCAGAAAAAGACTGGGACAACAAAGCTGGACACGCAACATGCCAGGCTGACCTTGCCTGATGTGCAAAGCGCATGACTGACTCCCACGGTAGCACAAGCACAACTTGCATTGCATCATCCACATGAAGCGCTATCTTCTGCGTTGACTGCGTACGAACAAGTCCTACACCCGGCACCTGCAACCAAGATTACTTCCCAGGACCTCCAAACCTTCTCCGCGTTTGTGCTCCGATGCAAGAAGGAGAAATTTCGAGCGCGTGACAGGGAACGACTACGGCGACAAGGAGACCTTCGTGCCGAGTATGAGGAAACCTTGGAGCAGAATCGGCAACGCGAGCTCGACGACATTGCGAATCAGCTGCACCTGGGACAACTTGGAACAGTCGAAGCTTCAGAGCGCAGTCAGGAAGTTAACTCGAACCATGAGAAGAAGCTTGCGACACTGCGGGCACTCTTTGAGGCAGCGGATCCTAAGAACCATAAGCCACGAGAAATTCCCGATCACTTGGTGGACATGATCACTTTCGAGCCCATGCACGACCCAGTCATTACGAAAAACGGACATTCATATGAGCGAGCCACTATTTACGAGCACCTCAAGCGGACGCATACAGATCCCCTGACCCGAGAACCGCTCAAGATCGAAGATTTGAGAAACAACTTCGGCCTGAAGGCGGCCTGCGACGAATTTTGGGAAAGTGGCGCTAGCGAGTGGATTGTTGATTGGTAGGATACAGTTTCGACGCCGCATGAAGTCACTTCAACACATATAAAGCATGTGTGAAAAGGCGTTTGCCTTTTGTGAAGACAGCTTTGCAGCATCCAGTATGAATGCGACGATGAGGGTCGCGACAGTCTACCCGACCTCAGACAGAACAGCAGAACCCGGGCGTTAGCTTGCGCTTCGCTGCGATTTTGAGCACTCATGTAAATCGCTGCCGAGTCGTGGCGTATCAATTGACTACACGTGCAGTTCCTGGCCACACTCATACCATACTAGCGTCACCTATCTGCATCTGCAGATACCAGGACGTCAAAGAGGCGACATCATGAAAGGACTACGGACTACGGACTGGAAAGGCTGCCAAGAGTCACATCAACACGAACCTGCGCATCTCGGGTGGAACACTACACGAGTCATATCCTACGCCGCAGCCTGATCTTACTCCACAAAACAGACAACGTCAGGGTTTTATTACCATTCATGGACATCGCGCACGGATGCGAAACAACCTTACCACGAGATGCGCATCATCATGACGGCTTTCTTCACTAAAGCTTGAATCAAAATTTGACAGACTTGACACCCGGTCGAAAGCTGGGCACGAATCGCGAGCAAGATATATAGACTTTCCCTGGTTCTGATACCTTTATTGTAATTTCCATCATGAGAGAAAATTCCATCTTCGTGCGACAGAACCAGGTGGTCAACGAACACTCGGAGAGGAATTGCCACCACCGTAGAAGACTGTAGGATATATCCGCGGTTTTGCTTTCTGTTCTCGTTCCATCTGCTTGCTTGCTTGCTTTTGCGCTACTTGTATCAGAAAAAACAGTAATCGCGATTCCTAACCTGACTCAAGCACAGTAACATCTCGAGGGTCGACCAGCGAAGTACGATAACACCATGAAAGGATCAGGAGAAGCCCAAAACGTCCGCGATTACGGCACCATGAGCGACGACGCTTTCGTGGCGAGGAACCCATTCCACGACCCCGAGACTCAAGAGAACAGCTATGTCAATGACGAAACAGAAGAGACTAAAGATCAAACAACCCATTCCGTGTCAGAATCCTGGGCCGATCCGGAAGACGTCCTCGATGCCTCACAAATGCAACACAAACTCCACGAGGACACCAAAGGACGAAGCCAAATGTTCAGCAAGGATTGGGAACCGTTTCGGTGAGTTGTGTAGCAAGAGAAACCCGTTTGAGAGTAAGACACAAGCAAGAGCTGCGTTTCTATGAAACTACCATTCAATATAAACTTCCGAACGCGAAGCTGTACTGTTCTTGCTTTGCAAGCGCAAATGAGAAGAGAATAAAACATCCTCCACCTCCCTCCCTCCCAACAGCATGACGGCTCCCATTCCACCCGATGACCTTCTCCCTCGACAAACACAGCGGAAAACTGACCATCTGCTTCAGCTACGACCCCACCCTCTCCTGCCAAGACGACACCACCTCCGGCGCCATCCGATGGTTCAACCCAACCGAAGCCTCATACCGCCGCGCCAAGATCCTCGACGGCGGCGAAGGACCCTGTGTCAGCGATCCCGCACGCCTGCTCCCCGCCGCCCTGGGCTACAAATGGACGAGTCGCGACAACCGCAAAGGACGGCACACGCTGGTGGTGACGCGGCAAGCGCTGAATGATCCGAGGATCCACGTCCCGGCGAGGAGCGGGAGTTGGGGAGCGATTGGGGAAGGTAAGATTCCCCAATTCACAGACCGCTTGCACTGAATCCCACTCTGACGTTGAGCGAATTTTCCCAGGCATCCACCGCATGTTCACACACTTCCCCACCTCCAACATCTCGTGGTGGACCGCCATCATCTTCTCCTTCGGGAGCGTGCTCTGGATCCTCAGCGCCTGCTTCAATCTCCTCGGATACACGCCGTCCGCCTCCTTCCCAGGCCAAAGTCTCTATGCCGGCGGCATCACGGCCTTCGTGGGCTCCATCGTCTTCGTCATCGGCAACGTGTTCCTCTTCGTGGAGAGTTTCAACGACAATCGCGTCGGGTGCCTCGGATGGGTCGTCACACCCTGCGGGGAGGGGGATGGGGATGAGGGGATGTCCTGGAAACTGGAACCGCTGGACGGCGCGTGTCGGCATGAACATCATTGGGGAAGTTCGGTGGGGTCGTGGGTGTGGTGGCCGAGGTGGGAGGATGTGAGGACGCATTATGTGTATGAGATTGGGTTTGTCGCGGCGGGGATTCAGGTGATTAGTGCGTTGATCTTTTTTGTCTCGGGCGTGGCGTCGCTTCCGGGGATTTCGGATCGGTTGGAGGGAGCTTCGCTGTATGGTGCGTACTGGGGTCCGAAAGTGGTGGCGAGTTGTGGGTTCGTGGCGACGGGTGTGCTGTTCACGCTGGAGACACAGCGTTGCTGGTGGAAGCCTGCTGTGTGGTCGCTGGGATGGCATGTGGGAGTGTGGAAGACGATAGGTGGGATCGGATTTCTCTTGCTGGCTTGTTTCGGATGTGATCAAGCGCATTGGGCACAGTACCAGTCTGCTGTGTCCTGCGTGTGGGGATCTTGGGCGTTCCTGATATCGAGTGTTTTGAGATGGTACGAGTGCTTGGAGCAGTACCCAGTGGAGGTGGTGGGTTCAGAGGCTGGGGATCTGGATGAAGCAGCGCAGAAAGTGTAGTTCTGGGCAGCTCTTGGACTGTTGCAGTATTGGTGCTCTCAATCAGTCAATGCCACATGTGCTCACGCCCACACGCGTGGTTTCATCACATGTACTCTCGAAGGCGGAAGCGTAGACGGAGCAGGCGCAGCCATTTTAGGGCCTCCATGCCGTCCATTGAGCAGTGCGGATAAAGGCCAGGGAATCTTAAATGTTGCGAGAGAGAGGGAAAGGAAGGGGAAGCAGTGGCTGGTAGCTCCTCGAAGGAAATCCGGTGAAGGAGTGAGGTAGACAAGCCGGGATGCTGTGGATACGGGGAATGGGGATCATTGGGCCAGAGGGGATCAGGTGAAGGGCGCTGCTCGACAACGACAAGATAGTGGTATGAGGGGATCGGATGATGACGCACAAATACCGGAAGGGACTGTACCGGAGATGCTTAAAGGAGCAGCGTCCAGCTTAGTCGAGGCGTTGCTTGCTGGGAGATGATAGACGGCCTTGGTGCAAGGAGTCTCAAGATATAACCAATGACTGGGGGAATTACAGAAGCTGGATTCCAAAGTCTATTCATTCATGTGGTATGTCGGTGCGCGATCCGCTAGCGCTGCATTGGGAACACAGCATGTGAATGGAATATCGTATCTCGTGATAGCGTGGCATGTGATGACAGTAATGCTTCTCCAGCCTCTCCTACCGTTGAGCCGACGCTCAACTGGCAACACACTAATAGCGCCAAGAACGGAGAAAGTCCAGGTGGACTGACAAGTCGACCTCGATATTTTGAATCGAACCTGTTTTCAAGAGACTAGATTTCACAGTCAGTGGTGCCCAGCATGCAGTGCAAGAGACGACAGATTGACTTACACTTCCAACGATGGCCACAGACCGTGCACTCGCAGAAGGTCGTGAGCGGTTCATCAGCGGATCGCGTCTGGGCTTGGGTGTAGGCGACCTTGGATTGCTTGCACTTGGCGCATTGCATGCTATGGCTTAGTCAGCAAGGTTTCGAACGCAAGAAAACCCTGCGCATCCGCCATGTCGAGCGGAAACGCAGGGTCGGACACGGTGCAGCGTGGCACGGGGAAAGATACCTCTCCGAGATGGCCTTCTGCTCCTGCGCAGTCATGGCCTTGTTCATGTTCTCCTTCTCCAGCGCCGCGTCCTCTCTCCGCTTCTCCTCGGACTTCAGCTCATCTGAAGTCATCGACACGAACTTTTTGGGTGTGATTTTCATGGTGTAGACGTCCTTTCGAAGTAGAGCGTTGCCCTTCATCTTCAGGTTCTGGAACAAGCTGCGAATCTTGGCCTTGTACTCGGGACTCGTCTGACTCCGGAAATGTTCGTACGCAGCCAATTCAACCTTCCGCGCCACCTCGAAAACAGCATCCGGCGACTCATCCGACATGTATGCGATGCCGTCGTACATGAGCTTGAGACAGCCATCTCGCACCGCATCGCCCGTGACTTGATTGTCTATGCCGTCGGCTTTGGTGTTGCGCTTTTCCGGGTCGACCTTGTTCGCGCGCTGCTCCTTCTTGATCTCAGGCTTCGTCGCAGGCGCGGGAGAATTGGTGGCACTGCTGCGACCGTTTGCGGGGTTGAGAGCTTTGCCGGACGGCGCAGGACTCGATGTACCATCAGCGCGCTTCTTCTTGGAGTTGACTTCTTGCTTCCACCGATTGACGAGCGTGGTTGCCGTCTGGGCGACTTTCTGGTCCTTATTTTGTCGCAGCTTGGTCACAGCGACACCAATCTTGGACTGGCGCAGGAGATCTTCGGTGGCTTTGAAGTGTTCAAGAGGGGCGAGAAGCTGAAGAATGGTGGCGGGAGGATCGCCTGACTCGGTGGCCTTGACGATCTGCTTGCCGGTGTCGTACAACTGCTTCGCGTCCATCGCGGCCATTTCGAGGGCTGGCGAACCCTTCGCACGAGTGGTCAGTGATGCCGCGAGTGTGACTCGGCCAGATGCGTTTCGTGATCAGTGGTATGGTTCGAGAAGCGACAGGCGAAGGTCAGTCACGGTTGGCAGATGCGATGTCGTCGGTGTTGGTCAAAGAAACGCGACGGAAGTAGGAGTGCAGTCGAGGTCGCGATTGCCCGCTTTGAGGCTCTGGAATGCGGCCTGTGCGCTGTCGCGTGCACGTCGGCCGACCTTCCGCGTGTCACGGATGAAGCTGTGAAGTGCTCGACGGGAGATGGTATAGCGATAAAATGTGTCGCTATTGCTTGCTGGGGAAAGAGTGCATCGATGCGTTGATCAGGAGACATGCGACTGTCGTACACATTAAACAGCTGTAAGGAGAGAACGTAAAAGGAATGCACAACCAATAGCTCACAGTGCCGCAGGAGCAATCAATTCCCCCGAGCACAATCATCTCGACCATTATCACCATGGACAGCCCGACAGTCTGCATGTGTGCGCCCCGCCACCGTCAGAGCCTTCTCTACTACACCATGTCTGGCCAAGAAAGGAGCAAAAGCTAGCCGGGACGAGAAAAAAGCAGAATCGAAATCATCGAAAGAAGAAGCAACAGGAGCGGACAATCCATACGACTTCTCCACCCTCGAAGCCGACATCGCGAGTACATTAGAGCGACTGAAAACCGATCTCTCCAAGCTTCGCGCAGGCGGACGCTTCAACCCAGAAGTCGTCGAGAACCTGCGCGTGAAGCCCGACAAGAACAGCAACCAGACCGTGAAGCTGAGCGATCTCGCGCAACTCGTGCCGAAAGGCAGGACCGTACAGATCCTCGTCGGCGAGCCAGACGTAAGTTCCACCCACTTCCCACATCATCACCACAATGAGCTCCCCCCCAACTGAACACGGAAATCCCTCCAGCACATCAAACCCATCACCTCCTCCATCCAAACCTCCAACCTCTCCTTGACCCCACAACCCGACCCCACCGGCCACAACCCCCTCCTCCTCCTCCTCCACATCCCCCCACCCACCGCCGAGTCCCGCCACCTCGCCGTCCACGCCGCCACCCGCGCGGGCGAGAAAGCGAGCACGACCCTCCGCGACGCGAGGGGAAAGCAGCAGAAGAAACTCCGGGCCCTGCAATTGAGCAAATCCGCGCGACCCGATGATTTGAAAAAAGCGGGGACGATGATGGAGAAGGTCGTGGAGAAGGGTGTGGCGGAGGTGAAGAAGGTGGTGGAGAATGCGAAGAAGGTGTTGGAGAGTGGATGAGGCGTGCTTATCAGGCCAGATGTTGTGCGTCGAGCTCACAGACGACCCTGGTCGTACGTACGTACGTATGTGTGTGAACGACGAAACAGGCAAAATTCTGCACGACCGGGTTCCAATCTCATGCTCCGCTTCGTCCTGCAGAAGACTCCTTATATCGAAACGCAGATCTCCCAGCCCATCCAGAGGTAACAGTATCTCTACCCTCTCCCGTGAAAGCCAGTAGTATAAGTAAAGTCCTCCCGTCATTCCACCTGAATTTCCTGTTTTGCTTCATCCATCCATCCATTCATCCATCCATCCGTGACGCGATACAAGGAATATTGTTTATAGCATATAGCATATGGGACATGATTCTATGAGTAATCTAAAAATTGATATGGATCAGAGAAAGGACGCACGCTTACGAACTCGAGGGGGGTTAATAGGAGGAGGTAGACTCCATGACCCTGATCGCATGGACGATTTGTGACTGAGACTGAATATGCGGATATAAAGCATAAAATAGAAAGAGGGAGAAGCACGGGGGCCAATTGAAAGAAGGAGAGAGAGAGAGAGAGAGAGAGAGAGAGAGAGAGAGAGAGAGAATAAGTGCATTGGAATCGGCGTTATTCATGATATGCGAATTGAAAAGTATCTACACAATGACATCCAACAAGAGCTCCGAGTCCCTCCAACTCCGGCGTCGGCGGGATCGAGGATGTATCCGTCCTGCATTCGCCACTCGTCGTCGATCCGACGAACCTCTGCCCGCGCCCGGACTCGCGCGTGAAAAGGTCATGAGGCCACCGACGGTGTGATCGGCGTTGGCGATGGCGAGTTCGGCGCCGCCGTCGAGGAGCGCGACGCCGGCGATGGAGCCGAAGAAGCGGAGTTCCTGGGACGGGGAGAAATGAGCGGGATCGTGGATGCGGACGACGTCGTCGTTCTCGGCGACGACCAGCGCGCCCGTGTCGGTGAAGTGGAGGGAGCGCGCGCAGGACATGATGGAGGGGAGGGATTGGAGTGGGGAGGACCAATTTCGAGCGTCCCAGACGAGGACACGGCCGTCTTGGGCGCCGGTGGCTACGTGCCGGCCGTCGGAAGACCAGGCACATGCGAAGCCATGGTCGTGGTGTTGCGTGAGCGTGATGATCGAGTTGCCGCGTTCGGCGTCGGCGATGAGGGTCTCTGTGGTGTCGCCGACGAGCACGCGGAGGCGGCCGTCAGGGGAGGTGGCGGAGCAGTTGATGGCGTGTTCGTAGGAGAAGACGTGGGTGAAATCGAGGGTGCGCACATCCATCAACCGGACCTTGCGATCGTTGGAACAGAACGCAGCACGCAGGCCGCCGGATCGTCGGTCGTGGTAGTGGTGGATGTGTGTGACGAGGCCGTTGTAGGCGTGCGTGACGAAGCCTTCGCTGTGCCGTTGATCAACGTCCCGATTGAGGAAGGCATACTCGCCACAAAAGCCACCAGCCAGCAAGACATTGTCTGTGCGGTACTCGGAGAACGAGGAGGTGGGCGAGGCAGACAGACATGTCACTCGGAAGGATGCAGCGCTATTGCCCGGCTTCGACAAGTCCATTGTCGTCTCGCTCGTGGTGGGACAGGCCAAGGATGCTCGCATGACCTGAGTGCCGGTGGCGTAGAAGACGTCGTTGCGGCCGCTGGCTGCCAAGACATTGCGGAGCTGATAGTGACTGAATCGTGCTTTGTGCTGCGACACCGTGGCTCGGAACTGATAATGCGTCTCGTCGGCGTTGGCGAGCACCGTGGTCGGTGGTTGTTTCGATGGAGTGGAGGGGGCGCCAAGTCCAGAGGGGTGCAGCATGGCGCGAGCGATCGTGGCTTGCTGCCGAGGAGGTCCGAGTAATGGCCATCGAATGCCCTGCATATCGACGGATCCGGTATGTACATCCGCTCTCGTGATTTGATCAGGTCGACGCCCGACTCGTATGGACGATTGTGGACGGGGTTCGAATGGAGGTACTCGTGGATCGCACATGGAATGCAGTCTCCACGTCTCCATAAAGTCTGCCACATCGTAGTTGCGACGGGGATCGTCGACGGCAATGGCGTCTTCGTCGATGTCGTGGGAATGCGGGTCATGTGCAAGCACGACGTGGGCTGCCTCGATCTCTGCCGGTGGTGGTGGATAGGCTGTTGGAGGACGGCGCCCAGACGCTCTGGTGTGGCTTGACGATCGATACGGCGGTAAAGGTGTGTGCGGAGCCGGAGGAAGTGGAAGATGAACATCTGCCGCCTCAGTCGCAGAGGTCACCGGCCACGCGAAGCGAGGCACATCGTTGGGAGGGTCGCCTTCCAACGCAAATCTCGTCCGTCGTCCAGCCTCTTCTTCTCGCATGGCCCTCGTCGTCGGTCGAGGGTGATGTCGCCGACGTGATGCTGGGGATGGTACTACTGCTGGTAGAGATGGAGGAGAGTCGTCGGGATGTAGCGACTCGCCCATGGGGGTATCGTGGACGTGGGTTTGGTCAGGTGCAAATGGGAATACATCGGCAATATGGACATGGTCACATGCGTCGGTCATAATGGTATCGTGTTCGTTCTGTTCGCGCGGGAGGAGCACACCACCGTGATCCTCGTCGTCGTCGTCGTCGTCGTGTTCTACATGGTTGTTCGTATGGAAAGGCGGGAGGAAATCTTGAGCAGAAGGAGCAACGCTATGTAGGAACGGTCCGGGAACAAAGACGGTCGATACATGGCTCGGACAGAACGTCGGCTCCTGGACGCGAGCCACGCATGCTCGATGAGTCCACATGGTTCGGGGGCGGCGTTGCGTGAGAAGTTTGGGCTTCTTCCTGGGAGACTGGCGATACTTGGGCGGGGAAGCAGAGTTGGGCGGACTGCTGAAGTGGAAGATATCGTCCATCGTCCAGGTCGGGGCGCGACAGGCCGGGTAAATGAAGTGGGCTGGAGAGAGCTGTCACGGCAGTAATGCTCCGCAGCGATGAGCCTCGTTTGTGTTCTCGTGAGAGTCCGCCCGGGTGTCAATGGCAATGCTGGGTCGGAGGGGAGGTCGACGGCTGCACACGAGGTCCCGCCGCCGCGGTGCAGGAGTCGGAGGGAGGAGGATTCTCTCGCTCAGCAGACGGACGGAGGATGAATGTTGGTCGCGGGAGGTCACCGTGTCGTGGTTTCAGCTCGGTCAAGAACGAGCGGCAAGGTGCAGCGTGCAGGGCCGGTCCGGGTGTGGGTGTGGGTGTGTGTGTGTGCAGGGTGCGCGACAGGCTGGGCCAAACAGCCGAGCCCGTGTTACTTGTACGAGCCGCCGTGGTCGCGAGATGCCGAGCCAGGCATGATGTACTGTACTGTACTGTACTGGACTGGACTGGACTGGACTGGTGGTGGAGGACAATAATGCGTGAAGCGGGTGGTCAGGCACGAAGGAGACGTGCGGTGCCGGAGATGCTGCACGGAAGAAGTTTGTGATGCGATGAGCCCAGCTGCTCCATGTCGTGTTCGCGCTAACATGGAAGTTGAGGCTAGCCTTATCGACGCCGACCAGGGCCGAAGCGCGACCCGCTCCACCGGGGTGGAAGGAGTGTGATGGACAGGGAGGGAAGGAGTCTTGAAGCCTGCAGGTGGAGGTGCAGGTGGAGGTGCATGTGGCTCTGACAGCTGCACGCGAGTCGATGCGGTCGTCGGCGTGGTGAGTCTGGTGAGAGCAGCACAGCTTGAGAGCATCCCACGCCCCACATGCACCTCACTCTCACTCTTCACCACGCGGTCGCAGGACGAACGACGGGACTCACGACTCGGGCGACGTGCAGCTGTCACATTCACATTCACATTCACATTCACCTGGCAGCGTGTTCACCACCCGCGCCTGCTCGCCCGAAACGAAGAATGCAGTCCCGTCGCACAGCACTTTGCGATGCGTCGACCACCGCTGCTCCCCGGCAATCTAAGCGAGGCGGCGAGGGGGGGGGGGGCACGCTTTCGACTCCATCACCACCGGCAGTGCTGCGAGAAGTGGCGCCACCCGCCGCATTTGCCATGTGCTCGTATCCACTCGACGGCGGAAGAGCATTGACTGGACCATGATTGATCCCGTCTCCCTGTCCCGTCCCCAATGCATCCAATACCGCCCCGTCATACACACGGCGACTTCCGTCTTCATCCGCCCACAACGTGCTCACCTCGTCGCTGACCCTTCACCTCGCTCCCCCTTCGTGTCCTCCGACGACGACGGTGGTGGTGGTACCGTCTGACCGCTCACGGGACGATGGCGGTGAGTCGGATGGAGTGACACGGAGAGGCGACGGAAAGCCGACCGCGGTCACACATCCCATGCACCACCTTTCATCCGTGCTGACATGACACTTGAGCTTCACGGCCACGACCTCACGTGGAATGTGTCGGGAGTACGAGCGGGGGAGGGAAGCATGCGGGAGCACGCTTTTGGACATGGCATTCATCGCACACGGGGAAAGGTGCCATCGGCAGACGTGACCCGAGAGCGCAACACGTTGCGTGACGTGATGGCGGTAGCGACGATTACCTGTAATTGATTGATTGTTCGGTGGCTTCATCATTGTGACTTGTATAGTACTGTAGGTACAGTAGATCGCGAGCTTCTATTCTTAGCACCGCCGCTCACGCCCCACCAACGGCATTCGCATTCGCACTCGGCTTGCGAAAGAGCAGTCTGTCGAGGAAAGAACGACCGCTCCCCGTGCTTCCTTTCGACGACGCCGACGCTCGTCGCACTCGATCTGGACCACGTGAGCGGACATCCGTTCACACCTTACTATCCACGAAAAGCCCAGACATGCATACCTTCGTTGGTCGCCTTCGTCGTCGACTGGGAGTACTCCTGATCGAGAGCCTCCACCTCCGCCCGAGTCGACCCTGTGGATAATCGTCAGCCAGCAGAACGAAAGACCTGCACCGGCACCTGCCCGAGCCATACTCATATTCCCCGCCCCTCCGATGCCCGTGCTCTGACGCCGACCGTATCCCATCTCTCGTCTTCGTGGAGTGCCGCGTCGCTCGAATGTATGTTGCGGAGTTGAAGTGACCGAATGCGTGCCGACTACTTGTATGTACATCCGCATCTGAAACCCGCAATCCCCCCACCCAGCAGGTATCCCTCGCTATATCGCTGCGTTTCGCTTTCGACACGCTCCGTGACTCGTGCCGTCTCCACGTCTGAATATTCTCTTGGCTTTAGCCAGTCTGATCTTCCGTATCAGAAGACCGCATGATCGACTTGAGGACCGAGTCGCAGTGCCAACCTGGACAATACGGCCCCGGAAGCAGCAGCGAAGAAGGCCAAGCCCTCCTTCCCATCGCCAAGCTTCAGCATATCTGACGCCTCGAAAAGCTTGTTTCCCACCGGCCTCTTTATGCTTTTGTCATGCATCGTACGAAATGACTGGAAGTAAGACCGATAGCCCGTTCATGGATGTCGCGCATCGGCGGAAGGAATGACGGACGGGAAGGATGGCAAGCTTTCGGGGAACGGGTCGAAACCTAAATGTCACCACATCGATGGTGGTATGACTTTTCTCTTACATAGTCGGCACATAACACGCAGATGTCACACTATTTTCACTCAATGACTCAATCATTTCGATGTAGAAGTTGATGCTATCCAAATGCGTATGAGGACACTCCTACTAGCCGTGAGTCCATTAGTCAGTCACCCAAAAGGCCACATTTTCGACCCCCGGCTTTTCACGAGCAACACCCTTGGTCCAGACTAGGATTTCACAGCCTGACATCCACTCGAACCAGGCCCTTCTGTCTTCTCACTAGCCAAGACCGTCATCACCGCAACAGCATCGGTCGACTCTCACGAAAAGTTTCCCCCTAGAGATCACCCCCACGTCGGGAAGTGAGGTCGCACGGCTTCCTTGTCCTCCGATTGGAGCGGAGTTGGGTTCGTACTCGAAACGCGTGCGTGCGGTGTCTGACAGCTTCATCATGTCTTCGATGCACATGCACTTATATGACCATACACCTTCGTCAAGGCTAGAGATAACACGGATTTTGCCCCTTTTCACACTCATTAGGATGTATGTATCTGGCTGTAGAGTGCGACCGAGTACTCACAGTCAACACTTTTAGCTGGTTTTGATACAGGTTCACAGCGGTGAATGGAGGCACGAGTGGAGAGGACCTAACGGAAGTCGCTTCTGGCGCTCGGGATACTTTTGCTTGCCCAGCCTGACCAAAGCAACATCAGCGACATCGCTGCCGCTGTTGGATTCTGCTCTTGTGTCCTTGAGTAGAGGATTGTGGATGAGGCGAAGACTGCCAAATGTCCACTTGTCTCGTAGGTCTCTTTGAGCGCTCTGCCCTACACATCATTCTTGATCATCAGCCAGGACCTCATATCGTTTGAGCGCGCGAGTGCGTTCTTCTGATGCCCAGACAACGCCACATGTGTATCATGCAGCGGTCGTATGATTCTATTCCCCCCTCAACTTGATCCTAGGCTGGAGATCGTGATCCCTTTGCTCCAATGCCGATACGGACTGGGGTTACATCTACGAGCAAGCTGATTCAAGACCGAACAGCTCGGCCGCGCTCTGGGCATTCAGGGCACCGATCAGCCATCGATGCTTCGGGAACGGACCATGACCCATTCGCCCTCAACAATACTTCCACGATAGCACATACGATCGATAATGGTACGGCCGACAGCCTCAGTCTATGTCAGCCGATAGATCCAGAGCCGGACAGATGGCTCATTCATGATTTCTGGCTCCTGCCGCTCTGGGTGGCATTTCTGGTATCTACCCATAACAGCTATTCACATTGTCATGAATATGACTTCCAGTGCATCCATCCATCAGGGCTTCCGGGTGAAGTTCTCCAATGACCGAGTCTTTCGCCCGACCTGTACGCTCGGCAGCTTGAACGGCAGCTTCTTGATTATCTTTCTGCCGCTGTACGTCCAGATGGCAGGAGCATCACGTTTGGCAAATAATCCGCTGGATCGTCCTCAAGCTTGGCGCTACCGAGGCCGCCATGCCTCCCCTCGGCCAGCCGTAGCAGTAAGCTGTGTTACGGAACAGCAAATCTGCTGGCTGTGCAATCATGGACCTTGGGAAGGTGGCCTGACAGAAGAAGGATCCTTTGCTAACCGACTGTCCAAATGTCAGGAGCATCACTCTGTTCAAGCATATCGTGCATACTTGTATTCCTGGCCGTGGGTGTCTCTCCGTCCAAAGGCATATCCCCTCACTCGGGCATTCTACTGCATTCTCGATCCTGCGGCTACTGGTCAAAGGACAACAATATGAGCCGAACGAAGTCTCAAAGAGGAAGAGGAGTGCTCTGGAAACAGTTTGTCCAAAACACGACTGGCAACCTGCGGCTCGGTGAGTATTGCAATGGCAATCAATCTTTCACCTAAAATCGATCGTGCAACTCTCCTGGAAGTCAATTTGCTACATGATTTTCCGCGATCCTCGACAGCTGTCCATTTGAGGAGGTGCTTTGCGCATCGTCTCAGAGCTTCGCTCTCAGCTCTGGACTTGTGGACGCATGACTGCACTCGTGGATAGACACGCCTTTGTTCGATAGGTCCTCGTACGACAAAGTCTGTTATGCGCTACGCTACGCGTTCCGTATTACATGGAGACGTAGGCTTCCTCGGAAATACCACAAATCTCCTTGACCTGAAACAAGCTGCATTAGCGACCAGACTCCTTCTCGCACTGGATATCTCATCAGTCGCCCGGATCATTGCACAGCTTAATTGGCAACCGCATGCTAGTAGCCAGGGAAGCTTTTGACTGGACGTCGCCGACGTTGCCAAGTGATCAGGCGACGCTTGGGCTAAGCAATTGGGTCTCTGTCAGGCTCATCCTGTGTTTTTTCCACATGCGGCAGTACATATCTGGCAATAAATCGGTAGACTACAACAACGAAAAAATACCTCATCCGAGATGAGACGCTTCCATTGGCAACGTAATGGTCATCCAGAGCATAGACTACTCGTCTTTCAACGTCCACAGTGTTGCCATGATTTTGGTCGCTGGAGGCTGCTTCATCACCCTCCATCCACCCAGCTCCAGTGAGTGCGAGGATGCGCGCTGGCAGGCAGCGAGCTCGAGCCCACGCAATCGATCGCGGAGATGGGCTGAAACGGACCTGTTGTTCCTTTACCAGAGAGCATGTGTGCATGCCTACGTTCACAGGGGTTCTTCCTCGAGGGGACGGCATGATAGGACGGTACCATCATTCTTCACGATCGACGCCATGAAGCTGGAAAGATTTTGTCGGACGTTCAGTCGCGGCCTCAATCATTTTTCTGGCTGCTGATTCCGTCAATCACACAAGAGACGAAGTCCAAGAAAGAGAAGGCTATTTATCGCAGAGCGACGTGAGCAAGCAGCGGTTGTCGTCCGTCGCAACGGCAGAGGGTGAAATCATGCGAATGGACACAATGGACCTCTTCAGCTATTTAGCTAAGACGTTACTGGCTCCGAATGCGGCTTGGCACCACCCGCTGTCAATGCGTTCCCCCTTGACGAAGATCGGGAGAATGAGGTTTGCGAACGTCTGCCTGCAATGTCGTGCTTCCAATCTCGTTGTTCGGAGAGCAAGACGTGTTGTCTCGCCGACAGTCTCCGAGCGCTGCCCGACTAGCCCCGGCCATGGTGAAAGACGATGCCGATCGGAGTTTTACGGTCATCAGACTTAGAATTAACCGGATCTCCGTTCCAAATTGCGCTCAATTGATCTTTTTTGTGATACTTACAAGGTCATCGCGTGGGACGTTTTGTGTCTGGCTATCATTACAACCTCCTAAACGAACAACCTACCACTGTCACGCAAGTACCTTCACAGTCTAAGTCGATCACAAAAATGGCCGCAGCAGTCGCAAGTCCTCAGCAAGTACCATCATCTGCACCCGCTGGCTCGAGCGATGCAGAGGGCACGTTCTGGCGGTCATCCAAGTACGATGAGGTGTATTGGGACAAATACGTAGCTGGTCGCCCGCAATATCGAAGCAACCTTTACGCCAAGATCATCGACTACTACAAGGAGCACAACCCTTCCCCCTCGAGGCCAACCGTCGCTCATGACGTCGGCACAGGTCCTGGTCAAGTCGCCGGGGAGCTGTGCAACTACTTCGACAAGGTCATTGGCAGCGATCCCAACGAGACACATACCGACGTGGCTGCTGTTCGCAACAAAGATAAGAGATCACAATTGAGCTGGGTCAATGCACCAGGAGAAAGCTTGAAGGACTACCTCCCCAAAGGCTCCACAAATCTTGTGACCGCTGCTCAAGCGCTGGGACTGCTCGACGTTCCGCGCGCCATTGAGTCATTCGGCCACCTCCTTGCGCCAAATGGCACATTAGCTGTCTTCTTCTATGGCCGGCCGAACTTTGTCGATCAAGAGCTTGCGCGTGTAGCTCAGCCTCTCCTCGTCGACCTCCTGAACCTCATCGTCGTTGGCCAAATCAACGAATCAGATGAAGGACAGAAAGCATTCTGGAAGCGAGCTTCGGATACGGTGTTCAGCTACTTTGACAGCGTAGAATTCCCCAGCGACGAATGGACCGACGTTCGCCGACACAAATGGAACCCGCATCTCCGCCTGGGCGTCTTCGACTGGGAGGTGTGTCCGTTCGAGGTCGAACTTCGTTCGGCCATCAAGGAGGGCGAAAAGGTCATCGTGGAAGAGGATGCGCATTTCTGGCACGAAGACTGGAACTTTGATGAGGTCAAAAACTTCCTCGAGTGCCAGCTCCCGAATCCTGAAGCTTTGCACGCGAAGACGGAGCTTTGGGCTGAGATACAATCGAAGTACCAGCAACTGGAGAAGCTGATGGGTGGCGAGAAGAAGGCCTTCTACTTCCCAGCTGTCTTGGTTCTTGCGACCAAGAAATGAGCGGTGCAAGAGAACTCTTGGGCGCAGTGTAGCACTTGTGACCAAGCCATAGCGCCTAGCAATGCAGCGTACGAATAGTAATGCATGCCGTGATATCAAGCTTTTCAACCAATAGTAGGGACTCTACGCCCAGACCTCAATGTTCGTCACAGCACCAACTCCAGCTACAAATGATTGCTGTCTATCGAAGACTTGGTATGCGCAAGTGACTCTCAGCTTAACACCTGTGACGACATTTGATCTTCCATCGTGAATCTCATGCTATCATCAGCTTCCCATGTCAATCGCAGCACATCATTACCATCGCCATACCTGTCGTCGGCCTTTGAATGGCGCGAGCATGCCAGCTCTGAGACATATATGCAGGCAAGGATCCCTGAGTCCATCGAAAAGTCCTAAGTCCGAACCAGGGCGGGAACGCGGGGACGCATTCCCCGGCTGCATGTGATGCCCCAAAGCGAGTAGTGCCTTTTGGTGTATATGGACTTGGCAGCCGCCAAGTCTTGGCGCGGGATTATCCTGTGATGCAAAGATACCTTCTCGAAACAAGCCAAACGGCCCCAGTTCTTTCGGGAATCGATGGGCCACAGATCCCTTGACCCGGCTTGCTGTACCGACAGAAGCTAATGGACACGACTAAAAAACCAAAACCAAAAAAAAAAATAACACTTTGATCCAATGTGAACATTTGCCCTGAGCCTTTTTCGCACCTGGCTCTATACTCCCTTGCTTTTCTAAAAAGCTCCCATCCTACGTTCCAACTGTCCCTTGTGCCAAAAATCAACCATCGTTCCGACCATGGCCGCATCAGAGAATAGCAACGAGGACAAAAAGTCTTCGGTGTTAGGAACCGACAGCGACAGGATCCCCAGCGTGGACGAGAACGGTCTGAGCGATGCCCATTTCCAGCAGAAGCGGACGGTGACTGGGATCCGATGGGCTCTCGTGATGGCTTCGGTGCTTTCCGCCATCACCTTGTACTCTCTGGACAACACGATCGTTGCGGACCTGCAAACGGCCATCATCGAGGAGTTCGACGAGCTCGACAAACTGTCGTGGGTGTCGGTCGCGACGTTGGTGGCTTGTGTCGCGACGAATTCGATCTGGTATGTTCGGGAAAAACCCACGCGAGGAGAAGACGGCTGCTGCTGATGATGATGATGCTTTTTTCAGGGGTAAGATCTATGATCAGCTCAACGCGAAGTGGACGTTCATGGTCGGCGTCTTGCTCTTCGAGATCGGATCCGCACTTTGCGGTGCGGCGCCGACGATGAATGTTTTGATCGGAGGTCGTGCTATTGCCGGTATGCCTTTCGATTTCGTCTGCGGTGGAGAACGACACTGATCGGATTTACACAGGAGTGGGAGGGGTGGGACTCTACATTGGCGTCTTGACGCTCCTGTCTGTCAACACTACCACGCACGAACGGCCGACGTATCTTGCGCTCACTGGCTTGACTTGGGGAGTTGGAACGGTTTGTGGACCGGTATGACTTCTATTGGCATTCACTCATCGATCCAATGTTTGAATGCTCATACTAACGAAATTTGCAGATCGTCGGTGGTGCCTTTGCAGTAAGCCCTGCGGGATGGCGCTGGGCCTTCTACATCAATCGTGAGTTGAAACCTTCGTAGACTCCCGAGCACACCATGGCTTTGTAGCAGATGCTGACGATTTTGGTTGGACAGTCGTGTTCTTTGCAGTATCTCTTCCCGTCTACCTCTTCATGATTCCGAGTTTCGACCCCCGACCCGGCGTGCCATACAAATCGCGACTGGCAGAACTTGACTATGTCGGAACGATCCTCATGATCGGGGCATGCGTATCCGGAGTCATGGCGATCAATTTCGGGGGCCAGATCTATCCGTGGAACTCTGGCCAAACGATTAGCTGCTTCGTGATTTCAGGAGTACTGTTCATTCTCCTCGGCTTCCAACAATCTTACTGCCTGTGGACGACGAAGCAGAACCGCACCTTTCCGTGCCAGTTTGTGGTACAGCCTGTCTTCGTCATCCTCTTCTCGGTGACTGCGGCTGTGTCAGCGGTTGCATTTGTTGCAATATATTTCGTGCCTCTGTTTTTCCAGCTCACGCGCGGCGATTCTGAAATTGAAGCTGGTGTCCGTCTGCTTCCACTGGTGTGCTTCATGGTCGCGGCCTGCCTGATCAACGGAGCGCTCATGGCCAGGCTAGGGTACTACATGCCATGGTTCGTCGGCGGCGGCGCTGTCGCTTTAATCGGAAGCGCTCTGATGCACACTGTGGAATTGAATACATCCCCCGCCAAAATCTACGGCTTCACCATTCTACTTGGAGCTGGAACCGGAGCGTACTCTCAAGCTGCTTTTGCGGTGTCACAAGCGAAGGCTCGTCCATCGGAGATTCCTGCGGCATCGAGTTTCATATCCTTGGGTCAATTAGGAGGTGGCACGATCGCTTTGGCTGTCGGAAACTCGGTATTCCTGGAATACGCCACAAGTTATGTCCTGGAGATCTTGCCAAATGCTTCAACCGCCGAGGTTGAACAAGCCGTGAGTGGCGCGGGAGGCGGTTTCTTGGAAAGCCTCAGCGAAAGTGTCAGAGAGGAAGTGCTTGCGGCAATCACCAAGGCCATAGGCATTGTATACATTCTGGCGATCACGGGCTGTGTGGTGACTGTGGTTCTGGGAATTTTCCTGCCTAGGGAAAAGGTAAGTTGGCCGGACAGTCCTCTAATTGAGACGCGGACGTGTGCTGACCAAGCGTGTCACAGCTGTTCGAGGCCAAAGTCATTGCTACCGACGTCGAGCAGCCCGAAACACCTGAGACAACCCAGCAGCCTGAGAATGTCGAGGCATCCGAAGCTTCCCAAAAGGCCTGAGATAGACTTTCGTTCCTCCAAAAATGCCGATGTATTGAGGGCAGTGTTCCTCATCAGAACGTATATACTTAGACTTATGTTCGAACATGTACCTATAATTCAATTGCCTTTAGAACATACTTGTCATGTGTAAAGAACTGTATTGGTGAAAGACACAGACAGCCTTCCGGCGTTAGAGGTTAGATACGGGCAACTGAACCCTAGACAAGACACGCTCAGTCATCTGTTTGCGGGACTTTCCTGTAGCACGCCGAAGCGGACATATCTGTTTCCCTAGATCCGCGTCAGGCGATTCTGAAGCTGATACCAGAGGACTGCTCGGACACAAGCCGGGCATCAAACGTGCTCGTTAGTGTCGCGAACGTCCCCGGATTTAATTCGGCCACCACTCACGCCACCTCTGTGACATGCATGAATATTGGCGACTCCGACAAGACATACATCTTCACCTCATGCTCACTTGAGGAGTGCGGCTTGCGTTGTTTCATTTCAACCTCGTTAAAGGATACTTATCGGACACCAGAAGTTACAATGGTTGCCAAGCCGGCATGGGACGTTCGCGGTGACGCCTCATCTCTATCCCAGGAAGATATTAACGCACTGCGAGCCTCCGTGAAAGGCAAAGTTGTGGTCAAAGGACAGTCATCCCCGGAAGAGTACGCAGCGGCAATCACTCGCTGGAACCATGTCTCCATCAAGGAAGCGGTTAGAATATTCCGTGCAACATAACTTGGCGATCGAGTGCTGACAAGCTCTTCACCACAGCACATTGTAGTATACGTTGCCGACGAACAAGACATCGTCAAATGTCTGGAATTTGTGCACGACTATGCTCTCGATCTTGCCGTGACCTCTGGAGGAAGACATTCGTATCATGGAGCGAGTTCTACCACAGGAGGCTTTGTCATTGGTCAGTCGGAGGCGTCGAAACCTGCGAGGTCTGAATACTGATGGATAGTTATAGATCTTGGTAACTTGCGAAAGGTCACAGTGAACAAAGAGACGATGACGGTCAAGGCGGGAGGAGGATGCACTGCTGGGGATGTAGAAAGACCATTGGCAGAATATGGCTTGACAGCAGTCTTTGGAATGGTCAACGAAACAGGTACGAGTCGACTCGGCCATATTGACATTCAATTTGTGGCCGCATCTTCTGACCCATTCTAGGTATTGGTGGGTTGACCCTCGGCGGAGGCGTCGGCAATTTGACTGGAGCCTACGGACTGGTCGCGGACAACGTGGTGTCTGCTCGAATGGTCCTTGCGAATGGACTGGTCGTACGCGTATCTGAGGATGAGAACAGCGACCTTTTCTGGGCTATTCGAGGCGCTGGTCCGAACTTTGGTATCGTGACCGAATTCGAGTAAGACTTGGAGACAATTGTTGCGGTTTGCGAAACTCGCTGACACCTCCTGCAAAGGTATCGTGCACACAAACAGGAGAACAAGGTGCTATGGTACGTCTTCCAAGCTAGGGCAGAGACTTTCAAGAGTTGTGGCTGACATTCTGCTTACGATCAGGCAACTGCTTTTGTTCCCATTCGATCGCGTCGAAGAAGTGGTGAAACAGGTGAACCCTATGCATGAGGTTTCTCTGGCATCAGATGGCCGATTCCAACCCACGCTAGCCGTTGCAACTCCTCCCGGAAGCTCCGAAATTATGCTGGGCTATCGACTGTTCTACAATGGCCCCGAAGAGGAAGCAAGAGTGCTAGCAAAGTCCCTCTACGATCTCGGTCCAGTCAAGATTGTCGGAGGCATGATCGAAAACGTGGAGGTGACCGAGATTCCAGATTCCTTGAAATATCCCGGTTTCGATCGCAATGCAGCAAGTTCGGCAATTCTGAACTATCCTTTGGACGAGGAGTTGATAGTCGACGTTTTCAAGATGTTCCGAGGAGTCGTTCTGAAACACGGACACAGCCTACTGCACCCAGCAAAATGCATCCTGGACCATCGGAGCTACGCAAAAGTCGCCTCGGTACCTGTCGAAGCGACGGCATATCCTAGCAGAGTCGATATTGCCTGGATTATTCCCGATCTGGTTTGGGTGGACCCTGCGATGGATAAAACAATGCGAGAGGAAGTGACTGCCATCACAGCACACGTCAGAGAACGGGTAAAAGCCAAGAGCACGGGTTCACGTCCCACGGATAATATCTTCACCTATCCCAATATTTCCGCTGGTGGTGAGGAGAAGGCAAAGAATGTCTACGGGGTCAATCTGCCGAGGCTGCGGATGCTGAAGAGGAAGTACGATCCGAACTTCCTCTTCAACAAATGGTTCCCGATTCCTCCTGCATAGATAGAACAGATGGCTCACCATGATCGCCATCGTGAGTCTTTCGGCGAAGAGATGGCAAGCGCTTTGTAGCTGAAGACTATCGTTTGTGGTCAAAAGTACATAGGGTTATGTCATTTTTCTGTGCCGAATGTGAATGATATGAGTGCTCCCATGTCCGGAATAAGCCTGATCTCTGTCAAGGTTTTAAAGTTGCGCACTTAAGAGTCTAGAAAATGTTTCGCCATAGCTCGGTGTTGAACGGTGACCACGGGAAGGACACTGGAACGACTACATATTAAGTCAAGCCGAGCTGTGAGGTCCTTGATTCCCGTGTTGTATTCCCTTTTCATAACGAGTCGAGCACACTTGCATCACAGCTGCTCAGCATTTGCACCCAGCCAGAATGACGGACAAGACAGATGTGAAGATTGTGATAGTTGGAGCTGGTCTTGCAGGTCTACTTTGTGCCCTGGAGTGCCAGCGCCAAGGCTTCTCGCCCATCATACTTGAGTCCAGAGACACTGTACAGCCTGTTGGTAAGAATCGTGAGCACCTCACAGCGACGTAACAGTGCTAAAGGTGTTAAGGCGACTTCATCACGATCGGACCTTCCGCGATTAGAGCCTTCAAGAAATTTCCGCGACTGAGTGCCGCTTTCCATGAGGCATCTTACAAGAATGCCGCGCTCTATTTCCACAAGAAAGATGGTGAAATAGGTGCAGGTCCACATCGTGTGGCCACCACTTTCGGCGAGAACATCTTGCGAGCAGACCTTCATCGGATCCTCATAGAGGCCGTACAGTCTGCCAACATCGAGATACGCCAACAGCATCACGTCGAGGAGTACTCGGAGACAGCAACGAAAGGTCAAGTGAGGCTGCGCAGCGGCGAGATCATGACTGCCGATCTGATCGTGGCTGCCGATGGAATCAGGACCAAGAGCTGGCAGGTGATTCAAGAAGATGAGCCACGCGTCTACAGTAGTGGTAGTGCGGTCTTCCGCGCCTCATTACCTACTTCCTTGGCCTTGGAGATCCCGAGCTTTCGAGAGAACTGGGATCCTCACGTGTATGGGGAGACCATGCACTTCTTCATTGGATCTGATAGGCACGGCACCATGGTCGTAGGCAAGGAGAAAGTGTGCTGGGGACTGATGCATCCTGACGATGCAACCACGTCATTGGAGTCTTGGACTGCTACAACGTCGACCGAGGGAGTACTGGACTTGATCGATCAGGACCCGGAGCCATGGAGTCAAGAGTATCGCCAAGTTGTGGCAGTCACGCCACCCGGCAGTATGATCCACTGGCGGCTCCTCTGGCGAGATCTCCAAGAAGGGTGGACTTCGCCGAAAGGGCGGTTGGTCCAGATAGGGGACGCCGCGCATGCATTCCTGCCCACTTCAGTGAATGGTGGGACGCAGTCCTTCGAAGACGCCGTATCACTGGCGACCTGTCTCCGTCTGGCGATTGAGAAGGATGGTAGAGACGCGATCCCGGAAGCGATTCGGGTCCACAACAAATTCCGACTCGATCGCGTTGGTTGCTGCCAAGAGATCGGGTTCAGACGCAGACACGCATACTACAACGTGGACTGGGAAGCTGCGAAAAAGGACATCACTGTCGTTGCAAGCGAGCCTCCCAAATGGCTGTATTCGCACAACCCAGATGTATATGCGATCGAGAACTTTGAGAAATGCCGGGATGCCTTACGCCGCGGAGATGTGTTTCAGAACACCAACGTGCCTGAAGGCTATAGGTTCAGGATGCGCACGATAGAAGAGATGGAACGCGAGTCTTGATTGTGCAGTGCCCTTCCCATGCGGCAGCCAGACCACAAGGGTTGCTGGGAACAGGCTTCACAGTGTAGCTTTCGGGCCGACTGAGCTGACTGGCCGGAGCCTTAGTTTACAGTTTTACCATTTCTGGCATCGCGTCCAAACTAAGCCGTATTAGCACGAGCTAGACAATTTTTGTGTATTCGTGATTCAGATGCATCTCCTTGCATTAGATGGTGATAGCAGCTCAGAAGAGAAAAGGCAAACATCGCCTCTGACACGATATACGATGCGCATCCGTATCGGTCCCAATCACAGATGTCGCAACCCAGACCCTGCTCAAACATCCCCGTGCAGTTTACTGCCTGTCGTCACCCGGGAAGGCCGCCCCGGTGCCGTCGCAACCACTGCCGTTTGCCGATAAACCCCGAGCGTTACCGCCCGTCCGCCCGTCCCGCTACTGTACTGTATCCATGCCTTGGCACATATAGTAACTAGCGCTTCCGCCACCCTCTCCGCCCCGCAGGACGCTTTCTTGAACACAGAAAAATTTGTTGGGAAAAGGAGACAGTCGCAATCGCCTCAAAGTTCGGCATTTGACATTGTCTCCATATTCTTATCTAGGGGAGGCACACAGAACCTATGGAACGTGGGAACTAGCTGGTGGTCGCGAGACGGTTACAGTACCTATAGAGCATGGACGCTAGCTTCTGCGAGTCAATTCTCGCTTGCTGGGATGATCCCCGTCCGCCACCTCGCTTAATTCGACTGTATATTGCCAACCCCTGTGGCATAAGTGTCTTTCGGCATCAAATTGTCCGGTAAGTCCAATAAGTCCGACCAGTATGACTTTAGCGCACACGACATACGACACCCAAAAGTCAGGCTGTGGATAGGGCTCTTCTTGCGTGGTAGTCATGATCCGAAGAAGTCTGCCGTTCCTGTTCTTCCAGCCTTTGCGTATGAATACGACCATGACGACGAATCCGATACCGGTCGTGGCCGTGGGAAACGTTGCCAGTATTGGGCATGAAGTAGCAGCGCATCTGAAGCCCGAATTCGAAGGTGTGTCTCTCTGGAACGATGTCTTCGTGCACACGACATCCGTGTTGACCGTTTGACCAAAGTGATTCACTTCTGCTCAAGTCTGAGGGCTGCTTGTGACGACATACCTCGTCTGCTCCAAGGTCAGCCTCTGGCCCAGTCAGCTCTTACCAGTGTTGGTACGAACAACTTCAAGTCGCCACCAAAGGCAATCTTGATAGGTCGGTCTTTCAGTGGTACCAGAGACGTGGGAATGATGCGAGATAGCTGCAGTGGAAAAGGCAGTGTGTCGTGGGTCATTCCTGGAGATGGAAGCGGGGGCTTCGGGTTTGGTTGGTCATATGGCGCTAATATTGCCGCGAGCATGAAGAAAAAACTGAAAGATTTGCAAAGTAGTGGGTCCCTAGGCAATGAAGGTGTATATAAGTGTTCTGATTGAGATGCGAAAGGATTCGTCTCGTTAGGCTTGTGCCCCAATGAATCGTTGAGTATAAACTTGTCTATTCTATCTCTGTGTCCACGTCAGATGCATCCGGCGTGAGTCTATGCTGGCGCATGACCGCCATGAAATGCGAAAAGCGCCACCTATGGCACTGCATCTATAAACCGCGATCGAAGCCTCAGTCTCAACACCTCCAATGCCAAGTCCAAGCAATGATCACTGCCGTAAGACCTCACGATATCGTTCAAAAAGATCGTCCAGATGACAAATGCTTCTCTACACACTGTGAAGTGACTTTGAGCTTACTCTTGAGCAGCGAAATGGTGACAGAAATCCAATGTTGTAATCCCAGGTCGCTCGAGCTCAGACCATGATGTTCCAGCGACACGACCTCCTCCGCAAGAAATGACTTCAGCTTGCACAGCTCGCGCAGAATTATACTTCTCTGAAGGCTAATTTGATCGTCGTCGTCCAGGCTGAAAGTGCCGACCCGGACTATCTTCGGATGGCTCGGTGCAGGATGAAAGTCGCCTTCCGAGGAACTTGAGCTTGGTGGCAATTGTCTCGTCAAACAGCCCGGATCTGTCAAAGAGGTCGCCGCCAGGTCATAGAGAGTGATCATTCTGCTAATGATTGACATGATAAGTGCCATCAAGTGCGGTGTCCGAATGCACGAGCACTGCCATATTGGCTTGATCATCTGGAGGGCCCGCTTGTTCTTGTGGAGGATACTGTCCAGGCTGTAATGCATATCTTGTAATCGGATATCCTTGTCGATGACTTCATCTGCATGTACCTGATCGCTCTCCTTTCCGTAGAGCATATTCATGATGTAAAGAGCTTCCATCTCGCAATGGTTGTCGTGTAACCTGGAGGACGTGGGGCTGTTATGGTTGACCCCGTTCAACGTGAGCCCGTGAGCATTGGCGCCATGATTTGGCGACAAGATGTCTCCTGGAGGCTGCGAGTGCTGTCCATGAGGCTCTGAAACGTCATTTGGCAGCATCATGCTGACGGAGAATGGCGTCCACGGTCCTGTTGCCGGGGGCTTCCGAGAGTCTGGCGGGTCGAATATTGGAGTCGCCATCAAGCTGTCCCAGTCCATTATGCACGTACCGTCGTCCAAAGAAGTGGAGCGTAGGAGGTCCGCCGAAAGATCCGCATGGCTATCCGAGATGTAGTCGCTGCTGTCCGCGATGCCGTTGTCCAGGGGAAATGTGAGGCCCATAACACTGGACCTTCGGGATGCAGCTGGACTTTGCTGATCAAAGCTTGACCACGTCGTCGTGGGCGTTATCTGTCCTCCATCCCGATTGTCTGACTGGGCGTTGTTTTTCTGGCCAGCGGTGGCAGAGGCTTTGGCTCTTCCTCGCTTGCAGCCGTGCCGTCGGGATATACCATAGATGCACCTCAAATCGTTTGCAGCGCATCGTTGACACGCCGGACGGTCCTTGCTGCACTTGACCTTGGCTTCCGAACACGAGTCACAAGACGATCGGATATGGACAGGTTGCTGAGCTCGCAGCGTAGTTTGCGGCTGCGGAAATGTAGTGCTGTTGTTCTGCAACATTTTCAGCCTGATAGATGGCTTGGATGGTCCGGCATGGGATTCCTTCCCGCTTTAAACTTGCCTAGCCTCCCCTACTTCTGAGACTCAGCCGTTACAACCCCGCAATGGGCATTGCCTCGAACGTGAGCGTTTCCCCGAGCCCTAGCTTCCCGCCCGAGCCCTAATCGCTCATCAATGCTAAGTCAATTATGAATGAAGGGCTTGGCAGCACCCATGGCCCTCCCTCCACCCCCCCTCCGCGGCCTGGAGGCGTGGTTGGGAAACCTATGACCCGCCGCCCACACAGTGGATAGGTGTCGGTCGCGGAGCCTTGATCGATCGCGGACTCCGGCACTACCAAAATTGGGACCGGGAAATGGAAATCTCAAGATCTGAATATCTGGATGCTGTGTAACTGCGGATACCAGTACGAGTACATTACGAAGGCGCTGAGTGCACTACTAGGCACCGACTGCCCTGCACTCTAGGCACTGACCTGCTAGACATTGACTGCCCTGTACTGTAGCCACTAGCTGCCCTGCACTACTAGGCACTTTACTGCTAGGTATCGCACTACTAGCCACTGCACTACTAGGTGCTGCAACTGCTAGATACTGCGCTGCTAGATACTGCACTGCTATGCACCACACTGTTAGGTACTGTACTGCTAGGTATCAGCTACACTATACTACTACTATTACAAACATGCTGGAGATACGTGAGACCTGAGATTACAACTCTTGGATTCCGGGGTACTGAGATCTTGGAACATGGAACTTCCGTTCTGGCGCTTTGATACTGACAGAGCTCTGTCCTCTCGCGGCCAGGAACAGTGGTTGGGGAGCCGACGACCCGCCGCCTGCTTAGCGGAGAGGTATTGGTGGCGCAGCCCTTATCAGTAACGCCCTGGGACTACTAATGTATGCAGGGCCTCAAAATGTGTAACCGGTACTATTCCTCAGCGTCTCGGCGCGAGCGGAGACTAAACGGTTACAGCTGACGCTAAACGATCAAAAGCTAAGGTATCCCTCCGCATCAATGGCTAACTGGAATTTTCGATCCTCGACTTCGCAGAACAACCTCATCAGTCCGGCCTCAAAACACCTGCTTGGATGCAATCAAGTCCTGATGAAAAGTACTGTGCGACCAGACCGTATTGTTCAACATGGTACTAGGACGGAGGTGGTGCAGAAATGATAGCGAACGAATCACTGATACGTGCGCAGTGATTCGATGGATTTCAGATGCAAAACCCCCAGAATCCGCACGAAATGGGGCCATCGTATGACCCGTTCCCCAGATGAACTCTTGCACGAGTCGGTACAGGCTCCGAGAAGAACGTGCATGAGTTCATTTGTTCCGCGCCTGTCGGTCAAAGTCTGGCACCGGCAGCTTTCCGGGAAGTCGCAAAGGATTCTGGGATTCCATCGACCTGGCATCCCAACGCATAACCTTCGCACAACCCGGAAACCAGGACGTCGAATGTGTCAAATAGGTGGTTGAAACGGAAGGACATGGTATCATCAAGGTTGAGCACAATCAATCACGGACTGAATACACAAAATTTCCACTCGCCAGTACGCTATCAGACTATCATCCTGAGCTTGAGCTTATCTGCCTCGACGATGTCGTGCTGCTTCGCTTGTAGCTCCTGCACATCCCAGTTTGCCATCAAGTATCGCCCGCTGAGCCAAACTCTCCTCTCTGCAACCAGCCACAAGCAGAAGGCCCCACAGAGACCCACATCATCGAGACAGAAGTCCAGTAGCTCTTTCGAGATACCTGGTGGTGCGGTCGTCCGGACCATGCCTGGATGCAGCGCATAGCAGAGAAGTCCCTCAGGCCCATACTGATCCGCGGCCGCTTCGGTGAGGCGATTGGTCGCCAACTCAGAGATATTGTAGCCTATGGCGCCCAAACCCGCGAAATGAGACGCAATGCTTGTGATGTTGATGATCGCCTTGGTGGGGCCCCGAAGCAGATATGGGAGCAAGTATTTGGTGGTGTAGAATCGGCCGAGGTAGTTCACCTCGATCGTTTGACGGAATTGCTCTGATTCGACGTCCATGAGCTTGGAGAATGCAGACGCATCCGTACTGACCAGGCCAGCGTTGTTGACAAGCAAGTCCAGCCGTCCGCCATGCTCACTCTCGACAATCGCTGCAATGTCTCTCGCTGATGCTTCGGAGCCTGCATCCGCCGAAAGGACCGAGACTTTCAGTGCTTTCGATTGGGCGATCAGCTGACAGGCATCTTTGGTTCCTTGAAGTGACGATAGCTTTCGTGCGGTGATGATAAGACCCGACGCGCCTGCCTCGGCAAAGGCTTTCGCGATTCCTGCTCCGATACCACGACTGGCTCCCGTCACACAAACGACGAAAGGATGTGGTAAAGTCTGCTTACTAGGCTGCAGCGATGGCGGAATGTTGTTATGGAACGTGTCCACGAAGCCCAGACCGGAAGAGGGTGGAAGAGCCATTCTGAAAACCCACCTTTAGCAGTGGCGTTGCGCTGAATCGATGACTGAAGGATCGTGAAGCTCACGGACCAAAAAGCAGCGAAGCAATCATGTATGTATCCTTCCCTGCGTCCGTGTGTCTCCACCTGCTAGACATTACCGACAGTCGGCATCTACAGATCACGGACATCCCGGATTTCCCCTTGACACGAGGAATCCGTTGCACAGCAGTGGGATGGAACGGCCGGCTTTGGGCATGTCGGGGGACATTGTATCACCGTCGTCGTTGCTTTACCAAGGTTTCAATGGCTATATTCAACGGAGCAATGCAGCGTCACTCGATGTTTCCGGCCACATTTTGACCAGAACCTTGCCTCGGGCACGCTTGGTCTTCAGCTTCATGTAAGCTTTGACAGGCCCGTCGTCATATGCTTCGAACACTTCGTCCACCGTCGCCTTGATCTTGCCAAGTCTCAACCAATCTGCTATGGTGACAAGTTGTTGCAGGTTGTTGCTGGTGTGCATGAATTCCCACGGTCGTTTACCGCCCCCTAAGATGGCGGGCCACCTTTGCCTGAACCAGGTACTGAAGAAGAACCCGAACGTAACATCCCCTGCTCCAACTTGTACGTATGGCGCATCGCTTTTCGTGAACTCTGGCACATGCCAGTACAAGTCCGAGGGTTCACCGACGTTATCGACCACCAGGTCGAATGGCTCCAAGCGTTTGAGCTCAGCCACAACATCAAACCTCTTGTAGTCGATGACTACGTCTGCTCCTAGTTTCTCGCATAGTGCAACGTTCGCGGTAGAACAAGTCGTCGTGACGTGGCAACCGATCGCCTTTGCGATCTGGATTCCGAACGTACCAACGCCGCCACTGCCACCATTCAAGAACACACGCTTGCCGTGTGGATTCTCAAGCTTGGGAACGATGGATTTGAACGCCGTCATGGCCACCGATGCGGTACTAGCAGCATCGATCAAGCTTACTCCTTCGGGGATAGGCACGCATCCATTCCGGGATGCGATGGTGTATTCCGCCAGTGTGCCGAATTTGCTGGGTTTGTCCAGACGTCCAAAGACCAGCTGTCCGACCTCAAGGGGCTCTTGCCCATCGGCACTGGTCATGGGACCAGTAGCGACAACCCGCCCAGCGAAGTCCATTCCAGGCGTTGAGTAGCTGCCCACAATCAGATTGCCAAGATACGGCACCTCGGCAAACTTGTAGTCCACGGCATTAAGAGCCGCTACAAGGACTCTAACGAGCACCTTGTTAGCTGGAAGCTGTTCTGCGCCGGGGGGCAAAGGAGCATTGGGGTTGAGCTTAAGGTTGTGGGCTACCGTGGGAGCTAAGGTGGTAAACTGCCAGGCCCTCATGGTCTTCGGAAGGGAGGTCGCCATACTGTTCGAGTGAGATCTCCAGACAAGTGGCCGATGTTGAGTCGTAACTGTACGAAGGTATGAACAAGGGCACCCGAGAGCTAGTAGAAGCTGATAGCTCACGGCGACGCTGTGTTTCGCACATACGGGTATGCCTTCTGTTGGGCCGGCTTTGTAGCCAAGGCAGGGCTACATTTCCAGAACGCGAGCCAAGCGATATGTGTGCCGTCGTCATTCGTTGTGCGACTTGAACCGGGAGCATGCCACGCGTTGCACGCTGCTTGGCGATCCATAGTCCGTCTGCAATGCACAGCTCATGACCGATCACCAATTCTCGGTCTTTGCCGGCAACAGAAACGTCCGTATGCGCTGAGATGACGCCATCTCCTCGGAGCTGATGATAATTGATTCGGGATTCTTGACGCGGAGATTGTGATGGGGCTGCTGGGTGTGCCACCTCGCTTGCAAGGCCCTGTCTGGTTAGTACCAGGATGTGTGGCGAACGCCAAGACAGAGACAGGGTCAGGCTATGTCAGACGGGAGCTTGATCTATCTTGCATGCAACCACGGCAACGCCCATAAGGCTGTAAGCAGAAAACAGCTGACCAGGGATTCTGAGGCACACACTCAAGCATGTGACTGTGTCTCGATACAACAAGATGGCAGACAGGGGGGTCCCATCGAGCGGGAACTAGCTGTAGAGAGCTAGAGCACTACCTACCGAGTGTGCAGGCTAGCTCCTTTCTACTAGTCACCGCATACCGCCATTCCCCCCGTCCGCCATCTCGCTTAATTTGACTGTACACGAGGCATACAACGCCAGAATATGGAAACATATCTTATGAAATAGTTGGCATCACATTGTCAAATGATCTATATTCTAGTGTACTCCCTGTAAAACACACTCCGCGCAACTCGATGCCTCCTGCTCAGTTATTTGGCCAAGAAGCCAATCTCCCTCCAGACATGAATGTATCTCCTGACCACCTCCTCAGAGACCTCGCCCACGGCTGACAAAGTCTGAGAGTGCTCCAGCGTCTTCTCCACGTCCAGGACTAGACCACCACATGACATGCGAAGGTAGTTGCTTTCGAAGAACTGTGCCAGAGTCGAAGCGGGGTTGTCCTTGTGAGGTGCCGATTTGACTCGCCTGATCCATTCTTCGAATGGAACGAGGTCCTTGATGTTGAGCGCCTTTGCCAGAACTTTATTCATCTCGGACCACGGCTGACCCACAGGATTATCGATGTGGTAGACCGGATATGGTTCCTGGTCGCCGAGGACAAGATCGATCAGGGTACCCGCAATGTCTTCCACTGGGGTCCAGTAGAGAGTGCCAGGCACATCGGGAAGAGCCTTGATCGTCTGCGATGACTTGACCAGGAAGCCGAAGTGCTCCGTAGGGTTCCAGTATCCGCATCGCTTAGATCCAGCGATCTGGCCGAGGCGGGAGACCATAGTACGAATGCGGTCGTCGTAGTATTTGTGAAGAGTCTCGTCAAGCATGCGCTCACATGTCCACTTTGCTTCGCTGTAGCCATTGCTCAGGACGGACTCGATGTTAACGCGATCTTCGGGCACAACTATCTGCTCAGGGATGTGCTTCTCCAAAAGTCCGTAATGTCCGACGACACCGATTGATGACACCATCTCGAAGCCAAATTTGAAGTCCTTCGGACGACGTGATGTGGCCGCGACGGAGAAGTCGATCAGGTTGCGGAGCACCTGGAATTGAGACTCAAAACCATCCAGCGCCCGTTTAGCGCTCATGGGCCAGGCGTTATGCACCAGGTGCGTGACCGAAGACGCCAGCTCATCGTATTGAGCACGGGACAGACCCAGGTATGGTTGCGTGCTGTCGGTCTGTAGAACCAGGAGCTTGGGACGGATCTGATCAAAGGTCTTGACACCCTTGTCCCGCATAGCTTTCTGTTGATGAGCGTAAGGATCGGTGTTGTTCTTCACACGGTTCAGGCATACGACCTGGCGGACATCACTCCGCTTAGCTAGTTGGTCGACCAAGTGACTACCGAGACTGCCAGAGCCTCCGGTGACCATAACGACTTTGTCGTTGCTTCCGCCTGAGCCTGTCACCGCAGTCTCGCTGTCCCCGCTGACTTTTGTAAAGCCAGCAGTATATTTCTCGACGTATTGGTCTACCGCACGTTTTCGTGTGGCCAGAGATACCGGATCCAGTCCCTCTTGCTGCGGAGGTATGAAGCTATCCTTGCGAACGTCCGGGTCCTTTTGTTCGAGTGGCGGCGAAAGGCTTTCCGCAGCTTTGTGATTTACAGGCGTGGACTCCACGATGTTGGGCTGTTCACCAATCAACTGCTTCTTGAGGTCTGCCAATGTGTTACATTCCGTCAAGAGCGAATCTTGCTGGACATCTAGCTCAAGTTCGTCCCGCAGTCTGCTGACGATTACCAGGGACAGTAGAGAGTCTATGCCGGCGTCGGTCAAGTTGGTATCATCCGTCAGCTCGTCCGGTGCTACACCACTTTCTTCAGAAATGATCTGAATCGTGCGGCGCAACTTTTCGTGGTTGTCCTCTGCCTCTTGATCAACTGACGTCGCTGGGGACGGTGTTGTAACCTCGGGTGTTGGCGGACCAGTGAAGACTGCAGACTCGGCATCGCTGCTGTCACTAGAATCTCCTCCGATCAAGGCTTTCAGGTGGCCGATTGTTGGATGATCCGTCAGAAGCGCAGTGAAATCTAGATCGAGATCGAGCTCATCACTCAATCTGGCGGACAGCGACAATGCCATCAGAGAATCAATGCCAACATCAGCGAAGTTGGTGCTGTCGGTCAAGTCGGCCACGGCTAGTCCACTTTCGTCGGCAATGACCTTGAGCGCTGCGCTGAACTTGGATTCCCTCTTGGCTGGAGTGTTACGCGCGGGGGTCGCATGGGATTCCGTTTTTTGCGGTGTTGGAGTCGACAAACTCGCGGATGGCGCAGCCTGCCGCGCAGGCTGTTGCTTTTGATTGCGACTGCCGCTCTCAATGGATAAAATCGTTTTCAGAACCCGTCGAGGTACGCCTTGAATGGCGATCTGGCCAAAGAAGGCGACCACTTTGTTGCCATCGAAGATGACAACATCGCCGTACCAAAGCTTGTCCTTGCCTTCTTTCATGCGCGTGTAAGTTTCATACGTTTTATCCAGGTCCAAAGGTTCAAAGATCTGGAAAGATCCCCATCCATGGTTCATGAAGACTTCCTTGTCGAGATCCGTTTGATCATTGCAATTCATCGCGAAACCGCAAGACTGGGTGAGAGAGTCGATGATCGCTGGATGGGTGTGGTAGTTGCCCCCTTTCTTGATGCCACTGAAGTCCAAGACACTCGAGGCCTCCAAGGTAGCGCTGTTGAGCACAATCTCCTGAATAGCTCTGTAGTCGTCGTGGAACCGAGCCAATGGACGGATAGCACGATATACCATTGCTCGATTGAAACGAGCAGTCTGGCCGGACGCAATTCCACTCTTGAGACCTTGCAGCTTGGCTTTTGTCTGAGACATAGCATTCTGTAGTTGGGTCTGGAGTCCTGGTTTGACGTAGCGAACCACACAGCGAGCGTGCTCTTGTAGTCTGTCTCGCGAGTCGAAAGATTGGAAAATGATAGAAACCGTTTCTGCGCTCCAATCCGCTTCAGCCTGCGCACGGAGAGGCTGTTGCTTTGCCTCGGAACGAAGGATCAGAGCTTTCGAGATCGTCATATCGGAGACGTCCACCAGCTTGTCCTTCGATGCCGGATTGTACTTATGGAGAAGATAGCGACCCAATGTCAGCGCGATGTCTCCATAGACCGAAGGAGTACAAAGTGGAATGCCATCAACCTCATGGCCTTGCACCAATGGGCTAAGATCCTTGCGAGCAATATCAGACTCGATGATGAGTTGCGTGTGCGACGCATCGTTCGATTCTTGCAAGATCTTGTGAACCGTTGTAGTGTCAAGGGAGGGGGCAGCTTGGATCGTCAAGGGAGGATCTCCCTTGCGCAGCGACCAGTCATTGACGTATTGCATCCAGTACGGCTTGAGATCCCAGCTATATGCAGGAAGTGGAATGACTTCGTGGGAGGCTTCGAAGTCGATGTGGTATCGAGACCAGCTGATATCTACACCCTTAATGTATAGAGATTTGAGTGTCTCTGCCAGTGTGTGCAGATTCGACCTGCCTCTCGATGCAGAAGGGAGGCAGACCACACTAGGGCCAAGGACTGCTTTGATCATCGATGAAATGGCTGGATGGGACCCAACCTCAATAGTGATAGCTCGGTCGTCGATGAGACCGCTCTGTCTCGCGGTATGGATGGCCTGCTGCATATTGACAGACTCGCGTGTGTGTCGGACCAAGTAGTTCGCGTGGAAACCGGTCTTGGTTTGGTGCAATCCGCCATCCACAGCAGACAACACGGGAATCTTGGGGTCGGAGAATGTCACACCTTCGGCGAGCTGTGCAAGGTCGTCCAGGATCGGTTCCATTTGAGCCGAATGGAAGGCGTAGGGTACCTTCAACGGAGTGGACTTCAGTCCAGCCTGCGTGAGCTTCTCCCGCAATTCCTGAAGTTCCTCAATCAAGCCCGTCAGGACTGTCTCCACTGGAGAGTTGATGCAAGCAATCTCATAGGTATGTCCTTCTAGGACACGTGCAACACCCTCGACTGATGTATTGACCACGAGCATCGAGTGTGTACCAGGCTGGCAGTTCTTCTCGATCAGGGTTGCCCTTCTGCCAACCAGCCAGATGGTGTCGAGATCAGACAAAACACCTGCGGCATTGAGAGCTGCATATTCGCCGAGAGAGTGTCCGACCACGGCGGTAGGTGTGATGTTAAACGACGACCACAACTTGGTGAGTGCTATCTGGAGATATACTCCAGCCAGCTGCACGACCGTTGTGCTGAAGTCAGCGATCTGACCTTGATCGGACTGCAGAACAGGCAAGGCGCTGGGGAAGCCCATGTTCTGGCCCATCTGATCCAACTTCTGGATCTCAGCTCGAACTACGGAAAAGCTCTCGAGCAGTTCTTTGCCCATGCCTGGGTAGTGTGCACCTTGTCCTGTATAAGTGAAGATCAGCTGTGAGTGAAGTTTCTGCCTCGTAATGTCCTGGTTCAGGGCAGTCTCAAGCTGTGTGCTGATCTGAGAGGTGCTGTTGCCCGAGGCCATCACTCGGAACGGGTGATGCATGCGACGTGCTGTGGTCGTGTAAGAAAGTTTGCCCAGCATTGCATCCGGAAACTTCTTGAGGTATTCCAACATTGCACGAAGGTTGCCCTTCAATGATGCAACATTCCTGGCAGAGACCGCGATGAGGTGATGTGTGCGAGGATCCGCTTTGATACCCTCTTGCTCTGGCTGGATCCGTGGTGGTTCTTCCAATAGAACAGCGGTATTGCCTCCTGCTGCGCTAAAGTTGTTGATGACAGCTTTCCTGATAGCTTGGGTATGCCAGTGCTTGGGCTCCAGTGCAATATGAATATTACGTTGCGGTAGGTCCGTCGGGAACTTGCGATTCATGGTAGTTTTGATGCCGCAATGGGGAACGATGGTCTGCTGGCGCATCATCAGCAATACCTTGATCAGACTGGAGACGCCCGAGACCGCCTCTCCATGTCCAATATTAGCCTTTGCAGAGCCCAGAAAGAGTGGGTCTGTTCGGACTCTGCCCGCCTTGGGCGGCGGAGCAAACGTAGCGAGTACACTGTCCATCTCGCTGGTATCGCCGACTTGGGTTCCTGTGGCGATCACCTTTTTAGCACACAATTCCAATTTAAGGGCTACTGTGAGACTCACCTGTCCCGTGCATCTCAATGTAGCCCACCTGGCCACTCTCCGTCGCTCCACGCTTCAAAATGTGATTGAGAATGTCCCTTTGAGCTCCCGTATGTGGTCTGGTGATAGATTGCGCTTCAGCAGAGTGGTTTGTCGATGTGCTCAAGACGACTCCCAAGATTGGGTCCTTGTCCAGAATGGCATCTTCAAGACGTTTGATGATCACGGTGGCAGCGCCTTCTCCACGGCAGTAGCCATCAGCCGACTCGTCAAACGTCTTGCAGTTACCAGTACGCGAAAGAAAGTGCCCTGGCTACGGTCAGCGAACGAGATCCCTGGCTAGCAGACCAATGTCGTTTTATACCTCTGTCCAAGCCTGCCGTAAAGTCGGGATTGGTGAGTACATTGGTACCTGCAAAAGAAGTTCAGTCGCTATGACATAAGATTCAGTAGCCGCTTGCGATGTTTTTGCTCACCTCCGGCAATAGCAGTATCGACCTCCCCTTTCCAGAGCGCGTTGCAAGCAAGGTGAATGCTCGCTAAGCTAGAGGAGCACGCGGTATCCACGGCATAGCTAGGACCGCTGAACTTGAAGAAATAGTTGATGCGGCCAGGTATGAAAGCACGGTTGCCTCCTGGGATGAAGTATGTGCCAATGTCTTGGGCGCTGTTGGTCTCCATCCAGTCATTGCTTGTAGTGCCGAAGTACACACCAACACGATCTCGTCTGGTCGAGGGTGTGGCATCGGGGACTATACCGGCTTGCTCGATTGCTTCATAGGCAGTCATCAAGGCCAAGCGCTGGGCAGGGTCGATTTGAGGTGCTTCGCGAGGTGAGATGCTGAAGAACTGGGCATCGAACAGTTCAGGTTCGTCGAGCCAGCACCCGTATGGAGTCGCACTTGTGTTCTTCTTACTTCCAGTCGTGTCCACGTGAGTCTTCGCATCCCATCGGGAAGGTGGTACGATCTTATGAACATCAAGACCTTGTTCCAGTAGGTCCCAGAACGCTTCGACATTTTTCGCTCCTGGAAATCGACCAGACATACCGACGATGGCGAGCTTAGATTTCCCGGCTCGCTCGTCAACGTCCGCTTTTGCAGGACTCGAGACCGACTTCGCTGATGAAGATAGCAAACATTGATATCGAGAATCATGCTCCAACGCTTTCTGGATATATTGATCTGACTTGGTACCGATGGCGGTGAGTCTGATGGTGGAGCACTCGGCATCTTTCAAGGACTCCGTCAGTTGGAGGACTATTGCATTCCAGTCGACAGGCTCTTGCAAAATCTGCTCTACGGCGTGCTCAAGTGCGGTGCCAAAAGTATGCTTTTCCTGTACGGTGCCTTTGCTCGAGATTATCGGGTGGCGACAGAGGAGTGATTCGTATTGTTCGACGTCGAGACCAGAAAGGATGTCTTGGACGTCCTGCTTCGAATGAAGATGCGGTGCATGATATGGACCGAAGATGGGACATGCAGCTGACTTCAAGCCTTTGAGAGAGGTCGAAGCTGAAAGTAGTGCAAGGGAGGCAGGAGGCCCGCTAATCATCGTCGCGTTGGCTGTGACGGCACTGATGTAAGGGTGTCGTAAAGGAGGTAGCGACTGTCCACCTGATCAGCGATGCCAAAGCTGCGAAGTATGAATAAAACTTACAGTCTCGGCGAGGAATGCCTTCAAAGCGTCCTGAGCAGGTTCAAGTCCCGATACAATAAGCAACCAGCTTTCATCCGCAGCTCCAGAAGAGTTGAAGCGGCGAGCGACTTCTGATACGTGCAAGCCGATCTTGAATGAGGCTCGCACCGCAATGACAGCCAAAGGAACGAGATGGAGAACGTCCGGTGCACAGCTCGCTGCTGCAGCTGCCAAAGAGCCGGTGCAAATGCCCAGAGTGTGGGTGATGGGATTTTCGAGGCATGTCAAGCCTTGGCTATAGATATGTCAGTGGAATTCACATTGACGGCGAACGGGAGCACCTTGCCCTATGAGCATGCCAGTCTGGTACAAACATGTCGATGCCATCTGAAAAGCGAGACATGGTTTCTCAGATCCAGTGGAATACAACAGGTCCTCAATGCAACTCAGTTTGGGAAATGTGGCCCTGACCGGTTGGGGTAGCTGGTCGATCTCCTTCCGTAGAGCTGAATAGACTCTGCTCAAAAAGTCTTCCAGCAGCGGATTGCCACGATGCTGTGCCAAATCTTTCATATATGGTTGGACGTCCAAGGTTTGGTCTCCAAAGATGATGAGATCCATGATGGAATCTGGCATGTTGAATGTAGTAACGAGGGTGGAAGTGTCTCGCAACCGGTACAAGCGCTGTCTCTGCAAGTCACTGTCGTCAAGAAGGTGTAAGGGGTATCTGCATGGGATTACAAGTCAAGAAACAGCAGAGCCTTGTGCCTGCATAGACTACAAGACTGACATAGACCACGGTCCATATCGATAACTCAACAGCATCGGGGTCCATCGGGCAATCTCGACTGGCACAGAGGCTAGCAGTATGTTCATACTATACGGAAATATTCGGGCTACGTCGGCGCTCAACATAGGTTGATGCCCAGTTCTAGTGTTCACAGAGGCTATGTCTTGCCAGCGGAGGAAGCCAATGTTTTTGTGGTGGTCCAGTGGAGTGCAGTGCGAAGCATACGGGGACCGCAGTGCTTCCATGTACGTAAGCTGTGCCGTGAGCAAGACAATGCGGCGGCGACGTCGTCAGTACGAACCGGACTAAGATATGACCAGTTTGGTGTTCCGTCGTTATCTCGGCAATGATCGGAGATTAAGCGGTGGCCATGTTATGATATGCTCATGGCGCAGACGTCGTTTCCCACGCACTTGTGTGAGAGAGCACATTCGTGAAGAGGTCTCCCACAGTGCAGAAGTCTGTCCCAGTCTGTTGCCTAACCACCAACGCGGAGCACAATGGGGTCGATAGATCCGCAGCCACAGACATCGGAGACCACTTTGGAGACACTGAGCGAGGCCATCACCAGAAATGCATCACTCGTCAACGATTACTTGAGCACGAATGGCCTGGAAACTCCGTCATTCGACGAGCATGTGCCAGCGAACATTCTCCCAGATCATGCGCCCGAATCGGTGCAAAAAGCCAGAGAAGAGCTGATCGCGGCATCGTTGGACATGTTCCAGCTCGCCCTCGGACCGAGTGAGTTTCTGCCTCACTTGGCTGTCGGTGTAAGCATGATCTTCTCCAGTGGCTCGAGATATGATGAAGTTGACTGAGCGCCGATAGTTGCATCATGTCTCCATTCTCTCCTGGCTCTGCCATTACAACCTGTTCCAGATCGTACCATTGAACGACACCATCAGCTACAAAAAGCTCGTTGACACCATCGATGTGCCCGAGCAAAGGCTGAGAAGCATCATCCGCATGGCCATGACCAGTCGCCTGTTCCGTGAGCACCAAGGCGGATCCCACGTCGGCCATTCCGCCATCTCAGCTCTGATCGCACGGGACGCCGATACGTACGCCTATGCCACATATCTGTGCAAGCGGACAGCACCCATGGTCATGGGAATGACCGAAGCTCATCGCCGGTGGGGGGCGGCGAGCCTGAAGCCGAACGAGACCGCGTACAACGCCGCCTTCAACACCGCGCTGCCCTTTTTCGAAGACATCGCCCAGGACAAAAAGGGCGAGGCCGAATTTGCACGGTACATGAAAAGCGTGAGAAGCAGCGAGAGTATTTCCCTCAAGCATCTCGTGGCGGGTTACCCGTGGGAATCGGTCCCCAGAGGTGGCACTGTGGTTGATGTGAGTCACGTGATTTTTCTCTTGGCCCGAGACATTGCGGATGGATGCTGACGTGCCAAGATCGGTGGCTCCACGGGCGGCGCCGCGTTCGCGCTCGCCGCCAAATTCCAACACCTGAAGTTCGTGGTTCAGGATCGACCGGAGAACGCCAGTACAGGCCGCAAGCTAGCGGAAGAGACGCAGTCCGACGATGTCGCCTCGCGAGTCACATTCCAGGCGCACAATTTCATGGACCCGGAACCCATCCCAGGCGCCGACATCTACCTCCTGCGCATGATCCTGCACGACTGGCCCGACCACGACTCTCTCAAGATCCTGGGGAACATTGTGCCTGCGATGGCCAAATCGTCCCGGCTGCTCATCATGGATACCGTCCTCCCCGAGCCCGGCTCGGTGCCTGTGTCGGCGGAACGAATTGCTCGCGCTCGCGATATGACGATGCTGCAGGCGTTCAATAGCAAGGAGAGAGAGCTGGAAGACTGGAAGTCTTTGATCGCTACGGTCGAGCCAAAATTGCAATTGCTCAATGTCAGGCAGCCTCCACGTAGTGCTATGTCGGTCTTGGAGCTAGCATTGGCTTCTTAATGAATGATTACATGCATGGCTCCATGCCCGACGCATCTTATTGACGGTGACAGGCGCTGCCATATCTCGAGCATGAAAAAGTTGTCGTGCTTTCCATCACCACCATTCTGCCGTCTGGTCGTCCGGATGCATACGTAGGAGTAGAACTGCCGCGAGAAGCCAAGTGCAATTTGTTCGACCCTCAATCTTCGAGACACGTGCTACCATTCATGCTCCGTCTCCAGAACAAACATGGATGGAAAGGAAGGGTGAAAGTGCGGTGGAAATGTAGCCGCTAACACACCTCTATCCGACCCTGTGCATCGTTGCATACAACCAGGACCCCCTTCTCCACATACGACAATTTCTCTCGCTCAAACCGATTCCGTCGTTATACGACATTCCCACGTTATCCCTCAGGTTCTAACGTGCGAGGATCGTATTTCTCCCAGCGCTCTTGATACAACATCGGTGCAAGCCGTGAAGTAGATTCACAACGCCGAGAGGCGCGTCTCCCCAGTCTCGAGGCTTGGCACAATGTTCGATGACTATCAATCGCGCATCAGTCCAACCCAGATCCATACACTGAATACACGTACGCAGCCCGATAAACGCACATAGCCGCCCTGCATGGAAACAGAGAACAAGACCCCTCCATCTCATAACATTTAATCACCATCTCCACCCTCACCACCAATCCCCCCACAAGCATGATATCCTGATGATCCCAGGCAGGAGAGAAAGCCCGCCACATGACTCAAAGAAGATGATCAAAAGCGATAGAGCAACAGAAAACATCTCGACCGCGCCTATCATAATAGCCCCCAAAGCACCAAAAAAAAAGATGATGTAGTATACAGCAGACCCACAGCCAAAACCGCGCGGGAATTTCCACGCGAAGGGGGAAAGTTTCGAGTAATGCGAGCCAGAGCCAGTCAGGCACACGAAACTAACCATGAACTTCCAGTCAGAAATGGGAACATACAATTTGTGGGGTGGGTGGGGATACAGTACACAGTGAGTGAGTGAGTCGGGGCCCACTCTGGGGACGTAGGGAAGAGTCCGCCGCGACGCGTCGGGTGGGGAATGATAAAGACATTCTCACACTTTCGGTTTTCGCTTTGAAAAGGAGGAAGGAAAAAAAAACAGGGGGAAGGGATTGATCGTGATAAACCAAATGTTGAAAAAAATGCTTCACAGTCCCCTACATGCTCGACTTCGATCTAAACCTGCGAAATTGGCCTAATCTACATTCAAACCTTCCCTTCTTGGCTCCTCGTCCCGATACCTCTCCAACCTCTCGGCCGCGGCGCTCCCGCTGGCTTCGCTGGGCGGACTGCCGCTGCGAACCCCATCGTCGGCATCCTCGTCATCATCGCTGGCCAGATCGAACATGGCCGCGTCGTCCTCGTCGTCGGTGCCCTCGGCGAAAGCATCGTACAGCTCGTTGCCCCGCTTTTTCCTCGTGGCTGTCGCGCCACCGCCACCGCCGTGGCCGTTGGCGAGGGGCGCGGCCTCGTCGAGGTCGTCGCGGTTGACCATTTCGAAATCGTAGTCGGTGCGGCCCCAGCGCTGTTTCTTGCGCTTCTGGTACAGCATCCAGGCGGCGAGGCAGGAGAGGAAGATGAGAATGAGGGCGATGGAGCCGTAGATCCAGGTCTGGGTCTTGCGGGACACGCCAAAGGTGGGGAAGGGGTGGGGCAGGAGGTTGGAGGTGGAGGTGGCGGTGGGCGGCATGTAGTCGGCGGGATCTTCTTCCTTGTCGCCGCCGGTCTCGGGGGTCGGGATGGGGGGAATGGGTTCGAAGGTGGGGGTGGCCACGGGCTTGACGGGGCGTTCGGGGTGGTCGGAGGGGTTCCCGCTGGGAGCGCCGGTCTCGGTGGGGACGGTGACGGTTGTGGTGTGGACGGTTGCTGTTTGCGTGGGTACCTCCAGGTTGTGGTCGTCATCGTCGTGATCGGTGGGCAGGGGGAGGAGCGACTGCTGGTCGGGATCGATACACTCGCCCCAGAGTTTCATCCTCCAGTCGGTAAAGGTGCCCGTGTGTTCGTTGACCTTGGTGTCTTTGACGATGACCGTCCACTTGCCGATCGGCGACTCGCCCCAGTGCGCCACCGACATGAACGTCCAGTCAACATATCCTGCGTTGGCATTATCGTGGCGACGGGAGGTGGACAGGTGCGATACCATTCCTGTTGGTGATCTGAGCTCCACGGAGAGGTCGCCGCGACGGGTATGGGCCACATTCATGGTGACCGTGACGTGCTCCACGCGCTCCAGATTGGCTTCTTTGAGCATATTCTCGGTCACTTCGAAGATCGAAGCCAAGCCTTGATTCCCCTGCGGCACGTCGTGATTCACGTGCTGCCATGGACTGAAGTACCAGGCTTGGGGCTTGACGCTCGTCCAGTTCTTGGCAGCTTCGACAAGTGCCCACGCGTCAGCCTTGCCGTAGCCGAACTGATGGGAGAATTCCTTGTTGACGGCCTTGTTCATCTGGTAGTCGCTCTCCTGATCTTCGGGCTTCACTGCCGTCAGCACCGTGATCCACTGGATGTCGCGCCACGAAAGCTTCGGATTGGCCTCGAGGGCCAGTGCGTATATGCCTGCGACGAGTGGTCCCGCGGCCGAAGTTCCTCCATGATTGGTGTAGCATTGATTTGATCCTACGTCGGTCGTGTGAATCGCATCGCCCGAACCACTCGAGTACGTGACGACCAACTGTGCCGAGCATTTTTCGCTGTAATAAGGCACCAGACCTTTGCGGTCGAGGGCACCGACGGAGACGGAGTAGATACTGTTCGTGTATCCGTCAAAGTTGCAATTGTCGTCGTTGGCAGCCCCGTTACCGATGGCAAAGACGAAAATGCTACCCCGACCAGCGCGACCTTGTTGGATGCCCTTCAGCATGGCCCGCCTGATGAGGATGCCCGGTGCTTCCATGGCAGTTCCGTCGTCGGGAGGACCCCACGAACACGAGTAGATCTGAGTCTTTTGATTGGCGTAGGTCATGGCCTCGGCCTCATCGGCATCACTGATGACCTTGGAGAGTATGCGCACGCCGCCGATCTGGGCCTCGTATGCCACACCCACTCCGCAGACATCGTTTCGTACGGCTGCAACTTCTCCGGCACACCTCGTGCCATGTCTGTCGTCTGATAATCGGGGTTTCGGATGCGGTCCTGGGTCGTTGTAGTCCCAACTGCATTCCGGGCAGTAATTCTCCTTGAGGTCTTCGCTGTCCAAGTCTAGCCCATCATCCACGATGCACACGGTGCTGCCTTTTCCCTTGATGCCTTGCGCCCAAACTCCCGAAACATTAATGTGGTGACCGAGCTGAACGTGGTTGTACAAATGCCATTGCTCCAGAAAGATGGGATCTTGTATGCTGAGATTGCTCGCAATCACCTTGTTCTCCTCCAGTGCCGCTGGCACAGCATCCGCTTCGGCCTGGAACTCGGCGCGGTATGCAGGCGGCGGCGCCGGTCGAACGCCTCTTTTGACGAGCGGGAAGCGTTTGTGCAGCTCCTGCTTCTTGGAAAGTAGAACGTGGTCCAGGACATGCTCTTTCTCCGCGCCCGCCTCTCTTTTCCGCCGTCTCCTTTTCAGATCCTCCTTCAATGCCTTGATGTGGTCGTAGTCGTGTTGTTTCTCGCCGCGAAACAGGTAGTGGCCGTCCAGGCCGCCCAGTGGGCCATCGTAGTGTAGACCTACATCGTGCGCGGCGGCCTGCGCATCAATATGAGGTGGGAACTCGAGGACGTAGTAGTCGTGGGCATCGTAGTCTCGTATCCGCCGTGGGGAGTCGGCTGCGTATGCTGTTGTCACTGCAAGCCCAACGAACCAGTTCCGCAGCCTCATCTCGCCTGCGGAGGGATTCGTGAGCTCGGGAGTTCCCACTGGCGGCGATGTGAGTGCACAATGACTGGAGGTGAGCGACTGCGATCATGAGCGCATGACTGGTTTCCGTCACCCCGTCAATCCTATGCTCGCGCGCTCCAGAGCTTAAATCAACGGGCAAGCAGTGGGTGGGATGCGAACGTGGCATCAAAGCACTCAAGGGTTTGGTACGAACTCGTGTCCGAATAGGCTGCGGCTCGTTGTACTCGTCTCGGCCTCCGAGTGCCGCCGGGAGATCAGCGGGCCGGACAAAGCCAAGATCTGAAGATCAACGACGCGAGAGAAGCAAGAGGTACGACGCACTGCGTGAAGCAGTCGCAGCCGCCTCACGGGAGATGAATGCATGAGCACCTGAAGAACATACATGAAGCTGGATGGAGGACATGTACGTCTGGTCACGTGCATATTATCCGCACGAAGCATGCCACGTACGAGTGGTGGACGACTGGAGCTGCGGGTGCGCGATGCAAGCTGCTGGCCAGTGGTGGTCACATTGCCAGCCACCACCAGAGATCCACCACCACCACCACACGCATTGCACCACCACCCACCCTCGCTCTTTTCCCTTGCCTTCCATGCTCCCTTCTCCGTCCCTTTCCCCCATTGCGTTCGAGCGTTGCCGTCTCCCTTGTAGCATGTCTTGTCGGTGCCATTGGGCCGCTGCCGACACGAGCCTACCATAGTACCACCAATGCACATCCGCCTCTGACGCCCACTCTGCCATGTCTGACCGCCGGCAGTCCGGTCTCTGGACGCGGAACCCAGAGACCGGCTTCTTTGAGCAGGTGCCGCTGCCAGCAGCCCAGATCAGCGCTGCAGGTCCATACCAACCGCATGTGTCTCCCGCCGGTCCCTACCAATACTACCAACCCCCACCACGCGGCGCGCCATCGCAGTCCCATTCCCAGTCCCAGTCCCAGTCCCAGTCGCAGAAGCAAAAGCAGCAGCATGGCAACCGACGATCCTTTTCTGATCGCAGCGGTGTCCCCAATCGTGAAGCGGGGGTGGGCAGTTTGGACAGAGAGACGAGCAGGAAGGGGAGGAGCAACACTGTGGACGCGGGGCACAAGATGCAAGACGTCGTCCACGATGTGGCGCAACGACACCCAGAAGCGGGCAGTGACCATCTCGCACACACGCAGCACGTGAAAAGTACCAGCCAGCCTGGGTCCAGCACACAGCAGCCATTGACCGTCGATCCGGACTATGTGCCCACCAACATCAGATCTTCCGCATGGAGTCCAGACCCAATGTCGCCCAGAACCGTCTCCCGGTCCCAGAGCCAGAGCCAGAGCCAGAGTCAGAGGAAGCAGAGTGTGAAAGGCAGACAGATCAGCAATGCGAGCAACATCTCCGAAGCCCTGCGGAAAGGAAGCGTGCCCGACCGCAGTCCCCTGCAGAATTTGGAAAGCTGGAGCAAGGAGGAGAAGAGGGCGAGGGTGGAGCAGGCGGAGGAAAGAGCGCGCCAGCGCAGCGTGTCTGCGCAGGCAGGAGCGAGCGATCTCGGCAGGCACTATGGGTCACTGCGGAGTGAGAAGGGCAGGGTCGTCAGCGAACCCGTGACGAGGAGTGACGGCCAGACGGCAGGTGCAACTCGTGCGCCTGCCAGTCAAGCAGAGAATGCGGCACAACGCTTCCACCAGGCCAGTGATGCGCTGAAAACGGAGAATTCCCCCCAAAGCCCCAGAGCACGCCAATCGCAAACCACGCCCACGGCCAATCAATCGAGAGCGTACGATAGACGGACAGAAGCAGCGAGGCAAGCAGCCGTCGACGACTCACCACGAGGCTCTGCCGATCTGGAGCGCTCCGGGAGTCGTAAGTATCGTGCCAGAGACGCAGGTTTCGCCGGTGGTGCAGCCGCCGCCGCCGCCGCACCCACCATCTCCGAATATGACGGTGCCGCAGAGCGCGGAAAAGCGGCCTATGAGCGACGCAAGTCCCAGATCGATCCGTCACCAGTCAGCCCCATGTCACCAGACAGCCAAGAAGCGGCCGCATTCGGCGTTGACAGAAGCGGTAGCAAGAGGCTGCAGAAGCGCTCCCCACGTGCCGAGGATCACCGTACCAGACAAGCACTGCAGACAGATCGCATCGGCGGTGCGGCAGGTGCGAGGAAAGGTCGCAAGGCTGCAGACGCCGTGGACCCACCGGACCCGGTCCCACGACGATCGGTGCAGACCGCGAATCCCGACGAAGGTGTGCGATATGCCATCCCTCCGCAAACTCACAATGCGCAACAAGCCAGGGAACAGGTCGGCTTCACGGGCGCCGCACCCGCTCAACCTCACCAGGCGCACAAGAACCATCATCATCTGGGGAGTCTGTTTCACCACTCGCATGAGCATCGAGGTTACCAGCCAGGCTCTCCAGCCCTCGAAGATTGGCGCCAGGCACGAGCCGCCAGGTTAACAGCGGAAGACCTGGACCTCGACCAAGCCTATGCGGGTGCGACGCAAGACAACAGTAAAGATGCATGGTGGGAAAAGAACTCTCGGCGATCGAGCTCCAGTTCCAAGCGCGCGCCGCCGGATCTGGGCCAGTACGATGGCCCATACGAAGAGACCGCGAAGGGGTTCCAGCCACGGCTATTCTTGAAATGTGGACCGCTCCTCCGCTATACCGGCATCAAACACGAGACCGTGCAGACGCGTACAGGAAGTTCTCGTCCGAGCACGCCGCGCGATCGCGAGGTTTGGCGAGGCAGTGTCATGATTGTCACTGACGATGATCAGTCGGACCTGCAGTCCTCGCCGACTCTGCGACTCTTCGCTCAACCTATGGATCTTCACAAACCGCCTCCGCAACACCTTCTGCAATCAGGACATGAGCTTCCGCCAGAGTATGAAGATCCTGTGGCCGGATCGGTGAAGTTATCCCGCACAGGACGCGCGCTGTATGTCCGACCTGTTGCCGAGCTTGACGGGGATGTCGACCTCTCTCGCGAAGAAAACAACCACGGATTGTACTCTGCCTCACGTACTCCTGTGCTCGGACCACAGAGCAGCATAGGCCCGGATGGCAGACCCAACCAGCACATTACCTTTCAGGACAAGTCCAGGATCAAGCGACGCGATGGGGAAAGGGTTGGCAGATACCGCGAGACCAGAGCCATTCGCCTGCACTCAGAAAGAGGCTACACGTTCTGGCGCTTCAATGTCGAGATTGAACTGACCAGTCGGCAGACTAGAGTGGCCTATCGTGTCAACAAAGGACCAGCCATCGGGTTCTGGGTACCTGCTCGAGGCGAGACCATGAACATCATGTTTCATTCCTGTAACGGATTCTCCTACACTGTCGAAAGTGATAAGTTCTCTGGACCCGACCCGTTGTGGCGAGATGTCCTCAATCGTCACCAAGCCCGGCCTTTCCACGTCATGATCGGAGGCGGAGATCAAATATACAATGATGCTGCTATGCACGAGACCACTCTCTTCAAGGAGTATCTCCACATCAAAAACCCGCAAAGCAAGCACGAGGCAGATTTTACCGTTGAGATGCAAGATGAGCTGGAAGAGTTTTATCTGCATCGCTACGCCATGTGGTTCAGCCAGGGCCTTTTCGGGATGGCAAACTCGCAAATCCCCATGGTAAACATCTGGGACGACCACGACATCATTGACGGATATGGCAGCTATCCGCATTCTTTCATGAGCACGAGAGTGTTTACCGGTCTCGGCGCGATCGCGTTCAAATACTATATGCTCTTTCAGCACCAGTCAGTCGCAGGCGAAACGGAGCGAGAAGAACCATCATGGCTGCTGGGCAAGAGCCCGGGTCCGTATATCAACGAGCGCAGCAGAAGCTTGTTCATGTCGCTTGGTCGAAACGTGGCCTTCCTCGGCTTGGACTGCCGGACAGAACGTATGCGAGATGAGATTCTCAGCCAGGAAACGTACGATACAGTCTTCGATCGATGCCGAGCCGAAATCGCGAAGGACCAGACCAAACACCTTATCGTCTTACTGGGAGTCCCGATCGCATACCCGCGCCTCAATTTCCTCGAGAACATGCTTACTTCGAAGATGATGGATCCCATTAAAGCTCTTGGACGAACGGGTGAGTGCATGATTCCGCGATTACATTTACAGGCATGAGAATCATGACTCCGTGGCTCAACGACGTCCGCGCTCGTCACGTCGTTTCCCACGATTTGTCGTGTGCTTCATCACTCGAATGACAACATTTGCTGTGATCCTCCAATGCTCCCAGAGGGGAAACCACACAGCATCTTACGTTGGCGACTCTGCTCGCTAACGATGGCCACGCTCACCTTCTAATTTCTCGTCGACCATTGTATTCTCATTCATATGGTGGCAGTACAAGTGCTAATTACTTCCTTCTAGGCATGCTCGGTGGGTTCGTGAACAAGTTTGATGGAGGGGTCGAGATCTTGGACGACCTGGACGGTAAGTGAATGACTCCCTCGCTCCGTCTCCCAATAGCAGCTGTGATGTGATCATCACGTCTCTGTTGAGTTGAGGGAGCAGCGCCTCTCAAAACCAAATCGAGCGCCGTGGTTGCCCATCGCGCTTATCGACCTTGCTGTAGCCCTCTAGTCTGAGTCGCTCTGCATTGAGGGAACAGTGGTGTGGCCACGTCGCGCGGAGCAGCTTCGTCGCAACCTCCACATCGGAAATTGCGACTGTCCAGAATGTGCTAATTTTCTCTACTTTCAGACCATTGGACCGCGAGACACCACAAGCAAGAACGGAATTGGTTCATACAAGAGCTGCAAGACCTCGCCGCGGAAAAGAGCGTAAGGATCACGATCCTCGGCGGGGATGTCCATTTGGGCGCCATCGGGCAGTTTTTCTCGAATCGCAAACTTGGCATACCAAAGGATAAGGACCACCGATACATGCCAAACGTCGTCTCGAGCGCTATCGTGAACACACCACCGCCCATCATGATGGCCGATGTCCTGAACAAACGTAAGTACACGTCTTCACAATATGGCGGCAGCTATGTGCCCGGCAGACCAGACAGCAGCTTCGTCCCGCTCATCTAGCGTGGAGCTTGCACCCCCAGTTTTGAAATTTGCTGATCTCATGCTAGGCAACAAAATACACCATCTGGACCCCGACACTGATGAGGACATGATTCCGATGTTCAGCCACGATGTCGATGGCAGTAAGCGCAACAACAACCATCTCCTACCGAGGAGAAACTTCTGCATTATCAGCGAGTACGTACCCGGATCTACACCGCCTACCACACCCGTTCCCCAGAACAACCCGAACACAGTGGCCGGCGATATGCAGCAATTCGATGGGCAATATGACGAGAAGCGCAAGGACCGCCGCTTTCCGCCAGGCAGCATGAAGCGAACCATGAGTCTCACCCGTGGTCCGGTCAATCTGGTCCGTAGGCTTAGTGGCTCTTCTAAGAGAGGGCCACCATCCATTAGTCTGGCGTCGGAGCACGCTCGCCCTGTTAATGAGGACGACAGAAGACCCAGCTCCACGATACAGCGTTCGCAGAGTCTCACCGCTACTGGACGAAAGTCCGAACAGGGAAGCTACTTCGCTGGCAGCGCGAATGAAGACGCACAGTTCGAGAGACCTACTTTCAAAAGACGTCCGACGAACTTTTCGGAGAAAGAAGCTCGTCGCGTGGCGAAAGCTGCGGGGCAAACGGACGGCGCTGCAGATGCTAACTTCGGCCACATCGACTTGGAAGGCGGCCTGGATATCTCTTTGTGCATGGAAGTCAACCAGCACGACCCATCAGGTACCACTGTACCCTACCGTCTTTTGGTACCTGCACTGGAGTATCAAGGCGTCGCCGATCCTAACATCGCTCGCTTCTCGAGTCATCGAAAGTCGCTCATGGACCGCCTACGCCTGAACCGTAAGAGGGAGGCCTACGTGGATGGCACACACCTTGATGATGACCAATACACCGATTACCGAGGGAGTAGTCAAGGAAGTCGAACACCATCACCGCCACCGAACAACGTGGACAAATTCGACGTGGCCACAGAGAAGAACACCCACATGAACGCGAATCCCAATCTCGGTTACCGAGCCGGAGGAGGAGACAAAATCAACGCACCATCTCATCCGGAATCCTACCACAAAGGCCTCTCCCTCGCTTCTCCGCCCATCGGCTCCGCACACCAGCCTTCCACTGGAGGTCTGAAAAGTCATTCGCCCGCCGGAGCTGGAGCTGTATATCCTGAATCAGGATACCGCCGCGCCCCCGCCCCAGTCACCCACAGAGGCCCCTACGGCCGCGGCGACGACGAGTTCTCCGACGGCACCTTTTCCGACGACGAGAGCTTCGTCCCCGCCGCCCCACCGTTGCGCAGACCCTCGAAAGTCGAGCGATATCTCGGCATCGGTGCTGCTCGACGTCGAGATCACGACGATGTGGAGGATCGACAGGGAGAACTCGAGGATCTGGGCCGGACTGCGAGTGGGAAACGGAAGCCGGGGTGGAAGATTTGGAAATAACCATTTAATACGTGACACAACGAAGGCTTTTGGCTAATTTTACAATTTGTGAATAGTGGTATCAAATCTGCATGTGGTCTGGCTGCTGCTTGTCGCCCTCTTTCCCGCTCTACCTTTTTATCAGTGAGGGCAAGTGCGCGGAGGAAGATCTTCTTTCATCACACGCACCCTCCCTCTCTTGCTAATGATTCCCATGACTCCACTGCTGGCTATAGGTACCTTGCATAGTTTTCGAATACCGTGAGTGTGCTTGGGAGACGAGACTTGAGCTTGTCTTCTACAGGGGGAAGGTCAGAGAGGGAAGCCTCCTGTGCATTTGGATTGAGCTGGATTTGGAGGCGTTGGATATCTTAACGAGCGATGACTGCGCCTTACTCGGTTGAGATTCTGAATTCTTTTCCTCTTATCTGATTTGGAAAGGGGTGGTGAGCTCTCACGGCAAGAGAGCAGGAGCACGGCCTGCACAGATTCACTGAGGTTTACGTAGACTGGATCAGTCCCGCGAAGGTTGTGGACTGCATTGGACTCTGCAATGCAGTCGTGGTATATCCTGCAATAGAAGCACGTTCGATCCGTCTTTGGTCCGCCTTGGGAATTCCGACGAGATCAACGCAGTGGAACGCGGAAGATGGGTCTTGGCATTTTCTTGCACGAGAATTGGTGACTACGAGATTTCTTGGTTTTTACAACCACACGAGCAGCTCGGATCTATGAGACGGTGAAGGATAGATAGGAAAACATTTCTAATTTCATTTCATGGCATTGCATTAGTGCAGTTCATCCCGGTCCTTATGCCCCTTTCCAACTCCATCATGTGTCTGTTACGCCCGTGACCACTTGGAAAATTTGTATACTGCTTCGCATAAGAGCAGGGATCTTTTGAGAAGGGCTTTGGTTTGAAGCACGCTCAGTTGCCGAAGATTAGTGCGAGTGCCATCGCGCCCATCGCAGCGAGCCTGTTGACGGTGTTGATGGTGCCACTATTGCCAGTCTGCTGCTGTGGTCCAGACTCGGTCGGAGTGCCTGATGTAGACTCCCCAGAAGTCGTGCTTGGCGAAGCAGTGCCGGTCGTGGCAGCTGGAGTGGCTGTAGTGGCCGTGGCGTCGGCGGTGACAGACGTGCCGATTACTGGGAATGGCGAAGCAGCACAGGTGGAAGTTATGACTCCATCGGCGCCGGTAGTAGTCTGGATGCCGGCCTGGACAGTACCGCACTGGCACCAGGTGTAGGTCGAACCGGGGTGAGTGGTTTGGCCACTGGGGAATGCAGTGCCGCTGGACTAGAGTTAGCTAGATGGCCACAAGTGATAAGAGATCAGACTTGCGTCGAGACTGAGCAGCTGGTGACTGGAGGGGCAGGAATTGGGGCGTCAGGGGTATCTGATGGAGCTTGAGAGGTTGGATACGTTGGAGGCGGCGCTGCTGGAGCTGGAGTGGTGGCGCTGAAGACGGTGATAGTGGTGGTGTAGGAAGTGGTTATGTACGTGGTGGCAGTGGTGCATGGGCTCGTGCCATCGGCATAAGCAATGCGCAGAACGGCAAAGACTGGAATGAGTGAGAGCATCATTCTGATGGTAATGTGGGTGCTTCTGCTCGGTAGGACGCTCCCAAAAGATCAGGTTGTGTCAAATAGGGTACGAAGTCTGCTTTGGGTGATGTTCGAGTAAGGGCAGGTGTTGTCGGAAGTATTTGTTTGGACAATGGTGGAAGTGTGATGATTGTTATGCAGATGTGTTTGTCAAGTCATAAATTGAATGGCAATTGGAAACCCGGTTTTCATCTTCACCGCATCGAGCACATGGATCGAATGAAACACCTGCATCGACTGCATGTGACCGTTATGCATCACAGGTGAGTGAGGAGTCAACCAATTATCTGCACAAGAGGGAAGGTGCAACACACCGCGACTTGGAGCAGTGCGCCAGGCCTCGTAAGCCTTGCTGTAGCCATAGCCATGGCATCTGGAAGAGCTCGCAAGAGTCGCAATCTTCTGCTTCAAATATCGAGCGTCCCTTGAGCCCAATTTGTGGGGGAGAACGAACATCTTTTTCACCATCTACATAGATCTTGCAGCCAGCTGGCAAACACTCGTTGGCGCATCTTGTCTGAAGCTGGAGGAGTAATTGCGAGTGAGACCGGATACACGATCACAACAGTCAATGGTCAGCCTCGTGCTGCGCGTTGAACGGCAGACCTGGAAGTAGCTGGCCGATGCCATGCCTGAAATTCGCACACTGTTTCACGATGAACGCAGGCATCGCACAACAGCCTCCTGGAAGTTGCATCGCGAGCGCCACGTTTGAACAAGTGGAGCAGTGTTGCAGTTGGGCTCACAATCAGGAAGCACACAGTTCGAGGGATAAGTCTGTTGGGCTGTGAGAGGATCGAGCACGAGAAGGAGACGTGAAGTCAACCTCAGAAATGCTTGGCAAACGGCTCGTGCACCGATGGTCGGCATCCGGCAGACGGCAGGCGGGAATTTCCGCCTAGCGCCAGCACACACAGCAAATTCGCTTGGACTTCGCACCTCTGATTCTCCAAGCGTGAACGACAACGCAAATTCCTCGACACCTCTTCCCTCGTCAACACCGCCAAGATGGGTCGTCTTCACAGCAACGGAAAGGGTATCTCGTCGAGCGCCATCCCATACTCGCGCGCTCCCCCAGCATGGCTCAAAACCACCCCGGATGCCGTCGTGGACCAGATCTGCAAGCTCGCAAAGAAGGGCGCAACTCCATCGCAGATTGGTGTCATCCTCCGTGACAGCCACGGTGTTGCCCAGGTGAAGATCGTTACCGGTATGCACATGTTACAGGAGATCAGAACCAACGGGACTTCAGCTGACCACGTGTACGCATACAGGTAACAAGATTCTCCGTATCCTCAAGTCCAATGGTATGCACGCCTCGCACCTCGTACAGCCTGTATGAAAGAAATATGCACAGCGAGCCTGAAATACGGCTTGTCAAGAGATGGATACATTACATCTGCTGCCTTTGCGCATGCACAGAAATATCAAAGCCTCTGCTTGGTCATAGACTGACAGAGAGATGAACAGGCCTCGCCCCAGAGATTCCAGAGGACCTCTACATGCTCATCAAGAAGGTGTGTGCCCAAACTTCGGTTCTGCGCACTGACTGTCGTTCTTGATCACTGACATCGCATTTCTAGGCCGTCGCTGTCCGCAAGCACCTCGAGCGTAACCGCAAGGACAAGGACAGCAAGTTCCGCCTCATTTTGATCGAGTCCCGCATCCACCGTCTGTCCCGCTACTACAAGACCGTCGGTGCTCTTCCACCGACCTGGAGATACGAGAGCGCCACCGCCAGCACCCTCGTCGCATAAGCGCATTCCACGATGACTTGGGTTTAGTGAAGGGAAGAAAAATTAAGGCATGGCGTCAAGGAGAATATCCCGTGCAGGCGAAAAGTCGCGCTGCTACGATGAAGGAGCATGCCTAGGCTCAGGTAGTCATAAAACAAGACAAAACTTCACGCGCCATGAAAGTTACGGTGTATCCGGCATTGCGCCTCCACGTCGTTCTTCTGTTGTCATTACGGTCGCGTCGAGAAGTATGCTGTATGCCAAACCAAGGAAGGCTCAAGGTATAAGGAATAACTTCCACTTGCCTCGTGAACTGCAATTGCCCTCGTGATGTAATCAGGTTGCCCGGTCGACCTTTACCCTAACGTTCCGATACAACGAGCCTCGCTTCTCCCCAAATCAGCCATGCACACAACCAGACATTTTTTCCACAACGTTCCTCGTGCTCATCGTCCCCTCTGAGATCTCCATGTTCTCTGATCTGAAGCCCTACGAGCTGACGAGAACATCATCCCCCGCCAAGTACCCAAACATGAAGTAAACAATTGAGTCAACGCTGGGGCTTTCGAGGCCATACGAAAGACCAAATCGACAAGGAGGCATATTTGGGTGACGGCGACGAAACACGATTTGGCGGCTTCCACTACCTCTGAAATTGCCCTACCTGCTACAAAGGCGAGGGTGAAGACGTGATACAGCGCATCAATTGCAGTAAGAGGAAGCTCACAGCTGCGAGGACGGTATGATGTGGTGCATGCTGTGCTGGGCAGAGCTGTCGCCGACTTCATACTAGGCGCCAAGTTCTGCTTTAACTTTGGGAATGCATTATTGCTGGAGGTCAGGGACTGTGCGTCAGGCTCGATCGTGAGAGGTTGGGGAAGCATGTGTGGGGATTGGATCAACAATAGGTCTGGGACTCAGGATCCTTGGACTCAGATGTTGGGGAAAAGACCTTCTGAGGATGCTGCCGTCCTGGGGTTCGAGATTGGTGCGATAAATATGGCTATGACTAGGAATGTCGAGGACTTGATAGTGATGCATATCACAGGTTGGGGTAAGATGTGGAGGGAACCACGGATTGTAGTGATTGGACTGCAGTTTGAAATGAGAATTTTGGTCAAAGCGGCTTGCTTAGAGCTATATTTTCGGCTTATGCGAGAGAATCCTAATGGACTTTAGTCAAGCACGATTGCACGTGGACAAGGTCATCGTGTGTCGTGACAGATTTGGAGCGTGGTAATAGCTTCGGTTGTTTGTCAGATATGCTGCAGGGTATAAGTTCTCGAAGGGAATGTCGCTGGAGAATGAGGCTGTGATATAGCAGTGAAGTAGATTGCACCTCTCCCCAGAAGGCAGCCCCGTCTTGCACATTTGAGGGAGCCTTGACGAGCAGCGCTCAGCTTGCACGGACTCCAAACTCTTCATGACTGACCAGATATTCGTGCATATCACGCATGCGGCTGTACGTCGTCCGTGAGAGTCGTAGCAGGCTGGATCTCGAAAAGGCCAGGAGCGCGTTCAAAAGGAAGATATGAGAAACCGGTGCTGGTGCTATAGTATATGAGCCAATCCACCACGAACACCGCCAGCCGACAAACAAGCTCGTTCGACCCACACTCGCGCTCCCTCCCCCCATCCGTCTCTCTCCCCCAAGTGAAGCCGCGTGACCCACCCGTTCCGCAGGCAACACTTATAAACGTGTCAAATTCCTCTCAGCCTGTCAAATAAGGACAAAACGTTGCCAGAATTGGAGCTTCCCCTCGGCCGTTTAGCTTAACTCACATCCCACCGATGCTGAGAAGTTCGTTTAGCCGCTTAGATCCTTCTTCATTGCGAAGTTGGTAGCGGCTTGAGGTGGCTAAGATGGAAATAGACCGGTTCGATTGGGGTTCATCTGTTGGATGAGCTTCGACTGAGTTGTCTTTTTGCGTGGGTTCGGGGGTTCGATTCCTGGTTGGGGAGAGGGTGGAAATTTATCGAGGTGAGGTTGGTGGGAATGGTCGGTTTGCTTTTTGCTGGATGGTTCAGTATTTGGTAGAAGAATGAGTGGACATGAGCATGATGGCGAACCTCCATTCTTTCCTGTTGTGCAAATCTTTTGTCGTTCCGGTCTTCGAACTCGGATGGCTGCGGTTTTGTCAACGCTCTTGCATGTGAAAGGCTTGGCAACGCTCGATGTGTGCACCACGCAAATTCCGACGATTTCCTGCCTCAAAGTCGGTACAACGGAAAAGCGACTTATTAGGATCTGTTTTGATTAATGATGCGAGTCGTACTACGCCCACACTGCAGGTGACTCTGATGTTGCGATGCTTGATGGCCCGGTCTGTAGCTGTTTGCATCGGAAGCGGCCTGGATACGCTTTCATTGAGATCCAGTCGCATGTGCCGAATGCGGGGCGGAGAGTCAACATGGTCACAGAAAATTGCCGTCTACTGGAGCAGAATTGTCATCACGCGACATCGAGGGAGGGAGAACAGGATATCGCCAGTCTTAGGTGAAAGCCATCGCGATCTGGACATCGATCATTCCAATGCCTTATACTGAGCAATCCAGAACCGGACAACATCAAAAACGCCCTGAGAGGCCTAGAGACTCAATTCCTCTCTCCATACAAGATCCATCACCGTCATAACCTTACTCTCGAATCTTACATTTCTGCTTCGCTTTCTCTCCTCAAAGATATCCCAACCCCCCACCTCCCAGAATCTCCATATCGCTCCTCAACCCCCAAGCACTCACGCCAGCTCTTCCCAATACATCAGCCCGTCTCGCAGCGCCCAGCTCGTGGATCCGCATGACCAGGGAGCCATCGACCACACCACGCGCGCCGCCGAAACTCTCGGATTCGATGGAGCGGTAGGCGCGCGGATTGAGACCGGCGGCGTGCTCGAGGATGGAAGTAAGGTGGGTTTGTAGCGCGGAGAGGCGGCGATATGCCTGTTCGTCGAGTGGCGTCACGAGACCTAATGCGCCGCTGGATGAAGCGGTGAGGATATGGTGTAGGAGATCTTGTTTGCCGTCCGCGTCGCCGTTGGTCATTTCTTGTTGTTGAGCGCTGAAAGATGCTAAGGTGGAAGGTAGAAGCATGCTGTTGGTTGTGAAGTGGCCGATGTGGAAGGTGTTGCGGTGCAGGAGCCGCATGCCGTTGATGCTCTTGGGGTTCTCGGGGTCGTATTGTAGGACGTGCATGTCGCAGTCGGCATCGAAGATGACGATGTAGAGTGCTCCGTCAAAGGGAAGAAATTCTGCTGACATGACTTCCATCTTGGTCTTGGGTGCTTTGCCGAGGACGGTGAGCTTGTATGGTTCTTCGGTGAAGCCACCGAACCAGAGTCCTTTCCAAGCATCGCCGGCTAACCACATGCCTCGGCCGGGCAGAGTTTTGAGCGTGTGGGTGTAGCTCTGTGCGTCGAGGAATGCAACGGGCAAGCAAGATCCGTCTTCCTTCAGCCCGCGGATCATGAGCTTAAGCCCTTGCGCTGTGCCAATGAAGCCTCCGGGAAATGGTCCGGCAAGTGCTGTGATGGCTCCGCGGTTTTCTTCTCGTGCGAGCTGATGCATCTTGACGCCTGACTCCGGAACGTCTGGGTCTGGGACTACGTCGATGATGTCGTAGACGTGCAGTGTGCCCTTTGCAGGCATGTCTTCACCACGTTGGGCAGCTGTGGATACCACAAGCAGCGGCTTCTGCTCATGTGTATTCTCTGACACCTCCAATGTCATTACTTTCAAATCTGTAACAGCGTCCAAGTACGGCATTTGAACGGTATCAACGATTCGGTGCGAGGTTGATGAGATGAGATGGACAGTGTACTGAGGAATTTGTGGACGGAGTGTGATATCTGTCCAAGATGTCAGCCATTTGATGGATTCAGCCATCAACGGTACCAGAAAGGCGTTGCGGATGGGAGAATAGAAAGTAGAGCTATGTCGATCTAGCATCCTCTTGTAGACCTTGCACTCCACTGAACGGGAGAGAACGTGATGCTTGAAGAGGTGCGTGCGCGAATAAGAAGAGTGCATGTAGACGCTGCGATGACTGAATGGGAATCACAGGACTTACCATCCTGTTCCGAATGGCGACCATCTTCCTCAGCGAAATAGAAATCCACATATTTGCATGTGGCCACTGCATAGAGTCCTCTTTGCTCATGAAAAGCGATGTGTCGAACATCCGCAATCTGCTCAGGCGATCCGAAGTTGACCTGGTGTACACTCCAGCCGGTGCCAAACCAGGTATCAGGAGGCAAAGTCTGCTCTTCCAGCTCTTCGTCCGCATTGATTGCGAAAAAGCCACGCTCGCAACCAGACCGGTTTATCGGAGACAGAACGGTTAAGCGATTCATCTCTGTAGCCTGTCTCACTTCCAATATCCTGGGGGGCGTCGAGGGCTCTTTAAGCAACAAGCACGGAGGTGCTCCCGGTATTGCTATCGCATTGAAACCGCCAACAGAAATGTTCTTGAGAGGCGACGCACGTGCTCCCTGCGTCTCTGCTATAGCATCGTTATACTTCGGTATGTATAAGAGTGGAACTTTGCGAAAGCGAAGGCCTTTGTACCACGGATCCTCTCTGGACAAGGAGGGGTAGTGGTATGGCTCGTAGAGGACGATATCGTCCATGCTCGTCCGAAGGACCATGTACGGCCTGGTCGCATCGGCTCGACCAAGGTCCGAGAGAAGCACTTCGGTCAATGTCTCCTTGGTGCCCACCCTACGATGTGATGTATCAACGGCCACAACGGGCGGCAGGTGGGGCAAAGTAGGGATGGCAAATACAGGCTGCAAATCCGGAAGGCTGAAGACGTGCAGCCCACCGTCTGCATTCAGCAGGAACAGGGCAGCAGACCCTTGGGTCAATTCACCAGTATAAATGGATCCGGTGAGCCATTTCTTTTCCATGATACTCCCGTCGCCCTCGAGTGCCTCCAGCTCGTTGCCCTGGACGGAGAGAACTTGCGCGCTGCTGTCGTCTCGAACGACCAATACGTAGGGATCGCATATCGAGATGTGAACAATGTTGAGCTCATTCTCGTCCTCGTCCTCCATGGGCAAGATTTGGTTCATGGCTAGGTTGGCATCGTATGTTCGAATTTCTTGTTTGCGACATTGCACCACAACCTTGCCATCTGCGAGCGCAGCGACCTCGAGTGTCTCGCCTTCGCTCTCCCATTCCGACTTTGCGTGTTCCGGATACCTGTCCTCGACGAAGGGCTCATCAGCTGTCGATATCTCGTAAGCTTTGGTGTTGACTCCTTCGAACACAAACAATTTGTTGTCGGCATCCGTGGCGTCGTCGGTTGGTTGGTGCACGCGTACTGCCCAAGCAGCCTGCGCGTTCTCAAACCTGCTGCCCCGACCGGCGACTGGGATGATGTCCCGATTCAACAGGCTCAATCGGCTCGAGTGCTTGCGTCCAGTAGCCGCAGCTAATTGGAGCTTGTCAGCGCTCTTGCCTGGACGACCAAGACACATTCGAAGCACAGGACCCAGCGAAGACAAACGATCTCTCATTTCGAAGTGATAGGCGGCGCTTGCTGATCCTTGCCCAGCATCAGAGACTGCCCGCTTCTTCGTCTCTGGCGCTGCATCGTAGAGATCGTCATCGTCTTCTTCAACGACATCTTCATCGTCTTCGTCGACATCTTTCCCCAACATTTGCGCGTGTGAGCGTTTTCTACTGAGGTTGGCCGTCGGCAAAGACCAGCCCAGCAGAGACGAAGGACCATCTTCGCTGCCTACAAACACGCTATCATGACCTAGGCTTGCGATGCATGATGGTACAGCATTCAAGGAAGTGATGCCGTTATCTTCAGAGACTCGCGTCACATTGATTGCGCTTATGCTACGACCTAGCAACTTGAATCCGATGGTCGCGAGCATGCCATCACTGGTCACAAGGAGGAGCTCTCCCGTGTTCGTGTCCAGAGTTTCGATGCTGCAGTCCTCGAGTTTGAGATTGAGATGAGACTGGTCAGACATGCCAAAGTCGCTCTCGAGCTTGGCGAACTCATTTACAGCAGTCGCGTTGGCTTTACCACTCTGGTCGACGTGAACTAGTTCGTTCGTGCCGATCAAGAGCGCGCCACCAATTGGTAGAGGCAACGGTAATACCTTCCACAGTGTTGATGGCAGCTTCGGGACTGTGATGAGATTGGTCGATGCTCTCTGCTCCAGATCCAGGGTGTAAACAGTGTAGGTCAAGGTGTCGCGCCGGTCCTCAAGCAAAGCATATGACGGCTCCACTGGGGCTGAAATTATTCCAAACGTGGGCTCTCGGTATTCGTGCAGGAAGGCCAAGTGTACGGTATGGCTTAAGCTGGGATCTAGTGCCGTGAGTGGCAGTACGAACGAAGCCTTGTATGGTGTCTGCTCTTCTTCCCCATTCAATTGCGCTGACTCTCGTCGCTTTTCCACTGCCGACACATGCTCATTGTCCAGACCATCTTCCTCTTCCTCGCCTGCCAGCTCATCTCCGAATTGCCGGAAGGGCAGAATGGCAAGCTGTCGAGCGCCAAACTTCAATGCCGCGCATCGCGAGCTCGGGTCGACGGTCAAGACGCTATCGCAGTCGGCCAACGCGGGTCCAAAAGGAGGTGTGATGACGTTCTCCCCTTCGTAGTAATGCAGACTGATCGTACTGATCCTGTGGTTCTCTGCATCCCACTCGACCAGGCTCAGTTTCGCATCCCGAAAAGCAATGATCAGGGCATCACCGCCACTCGAGCTAATCAGCGGCTTGACGCGCGCGAGTGAGGTAACCGTTCCAGCGAGAGTGTATTCGCCGATCAGAGAAAGCCTATTGTTCTGGATATTGAAGACCTGCAGTAGGGAGGTCTTTGCGACGATTAGATTGGTGGCATCGGGGCCCAAAAGAGGGCAGGATAAGGCATGCGAGACTGCCGTCGGCGGCAGTATCTCACTGTAGCATTGCATCGTGGCGCCGGCAGCTCATTGTCCATGGAATGGCGGTATAATCGAGGTCGAACCGTTGGCCATGAGTGTGGAAGGTCTTCGCGGAGTCGAGTACGCGAACCGCGCGACAAGCTTTTCTAACTGAAATTTGATGTGAGATTCAAGGGAAGCTCAATCAAGCAAATGCGTTTACGCGCTGTGACGTTGGGCAGAACTCTAATGCCTGGAGCTGCTTCCCACTTCCAACTAATTACACCTCTGCTGCCTTGCCTGTTCACTTCTGCTTTGGTCAATCGAAGTCATATCCGCCGTGAAGCTGGAGAAGCGCCGAACGTGATATAAACACCAGGAACCGCCCGACTGCGACAACACCAACCCACCAACCAGCACGCGTCTGTTCCAAGATACCGGCTTGCTAAGGCACGCGAGCTTACCGTCGAAGCTGTCGCGCTGCCCCGACAATCGAACGACGACACGATGGCGCTCATAGAGACGTCGCTGATATGGGTGGCGTATGCGGTATGCATTGGCATCCTGTTCTTCGTCAGTGCCATCTTCGTCTACACCTACCAGACACCCGGCGAGCGAACAGTGGCAGTCACCATAATATGCTGGATAACCGTACTTTCGCTGCTGGCTACAGTCCTTCTCATGCCGGTGGATATCGCACTCGTCAGCAGTACGACATCGCGGAAACTGGGCCGGAAGAAGGACTGGGCGACGCCAGACAAAGTGGACGACACCTTGTACACTTTGAAGATTGTATACTACACCTTGTACAGCTTGGATGCTGTTCTGTGCCTGCTAGTCGTGCCCTTCACATACTTCTACTATGAGGAGTACGATGAGGTGGCGACGGAGGAGGGACAGCAGACGATTGGAAACAGACTTTGGGGAGCATTCAAGTGGACCTTTGCTTTCCTCCTGTTCTGTGTCATTCTGTTCCTGGTCGGATTCTTCGTGCCGGTTGCCAAAAAGGCGAGAGATGACCACAGAGATCTGGATTATTTTAAAGATCTGTTGACTGAGAATCGTGAGTCATGCTTGCATTTACTTGACACCATATACTAACCAATCTTCAAACAGATGGCGAGCGAGCGCTCACCTTTGCTATCGGAGTCCTGATCTTAGTCGGCACCGTCTTGTACTGCCTGTATACCGCTCCAGGCCTAGCGCTCCTGCCAGTCTCGCTCATCAAGACCGCCCCATCGGTGTCCGCGCCTCAGCTACGCGAGTCAACACATAGCCAATTGGCACAAAACCAGGAACGTCAACGCCAGCTCGAGGGTCGTGCTGAAGGCCGTGAAGAGGGATTGGACCCAAGAGACCGACGGGAGCTTGAAGCACTGGTGCGTGAAGAGCGTACACTGATCCGGCGCCAACGGCTTGCAGAGGAGAATGCTGGTGAAGGCCAAAACTTCTTCATCAAGGTCTGGCTGAAGCTGGAAGCTATCTTCCGACCAGTCAAGCTCATATTCGGCCTTTTACTGCTGGTCATATCCCTTGTCATCTTCGCCAGCATGCTGATCACCATGGTCGACAAAATCAAGAACTCCGTCTGCGGCGTTTCGTGCGGCTACCTACTTGGCAAGACGAAGATCTTCCAGCCGGTCAATGCTCTCCTCCGCGAGACATCCAAGGTGTTCCCGATCGACTACGTGATTTTCCTCCTGGTTACGCTTCTATTTTTCTCTGCCACTGTCGTCGGTCTGGCGACCATTGGCATCCGCTTCCTCTGGGTCGTACTTTTCAGGATCCGCGCAGGCCACACCACTCCCAATGCCATGCTCATGGCTACCGTTCTACTGACCCTGATGACCCTCGCCCTGAACTACAGCCTAGCCATGATCGTCGCCCCTCAATACGCGACATTCGGACCCCAGACATTCTGCGACCGTCCGTCCAACAATCCTGATCTCCAACCCGACTGCAGCAAGCACCACAGCGCTATCAAAGTAAGTCTCTCCCCCACCCCATCCCCAGCATTGGCACCCCACTAACATGTCTTTATCACTAGCCCTGCTCCGAACGCACCGACAACCCTATGGCCAAACTCGTCTGCACCCCGACCGTCGTCTCCACCTTCCTGAACCGCATCACCGCCAACTTCCCCTACCTCGGTGTCGTCGATTTCTACGCCCAATTCGCGTTCTTGGGCATCTTCTTCATCGTCTTCTTGGTCACGCTCTTCCGCGTCCCGAAACTCGACGAGGAGCAAATGGACGAGGATCTGCGCGAGGCCGAGGAGGAGGGTCTGCTGGCAAGCACCGGTCGTCGTTTCGGTGCCACATGGCAGGATATTACAGGACGGCCGAAGGGCGTCAAGAGAGGTGGCTATGGTGCTGTCAATGGAGATGGCGCCGGCGAGGGTGATGATTGATCGAGCAAGGAAAGTTGAATGTGAGAGGGTGAATGGATGTGCAGTCTCTTTTCTTCTTTTTTTGCTTCGAGTGGTACCAGAATGCAAGATATCTTGGGACGGGATGGGAATGTTGCAAGTGCAGGACCGCGCTGTACATTTGGTGGCTTTTTCCCTTTTTCTTTCTCGAAGAACAATTGATACCCGTCTTTCTTCCCGGCGCTTTTGGCAATATCTCGGGAAGTAATACTTGTGAGAGATGGAAGTTCAAAAATCTAACGACAGATGCGATAGTGTTTTGCTTCTTTTGGTGGTGTGAATTGAGTTCTATTGGGGGAATTTACTGTAGGTATATAGTTCTGTTATTATCTGTACGGATTTATGAAAACGGTTGGGGTGTTTGGCGGTCGTCAGGCTCTGCTTGGCATACATGTACGATGAAGTTACGGTTGTCTTGAGAGGAGGCCTCAAGGCATTACTCTGCATATGTGTTGAACATAGGGAGACCTTGGAGCATTGCTCTTAATGACTCGTGTTGCCTATCTGGGATTCGAGGCGGGTTTTCGTACGGTGTTGCGAATGCGACCTCACCGAGCGAGCAACTTGCAGCACCTTCCATTTGGTCTGGCTCCCAGCAGTCGTCATGAAGTATTGGCTCGCGCTTTCGTCCTTGGGTTGTGTCTCGCAGTCGAGTTTTCCGAGGCAAGGCAACCAGGTTGATCAGTTGCTCTCAGCTGAACACATACCCGTAGGCCATGATTGGTTGTAGTGGGACGCAGGAGCTGGATCCTTGGTCTTGGCTGGAGCTCTTTGCCGCCGTGACTTGATCTGGACTATCCTGTCACTCGAATTTCTGGGAGCCTTGCGGACTTGGATCTCTTCTTTACTACTTCTCACCTTGAAGGATCTCGCGTTTTGGTATTATGATTTTGTTGTCCTTGAGGTCTGTAGCATATGGAAGACACTGTAGACGCTTTGTCTGGCCTCAGCCTCTCGGGTGGTGCTCAAGCTTATCATTCAGGCAACGAGGCCTCAGGAAGTTCGCATCAGTATAATGGCGACGTACACGGCGGCATTACCAACAGTAATAGTTACAGAGACTTTTGTAGGCTTTGAGCGAGGATGCTGATATCTTCTTAGACTACTTCGGTCACAATAATGAGGCTACGCGTATCCCTGAATCGAGAAAAGGTACCTAGTTCAGCAAGGCTCCGACATACCGCGCTCACCTCACCCGGGGGCAGGCAACAAGCACTGGCTCGTGAAGCGTCGCCCAAATGCTATGTTCGTCGGACAGCGAGATATTCTCGCAGAAATGAAAAGGTGTCTACTGCCGAATGAGGCTCGAGACGATCTCACCAGCTCTCAATATGTCTTGCAAGGCATCGGAGGTGTTGGCAAAAGCGAGATAGCTCTGCAATTTGCGCATCGCCATCGAAAAGCGTAAGTCACTGGAGCAAATCGACTCAAGCAAGCAATCCCAGAAATATTTGCGACCTGGAACTACCCGTAACATCTCGGAGAAGGACAGCAAAGGCCTTGACATAGTGACGGTGAACTCAGGGTCAAAGCGATGTTTCTGCTACTACTTCTCGGAAAGCAGCCATGAATGAAATCTCTAGTCCTGTGGTTGATCATGGCTTGCTGACTCGCTCGCAAGGTTCTGGGGAGTCTTCTGGATTGACTTTGGCTCTCTCAATGGCGCTCGTCTCGGATTTTCCCAAATTGCTAACAAGTGTGGCTGGTGTTTCCATAGTACTGACGCAGTGGGAGGCGTGATCGATCATCTCTCCAACACCCTGGACTCGTGGCTTCTGATTCTGGACAACTGCGATGACCCCGAAGTAGACTATTCGCCATACTTTCCGAGCAATGAGCAAGGCGCTATCATCATGACCACTAGGCTGGACGTGGAAGCAGATTATGGCACGTCTGGGCATTGCAAGCTCGCGGGACTGGATCTGGAGAGCAGCATCAGCTTGATCATCAACACAGCAAAACTTCCAGCGGCCCTGAACACAGGCCAGAGGAATGCCGCCGAGCGGCTTGTTGAACATCTCGGATATCACACGCTGGCGATCATCGTGGCTGGTTCTATGATCAAAGCCGGACTGTATAGCATAGAGGAATACGCACAGGTCTTGTCGAAGAAAGAGGCGGAGCTGCTGAAGACAAAGCCTAAGCAAGCACAGCCCACATACGGAACTATACATGCGACATTCGAGGTCTCGGCACAACGATTACAGGAATCCCAAGAGGAATCGGCACAGCATGCGTTGCAACTCTTGGGCATTCTGGCTCATCTGGATCGATCGAGCGTCACGGAAGAAATGTTCGTGCGCGCTTGGAATTGGGGCACAGCTAACAGGAATAACCCTCACAGAGTGGAGGACATTACCGACGATAAAGTATTTACCATTAAAAAGCTGTCACCCTGGCATTTCGACACCGCTTTACATTTTACTTGGACATCATCTACCCATCTATCCATGTTTCGAAGAGCACGGAGTCGATTGCTCGAGTTGTCCTTGATCGCCTGGACACCTGAAGAGAATAAGATCTCTATTCATCCACTACTGCACTCATGGGCAAGGAATCGCCTGACCGAAGTAGAAAAGGGTTATGCTTGGTGTGCCGCTGCCGCTACCCTTACACTGTCAACGGAACTGGCCCGCGGTTGGCGAGGTTTCACGTACCATCTCCAAAGGCACCTTGAGGTCTGTCTCGATATGAGTTTCCAAATAGCGACAGATCTTGTGTCACCACTACACATATGCAGAATGCTATACTTCTTTTGGTGGCAGCTCTACCGTGCTGAGAGTCGCTACATACACGAATTAGTGGACAGAATTACAGAAATATTCCCATCTCGAATCAGTAATGACTCTGATACATTCTTGCGTGTATCTCAGCTTAAGGCATACTCATTGAATGCCGAGGGCAACTACATCGCTGCCATGGAGATTAAAAAGAATGTTCTTGACTTCTGGCAGCGACGCCCAGGTCGAGAAGATGTAGAGTTGACATTTACTCAGAGGTCTCTGGCAGACGATCTCAGGAACAGTGGAGACATGGAAGCGTGCACAGCTATTTTGACGACTGTCAAGCAAATTGAGGCTGGAATGCCTGGCTTGGGCGAGAACAGCCGATATTATACACTTGACCATCTTACTTGCGCATACTTAGATGGTGACATGGCTCGGGAGTCGCTCGAGCTGCTCGAGGAAGTTGTCCAGATCCGAGAAGTAGCTCTTGCGTCCGCGAATCCTAGGTTACTGGCCTCGCGCCGTGGACTTGGTCTCGCTTATCTGCAGTGCGGTCAGACTAAAAAGGCGACAGATGTGCTGGAGAAGGTGGTCCGAATCACGGAACTTATGCTACCTCCTGAGGATGAGAGCCGATTCAGATCCGAGCGAATATTGGCTCGTGCTTATCTGGCAGATGGCCAGAGTAAGAAAGCTGTAAAGGTACTTGAAGGGGTAATTCGAGCTGGAGAACTCGTATTCGTACCCGAGGACAACAACCAATTGGCGTCCCAGCATGATTTGGCTTGTGCATGTGCAGCTGATGGGCAGCTACCACGCGCAATTACCATACTAGAGAACGTGGTCGACAAGCAACGTCAAATCCTGGCCCCAGAAAATCCACGACGTCATTTTTCTGAGTACAACCTTGTGTACTTATACATTCAAGCAGAGAGATGTCAACAGGCTAGTGCCTTGCTCAGCCGCGTGATGGAGACAGCCCATCTACTATCACAAGGCGACCAAGAAGAGCTGAGAGATATGGAACACAATCTTTCTGCCCTAGACCATCCCAGTGTTGAGGGTGTTCAGGGCGATTCAAGGGTCATTCACGAAGAGGACAGAAAGGTAATTCAGCCTGGAGATGGAGATCTGAATCATCTTGCCTATCCGCTGGGCATGCGACGAATGTGAGCTGGACCAGGTTCGGGCGCAATTGGCTAGCAGTCTTTGAAGAGAGATTGGATCTTGGAAAACCTCCACTACGTCGATCCAGCTCACCATTTGGCGAGGATCAGGTGCAACGAGTGCATACCTTAGCTTTCTCTAAGTCACATCCATCCCCGAGAGATCAGCCTCTTATGTGTCCTGTCGGAACTTTGGCTCCCAGGCTGAGGAACGGGTCGTGATTCGGGGACACCAAGGGGTTCATTGTTTCGTTGGTGGGGAGGTAGGCAAGGCCGAATAGCAAAGAAGGTATCTGACCGTGTGTGAAAAGCAAGAAACGATAGAGAGGGTAGGAGCAAGCTCGAAGAGTGGTGCGAATCAGACTGCTTTCAGTGTCTTTGTGCATGATTGGAATTCGAAAGATGTGGTGATCGATATGGCCGCGTGCGTTCTTGATACAGAAGAAGGAAGAAAGGTTGGCGAAACTATGTGCTGTGGACTCTCTTGAAGGACTTTAGGAAGGCTACCATATGCGATCTGAAGACATGATGGTTATGGTGCTTGAAATTTCGTGCAACGGTAAGCTCATCACATCATTCGATTTGCTCGTGGCTGTAAGTTCGTTTGGTCGCACAAGATCACAAGGCTGAGCGACAGGGGTTCTAGACCGGGATGACGTTTTCCGAAGCTGTCCTTGATAAGCGCTTATACAAAGACACATCCTGGCACAAGCGATATTGAAGTGATATCGAGAGAGGGGTGTGTTGAGGGGTACGCAGCGTGGAGACGCAGGTCCACATATTGGTCGGGATAGTGTTTGAGACAGTCTCTCGCTGTGATCCTCGGCTCACGTAGAGCTATGTGTGGAAGGTAAGCTCTCAAAAAGCGCTCGGAGCACGTTGAAAGTATAGTAGCTCTTGTGCTGTAACGTTGAATTGTTGCAAGGGCAAGGGCTGTCGCTCAACATCAACATATGTTCAAGAGGGGCAATTCTTACTAGAAATGGGATCCAATTCAGCAAACGGGACTAATGGCGTGGACCTCCCATCAACTCAAAAGGCGGCTCAATTCAATCCAAGAGACCAGTCTGTCTTTATAAACGAGATCCCAGTTAGTCGAGACACAGTCTCAAAATATAAGGCTTGCTTACCAGCACTAATAATTCATAGGTACCGACCATCAAGCCGTATGAGATCTTAGTCAAGGTCAAAGCCGCATCACTATGCCATAGCGATCTCATGCTGTTCGAAGAAAACGAGCACGGGCTGAAGCTTGGGGAAGGGACGCCATTCACTATGGTACAGACAGCAACGGACTCTTCAATCTTCCCTGTGCTGACAGCATTAGGGTCATGAAGGATGTGGTACAATCATCCAGGTCGGCTCAGAAGTGGGCGACGACTTCAAGTCAGGCGACAAGATCGGCTGGCTTCCCATCGTCAATTGCTGCTTCGACTGCGATGAGTGCCAAATTCACAACCTGTACTGTGAGCGAGGGACTTCTCAGGTGCAGGGCATGACAGTCGATGGGTGTTTCCAGGAGTATGCGGCGATCCATTGGAGAAATGCTGCTCACATTCCGGAAGGCATGGATTTGACAGATTTGGCGCCTTTGTTCTGTGCTGGCTGCACTGCCTTCAACTCGGTTACTGATACTATTGCTGAGCTTAGAGGCAAGCCAGAGGAGACGTGGGTGGCTGTTGTGGGATGTGGAGGACTTGGGCATCTCGGTATTCAGTATCTCAAAGCTTATGGATATCAGGTCATCGGAGTTGACTTGTCCTCCGATGCTCTCGAAGAAGCCAAAGCACAGGGAGCAGATCACGTCTTCAATCCCAAGGAACCTGACTACGTCGCGGAGGTTCGAAAGATTACTGGCGGCAAAGGCTGCCATGCGGCCATCAATTATACGAATTCAGTCCCAGCATACCTGAGTACAGTCGGGTTGTTGCGCATGAATGGCGTCTTCATGGTAACCGGTATCCCGCAAAAGCCACTTCAATTCTCAGCGATGGACATCTCGATGCAAAGAATTAGGGTCAGAGGAAGCAATAACGGGACCACTCCAAGATTGAAGAAGTGCTTGGAATTCAGTCACAAGTATGGCATCAAGCCCCATGTGACGCAGTTCAAGTTGGAGGAGCTGCCAAGAATGGTGGAGTTGATGCAGTCGAACAAGCATAAAGCTCGGCTAGGAGTCCTCTTCGATGACTGATAGATCTGTCGCAGCTAGGAAGTATCGGTCCAACCTCATGTCAACCGTGCTAAAATCCTAACCGGAGGCATCATGTCCTCCCCTACATCTGATTTCCTCGCCTACTCTCAACACGCGTAACGCGTTCTCCTCACTTCGGAAAGCCATCCGAATACAATTAGCTTGAAACGCTACTGCAAGAGGTGATTCGCAGAGAGTCGAACGCAGTGGAGGGTCCCGATGGCAAGCTAGAGGGCTTGAAGATGGTATGAACATGCTGCACCTCATTTGCATGCCTACAGCGAATAAGTGGACTGCTAGGCTGCTGACAATTAATGACGGCACCAATACGTTCTGTGGACGCCGGATGCTGTAGCTAAGGCTTTGTAGAGACAGAGTTCACGCTTCCTCGCTATCTCGATCTGACAGCCTTAGCGAGGAGCTACTTCTTTCTGTATAAGAGAACGATCACGCAGCGACTTGAGATAGGTGTTCGAGGTACCCATTGAGTAGTGAGGCTATCTAAGGCAGCGGAGACGAATACAAAGAGCCTCTGTATGCCAAAGCGCTAGTGCGTCCAAACTATTGATGGAGACCTTAGGGCCCAGATTATCGACCTTAGCGCATTAGCCCCTGCGTTCTTCAGTGGGATGCGACCCCACGGGGATCGAGTGGTCTGTGGTTGCCTGACAGGCAGCCATAATTTTGTGCCAAGAAGGCTTCAACCATCTGGCACTCCATCACTCAATGTCCTAAAAATGCAGACACATACCCTTGGAAATCTGCTTAGAGCATAACCAGCTGGCAGATTACATTGACAGTCATGGCCGAGCAACCACAAGCCCAGAAACACACCGTGCTCAACTTACCTGCGGAGCTCAGAATACGCGTCTACCAATTCGCCCTAAGTGCCTTCCCAGACACGATGCTGCTCAGAGTGGTTCGATCTAGACGTTCTGGAGCACTTCGACTGGGCTGGCGTAGTGCCAGAGCGTCGGATTCAATCAATTCCAACAATGGCCTCTCGCCACAAATTCTCGCCACTTGTCGCCAGATCAACCGGGAAGCCACATCTATACTGTATAGCGAGAACATCATCGGCGTTGAGCTCTGTACTTTCGCCGACCTGCTGCAGATGTTCCTTAATCAGGTCGGCTGGCAAGCCCAGTTCGTGCGGCACATTGAAGTATACGGTGATCGTTTCCATCGTGTCGCGGATCAGCTCCGTACTTTTGAGAATCTGCGGAAAGTGAGCCTTTGGACGAATGACAGAAAGAGCCTCGTATGTAGACCGGATCAATCACAGATCGAGGCATTGGCAGAGGGAATATGGCCGATCGCAAGCTTATTGTGGCCAAGCCGGTTACAAGATGATGCTCGTACCCAACTACAAGATATGCTGGAGTTGAATGTAATGCCTAGAACACATCGGGAGCACTGTAATTGCATTCCGGACAGGGAGTTGACGAATGGCCTATTCGCAATATTGGAGAGGAAGTTGCTGGCTCGTGACCTGGACACGGCGAATTCCTAAAGCCGGCTTGACGGGAGTGATCAAAATTCACCGGCAGAGGGGGATGATGGGAACAGCGAGTAAAGGTTGGAAAGCTGAAGTTGGACGTTTTACGACCATGAACGTGTAGATACGGAAATACAGAAAGGAGAGGAAGCATTCCCAGCACTTTTGCGCCCACACAAGTAGAACCAAGGCTAAGCCACCCTCAACCTTATGCACTCTCCTTCTCTTCACTTGCGCCCTCTGCTCACGATTCATTGTCTCTCATTCGATCAGTGCAACCAGTTTAGAGGATAGACGAGCACCGCAGATGTGTCATCACTCCCGAGAAGAAAGCACAGATTGATGTAAGGGACACGTTCGTCTTTGTCCGATATGAAGAGAATCATACATCCGGCCATGCCACACGGTACGAACGGGACATGCGCCATGTCAGCAAAACGCCTTTCGCTTCAAGTCAAAATTATTGAGAGCACCTAGCAGCGAAATAGCTCGGACACCGGGTCCGGAGGCAGGTACTTCTTCTCTGCATGGTCTACACAAAATCCACTCATTCATTCACTTACTGGACGGATCACCTCTCTAATGACACAGGCTTGCTAATGCTTCTATTCCTTACGTCATCTAGCCTGATCGCCTGGTGCGTGGAACAATGCGTAGCGGTCGGTGCCACGAGTGCCGACGTCGGAAACGCAAGGTGTGTAAAGCAGGCCAAGCCGAGTATCCGCTGAAGGATGATCGTTTGCTGATCGGGTGTCTGCCAAGTGTGACGAACTTCGTCCGAAGTGCTCACTGTGTCTTCGAGCCGACATCACGTGCTGCTATCCCGAGCTTCAGACATTTATGCCCTTCCGGTCGCTGACACCTCAGGATAAGGACGAACCCGTCAACAAGAGCGATCATGCTTGGCCTGCAAGCAATCAATCACATTTCGACAGTGTCAACACCCAGCTCGAGCTGAGGCGGACGAAACCTGCGTTGACGGGTCTGGGATCATTCCATACCTTCTCAATGACATCCTGCTCCAAAGTCAATAAAGCAGAAGCTGAGGCAACGAGGCATGTGCCTTTCCCTTGCCTCATGGAATCAGACAGCGATCAGCTTTGCAGGTCGCTCATCTCAATTATTGCCGAGAACTCACAGTCGAGTTTCTGCTTCTCCCTACAGTCGGACTGGCTTTCTCGACTACCTGCGCGACTGGCCCACTCAAATCTGCTCAATGCTGCCGCACAATGTACCATCTTGACGTTTTGCTCACGAGGCAGCACCAGTGAGGAGCTGGAGCATACCGCTCTCAACAGCTATGTTGGCGTTGTTCAACAGTTGAGGTTGACGCTTGCGAAGGAAGATGTACATCTGAACGGCGAAGTGGTCGCAACTATGGTTTGTCACACAACTCTTTACCGATCTGGGTATTATTAGGGACTGACGCCACTCACTACCAGAAATTGCTTGAGATTATCGAGTAAGTCATAAGTCCTGCTTGAGAGCAGCCACTGAAGTTGACTAACAACTAGCTATTCACAGTCTAACGCTTCGACCTCGTGTGCTCAGTTGGCGTACTCATGCATTTGCCTCTATCGAATTCATCCTTGCTGCTGGACCTGCATTCTGCCGCGATGACTTTGGAAAGTCCTTGTACAGTTCGAGCATTGGCATGGGCTGGTTGAAAGGGATTGTGACTGGCCAGCCATCACCTTTTGATCAAAAGCGCTGGCTAGCTTGTCAGCCAGGTTGGCACATCAACTCCCTGGTTGGTACCCCAGAGCATGAGCCATGGCGGCGAGCACGGATCTTGACGCTTCTTCCACGCCTCACCCAACTCATTCGCTCGATCAAACTGAACAACCAAGGCTACAAGTCCTCAACTGCAGCTGCATCTATAGTAAACGAATTGCTGGAACTTGAGTGGGAAGCAGAACATCATGAACCACCACACACCTGGTATGCCGAACCCGATAAGTTCGACGCAGGTGTTCTACCCTTCCGCCTTCAATTGCCAAACCCATCCTATCGGAATGCTGTCAGGTACGGCGTACGTTGGACCCTCAGGATTACCATTGCTTCACTCTGTCAATCCTTACTTGCCCTCGGTCTTCCACAGCCTCCTCACTGGCCCTCTCACGCATCGTTCGCTGAAGAGGAACGTCGCTGCGCTATGTTCATATGCGCCGCGATTCCCCGTTGCACGCCTGAGATGTGGCCCCACACTGCTTCAGTCGCAATGTTGCCATTGCAGACAGCTTGGTAAGCAAGCAATCACTAGAGAGCATCCCAAACGTATGAGAATCATGCTAACGTCGAGTCATCGCTCGTTAGGGGTACATTGTGGAAGCTGAGGGAAGACGAGAATGTAGATGACTTAATGCAGTGGCTTGAAACCCGTATGCACGAATACACGGCTGCGATGGGAACCACATTGACCCGGGAAGATTTGATATCATACACAAAAATTGTCCAAGGAGAAGCGTCGTGGATCTTTGGTTGATGGTACTCGACGTCCTTCCCATAGAAAATCCGCAATGTCGACCCGAAATCCAACAACGTACGGGCAGTCCCCAACGACACTGGTCCATCTGGCGCATGAGCACTAGCCAACCGTGCTCACTGATATCTCATCCTCCCGAGCCTAGCTACACGCTCTCGACCTGTCTTGGAGCGAAATTCATTTCGGCTTGAGGGTAGGCATACCCGCCTTGCTGCTGGTAGATGGGCGGTGCTGGTGGAGGCATGTACTGGGCTTGCTGTGGCATCGGCGATGCCGCTGGGTATCCGGGCTGTCCGTATCGCATTGCAGCACGCTGTTGTCGACGTTCTTGTAAACGTTGTCCGGGACGAGCTCGTGGTGGTCGTTGAGACGATGCTTCTCCGCCGTCTTGCTTGTTACCACAGACGGATCTCAACAGAGCGACGAGGATGGCGATACACATGTTTTGGTCGTTGAGTGAGGCTCGAGGATTCGAAGGGGAGATGTCAATTTGTTGTGGGCTCTGGATGAAATGCAGTTGGGCTTTTCCAGCGACAAAAGGTACGGAGCAAGAGGAGAATAAAGAGCGAACAACTTGGATCCTTTTGGGGTGAATGAGCGGGCATCGGGGAAGAAGGCGATCTGAGTTTTTGGAGGAGGACTACGTCAGTAAAGCGCCTGATTGCAATGTCCGGACCTTCCGAGGATGGCTACTCGCATCGTCAGTGACGAAAGGCGCACGAGTTTCCTGAAGAGGTCATCGCCTTCTCGTCACGACGAGAAGGGGTTGCCGCCACACCAAAAGGTCAAGCAACCTCACCAGACCAACTCAATGGATTCCTTTGAGCTGCAATGTGGTCAATGCTCAAAATCACCACTTTTGGAATGGCGTGCGCCGCTAGGCACAATTCCATTGGAATCCTTCCTAACTTTGGCATGTCTGTATACCTCATCGCAACTAATTTGGTCGACCAACAGATATAACACAATCGGAACATGTGCGCATATCATGCCACTCGAGATAAGACTCCTGCTGTACTCCGTCTGCGTTTCTCTTACCTCTGCGTTACCCCCATCTCATTTCCAGCGCCGCAGAGCCAGCGAGAGCTTGTCCTACCGACCTATCAAGCAGTTTACACAGCCGCTGGACCATCGAGACCATGCAATCAACCAGACCTTCCGACAGCAATACGAGATCATCGACGATTGCTAATGGAACGGCCGGCTCCGCATGATATGTTCTGTCCCCAACGAAGCTACTCACAATATGCTCCATATCCAAGGGATATCTGCTTCAACTGAGAAACACCACGCAGACAGGACCAACGTCGCGCATTAGCAGACTAAAGGATCTAGGACTGCCAGCGTTGGGATGCCGCACAGGCGACATGATCTCGTGACCCGGTGGCTAAGAGGAAACACGGCAATGCTCGGCCAGCACTACAAGTTTCTGGAAATGTCCAAAGGCTGAGATCAGTGCATTCTAAGTAGGCGATTAGGGCCTCGTGTCACCTATTCAAGCCGATAGGCCGCCTCTACTGCCTTGAGCACATCACATTGGACGAGAACGAGCTTACTTACAGATATAGCAGGTCGGTATTGTATCCCTGCGACCACATAGCATGGTTGCAAGGAAGTCCGTAGGGACGCGTGGGCAAGCTGCTACCACTTTTGGTGACTCTCGCATTCGTTTGGGAGAGCCCAAAATCCGAACGCGACCATATCAGGACCTTTCCTCACAAGCGACCCGAGTCCGGGGTACCCTAAATCAAGACATCCTCGCATGCGATATCCCTGTTGCGCGTTCTGAATCCGGGAGCGTGAAGTATCTGAGCTTCTCCTAACCCTTATCGTCGTTGTCCCTTCAGATATTCATCAACTTGCCATCCGTACTTCTCCACCTCCAGCTTCAGTCCTGGGAGCCGCGAGCGGAATTCGGCCTTGTCATGATTCTGGATTTTGGAGAAAGGGTTCGGATGATGAAGGCTGACAGTCGGGGCGATGTTCAGCGAGTCGCTGAACCTCTTCAGCAGCGCGAGGCCCTCCCGCTTGCGATGGACGTGCTCTTCAGCGTCTCCGATAGAGATCAGCTGTCGATCGCCGACGTATCGTCCCGTCCAGCGATCTGTGGTCATCCCATGCTCCAGATCAAGAGAGAGCTGGGTGAGCTTGCCCCTTTTCTTGAGCGCGTGAACGCAGGACTTGATGGCGGACAGTAACCGGTCGTGATGCGGTGGCTTGACGATGGCGAGTCGTGAGGCGGGTGAGGTCAAATCAAGAATGGCTCCCTCAAGATAATCTTCCTGGAGCCCACGGTGCCACAGTGGGACGTGAACTTCAAGGCTGAGTAGATATCCGACGTTAGTGCTCCCGATGGTGGCCAAAAATGATTCCAATTGCATCCACGCGGTCGTGGGCCATGGAAAACGGAAAGTGTTCACGCCGTAGAATATGGGTGCTGCACGCTCGTGCATCACTCGAGATACCTTTAGGAGACTAGTGGTGAGGCCTCGACAGGGCGACTTCTTTGCCCGGGTCTTATCTCCTCGCCGCTCCATTGCAGTCGTAAAAGATCTGCAGTCATCCTGCATGGTCTTGACCGCTTCGTACAGGTCATTCCAAGGTATGGGTACGGAGTAGGTCTGTCCTTGCTCAGGGTCCTTCAGGGTTTTCGCAGTCGCTGGAACCCGGCAGTGGCCATTGATGAAAGCGCGTAACCAAGTGAAGTCGATCGTGATGGGCTCGTCCTTGACCAAAAGCAAAGTCAAGATCCTGTCCTTGATTCTGCCGGATAATTCACCAAACCGGAAGTGCTTAGGCTTTATAGGAGACTTCTTGCGACCGCTGCTGAGTGTGACCTCTGGACCACGTACTGACTGCGCTCTAGAGCTGGTGCTGGCACCCTTTACCGCAATTCCAGATAGGGAAAGACGACTCTGGGTATTGGCTGTCGCGCCGCCCCACCGCCTATGGGCTTCGGCATTAGCACACGGAACATACCGGTCAACGTTGATCAAGTGCTCAGCACGGCGCTGCTCAAGTAGCTCCTTGTAAGCGATCCGGTCATGTGAAGGGTCCCACTGACGGCGCACTGCGCGCACGATGCTAAGTACAGGAGAGGATGAGCCTCCCAAAGCTACTGTGTATGGGCTGGTCTGTTCGAGTCTCGGTTGGTGGGGCACACCATCATGACTGCCAGTGTTGTTTTCCCCGACTATCTCCAGGTGTGAGCGATGAATTAAGCTGGAGGCCTGTTCTTGAGTGATCGAAGCATTCCGAGCAATTGTGAGCTGAAGGGGTGTTACTCTCGCAGTTGGAGATGCCATGCCATGATCACCTACCTTGGCTTTCTTTGAACTGGCATGGAACGAATCTGTAAGCATCGGTCGCTTGTTTCGCAGGCGTGGATCTCTTGGTGGTGAGCGCGGCATCTTGTCGACATCAGGTGTCGTTGTACCCTCCGAGCGCGTGGTAGAACCAGACGCCACCGCGGCCGCCGCTGAGTCCATCAAACTCTCGAGATCGCTGTTGAACTTGTCAGGATCACAGGTGAAGAGGCTGGACGAATCCATGATCACTGCAGGCTGTCGTGGTGCAGCAATCTTTGAAGTGCGACTTTGGTGTTGAGCTTGCACAGGCAAACGCTTCTGCGGGAGTTGCCTGGCAGCTGCCATCGGGGAGGCGCAGAGCCAAAGCGGGTCCGCCATCTTACATTGCCAGATGCTCAGCGAATGCGTTTACTGTCATGCATTTACTGTCCTCCACGCATGAGATAACCGCCATGGCGATCCGTGACGCATCCTCTGAAAACAGCATTGACCCTTATAAAAGACACTGGGCAACGACTTGGCTCAAGTATCCTTAAGACGTGAATTCTATTCCCCCCGCACGCTGGTGCTATCAATACAAAGCAGGCGAACATGCAAAGAGGCATACTTGAATACTTTACACGGACGCTTGGTCTTTCCAACTCAAAGTACTCCTCCTTCTACCGCTCCCTCCTCGATTCACATGAGAGTGGTTTCTGCGCTTTTACGCAGTTCCCAGCCACTCTTCGAGGGCTACCAGGAATTGAAATTCGTCTAGATACAGCAGGTATCGTAAGGTCCATATTGAGATGCGGAATTCGGATGTCCAGCTGTTGACAGCTTGGCTCAGATCGAAGCATGGTCCTATCCTTTCCAGATCTGCGAGACACTCGCTATAACAAGCGTGCTGTCGTGTCAAATCTCACAAGAGTTGAGAGGTCGTCTGTATCGTTCAATCGCATCTGCCTGCTTAGGAGCTCGCTCAGGAATTGGCATCGATCTCGGCCCAAATCTTCTCCATATGTGCTCGCTTCTTCTTCGCCTCTTCTCGGTTCGCGGCCGTTCGTTCGAGTCGTGCGGCTCGTAGACACTTGTTGACTTGTGTCTTGGTAGTGCTGCACATGCCCATTGATTTCCACAAGAAGCCTTTCGCATGGCATTCTTCGAGCGCGGTCATGAGCTCCTCGCAGCCTACCACTGTTAGCCTTGAGACTCCGTGCGCTCCAATGAGGTCCACTCACCATTCTGATCCTCTCTATGCAAATGCGGATGCATTGCGGGGTCTGCTATCGCAAAAGGGCAATGTTCACGGTAGATGGCGAACATCGAAGTCCATGTCGTCTAGATTCCCGTTCCCGGAATTCTGTCACGGATGGTACTAATTTGCAAAAGTCCAAGGACAAAAATCCCACCGAGCTCATACATCTCCAGTCATAGTCATCAATAGCCACATGTTGGAAACATACACATCTTGCAAACATGTCCCAACAACAAATATCGGCGAAGAAGCAGCAAGGTCAAAAGACACCTTACTCACGTGTGTAAGCACCACTTCACTGACTCTTCTCTCCCACAGAGCTCCAAGTCCAATACACCAACTACAAAGAAACCCTCCAAGCCGTCGCGCAGAAGATCGGGGACGTGGAACAAGAAGCCGAAGAACACAAGTGAGTGCACCAAAAACAAACCAACGAACCCTCCTTCCTTCCTACCCACCCACTTCCAAGCCATTTCCGAACCCACCTTGAACTCCCAATCATGTCACATGTCATACTTGCGGTGTCTCACCGCCAATGAAAAATAATGGCCGCCGCCGTCGCCGCCGCCGCCTCTCGCTTTCCTCTTGTACATCACCCGCGACCCAATCCGAAATCTGCTTCACCGCCCACATCAGTTCCAAGCCATGGTCCCACCATCCGAATTTTCCTCTCTTCCCCCCATCATCAGCCTGCAGAAACCAAAAAAAAAGAGCGTCATGCGGAGATCTTTGGGACTGTACCTGCAGCAGGTTGGGATCCGCTTTCGCCATGCTACTGTACCGATGACCATGACTCGGCTGGGGGATCCCCCCTCCATACCCGCCCGCCTGTGGAGTTTGGCATCCTTTCTCGGGGGAATACAGTATGAGCAGCGCTTTGACTAACGAGGGGAATTTTCGCGTTCAGATTGGTCTTGGAGACGCTCGCGCCACTTCCTGGCGAGCGGAAGTGCTTCCGGATGATCAATGGCGTTCTGGTGGAAAGGACGGTGAAGGAGGTGCTGCCGGCGCTGCAGACCAATGCTGAGGGGCTGAAGAAGGTTTTGGAGGATTTGGTCAAGCAGTATCAGAGCAAGCAGGCGGAGATGGAGAAATGGAAGGTGAGGTTGAACGAGGCTAGATATCCGTTGTGGCGGTGGGGCTGACTACGCTTCTACAGAAGAAGAACAATATTCAGGTCGTTCAGCAATAGCCGATGGAGCCGGATGTTCTGCAATAGACGATGGCCATGAAGAGGGCATCGCGCGGTGTTCGGTCCACGGTGCCAGATTTACATGTTGGGACGGGGCGCGCGACGGACTCACTCGGCCTCCTCCTCTTGTGAGACCTCCACATGTCCTACGTTGCACAAAGGAATGTCGAGCTCTGCTGAGAGCCGTTGAAGTCGCACGGGGCTCGATGAAGGCCCGCCTCGTTGCAAGCTCTTCAGAAATGCACATTTGGGTGCCTCTCCAGGCTACCGACCTGAAGTTGGATTTTCTGAAGACCATCTGCAGCCTGTCGGCATGGATAGACATGTTAACATTATATGACGATCAAGCGTTCGTGCGGCACTTCCGGCCCGGCTCTGACTTTGTCGATTCCTGTCCTCCACCGAACTTCTCCACTGTGTTTCAGGCCAAGCTCATGCCGTTCGAGAACAACTCTCTCGCACTGGCTGCATTAGTCTGTAGCAAAAACTTGGCTGAGTGTGGTAGTAGTGGCAATACATAGACGAGGCAGAAAAATCATGCGGGCGAGACGTCAACACCTGCCGGTCTCTGCTCTGCAACGCGGCTGTAACACTGCGTAATCGAGAGATGATGTCGAAATTTATAGATTGTCACATGACTGGTCACGTATGTCGCCGGTACCCAGTCATTGTCCATCTCGATGTGCGCTGTCGCTGCAAGATGACACTTCTCCGGGTCGTGGGTGTTTGGTGCATCACACCACTGTTGGATAGTGGAGGTGTCATGAGTTCGGCGCACAGGGATGTACCGTTGGGGTGGGAAAAGCTTTAGGGGGTAAGCGAGCACCCTTATGCAAGATGTGCTGGCCCGATGCGTTAGTAGGACAAGAGGGCCCAATACTCGAGGCCGTACGGTGTGGTAGGCAGATGATTGGACTCTGTAACCTGTCAGGCACAGCCCCACGATCATAGGTTCTTTTCAACGTCAGTCGTTGAAAAAAGTAGGGCTGATCCCCAAATTGCGAGCAGAACAGACCGCAGTTGCAGCATGCACGGCACCCCCGACGAGACGTTTTCGTCATGAATCCGCCGCTGAACATTGACAGCACACATCTGCAAGCTAGGGGCAGGATGCGAGCGTTGGTGAACGGTTCGGGGTACAAGGCGAAGTACTTCCCAAATAACTTACGCTTCGTCATAGCGAGAACGCCGTGTTGGGCCCACATGCATAACATCGTGAGATGCGGGATGAGGTCGAGTGGCTCCGGCAAAGCATCCGCGTGCCCTGGCACGGACAGCCCGACCGCGACGGGTGCCGGGGAAGATGTCGCAGCTGGTATGGGAAGCCCTGCGCTCCGTCCGCGGTATCAGCATGGCGCACGCGAGGCCGTCGCGGAGGGGAGGAGGTGAAGTGAGAGGTCCCGCATGGGAAGCTCCAGGTCGAATAGAAAGCGACATGCCGACGCGGGCGATGTGATTCGTCGGAGGGGAGAGCAGCGACGGCGGATTCTTCCTTGCCGCCCGCAAGCTCTCTCCATAAAGTGGGTGGCTCTTTTGCCGCCCAAGGTCCAATCACCACTTCTTTTCGCATCGATTTTCTCGTTGGCCAGCTCGCGGTCAGATTCTTGCGCCCAGCCAGCCCTTCCGATCGCGCGTGTGCAAGCGACTCGTGCATCTGTACGGCGCCGCCAGACGCGTCCTCTCCCATCGCCCACCGGACAACGAGCGCGCTGACGGCTGCCCCATGCGCCTTCCAGTGGGCCTCCGAACGTCGGCATTGTGAGGCGCACGGCAGAGGATCGCAGACGCGGCGTGTCCATCGGGCTGCCATCAGCGCGCGGAGAGGGTGTTGCGCTACGGACGCGGGCGGGCGGGCGAGTTGTTGTTGTTGTTGTGTTGTCGTTGCTGTGTGCGCGCGCGCTTGCAACAGAGTTCACAGAGGCCCCGTCGGTTTCAGGCTTTCGCAGCGCAAGTCGCGGGACCGGAAAGTGCCAAGCTCGGACAGCCACGAAACATCGTCTCGCATATCCAGCATACCGATACTGTACACCAAGCACACACCCATACACGCCACTGCAAACGCGCGCGCGCGAGAGGACCGAGCATCCCGTGCCACTTCTCTTGCCTTGCCTTGCCTGACGATCCAGGAAGCCAGATCATTGCGCCTGGGGATCGGCTCCGTCCGCGCCCAATAATATCGGAATCGACGCGCCGTCATCGTACGTCCACATCCCCAGGCTCGCAGCCGTTTCCTGTACGCCCTCACCGCCGGCCGGGTACAGTCCCTCCAGGCCCCACGCCCGCACGCCCGCACGCACACCCGCACGCACGCAAACCATCACAGGCGCGCGTAGGGGAGCTGTGCAGCAAGCAGAGAGAGGGAACAGTCGTTCTGGAAGCTACACACACTAGCTGCAAATTGATTTACCTTTTTCAGTGGCGACCAGCACCCACACCACCGCCCTAGCACGTAAAACACACCGCATTTCTGCAGCACACTACGACCAGATTGTCCTGGGCCTGCCCTCATCCTGTGTGCCGGCGCCGGCAACTCGTTTCCACCTGCACACCGCGAGCTAGTTGTGTCGTACTGCAGCACCAGGGGTCTTGTTGACGTGGTGGCCAGCGAATCATTGACAGCTCATCCGACCGGAACGGTTACGCACCTCCATTAAAGATGTCTGCTTCCCCAAGGGATCACGCTGAGGCCGAAGCCGCGGACACTCAGTCGCCGGCGGAAAATGACCAGACCGCCGAACCACAGAACAGCAACGGGAACGACGAAGAGAATATGACAGCTCTCCGTCCTGAAGATGTCGGCTACGACTTTGAGGTCAAGGAGCAGGACCGGTGGCTGCCCATTGCGAATGGTGAGTATCGATTTGATGAAGTCTCCCGTACTGCGTGTTACACCTTGCATCGCACGACGCGCCGTGCTATCCTTGTCCTCTCTGGTGCTACAGGAGGAACAGCACGGTGGGATTCTTTGACAGCTGCACATCCATCTCGACGACATGTCGTGACTGGCGTCGCTTCTCGTCCACACATATATCGCTGTATCGCGCGTCTGGTCTGCAAGTCTGTCGAATCAGAGCGCCCTTGGCCCGCCAGCGATCTGCAGTCCCCGTCTCGCCTGTCGCCGACTGGACGAACAGACGAAACAGAACCATGCCGTCGCCGTCCCCGCACTCTTCTTCTTCGCCGCAAGCACAACAGCGCTCGAAAAATCCCAATCGCCGAAACTTTGATGGAGATGCTAACATACACAACTTTGCTCCAGTCGCGCGAATCATGAAGATGGCCCTGCCCGAGAACGCCAAGATCGCCAAAGAGGCCAAAGAGTGCATGCAAGAGTGCGTGAGCGAGTTCATCTCGTTCATCACCAGCGAAGGTACGTACTCCCTAGCGCCATCTCGCTGCGGCTAATAGTGCTCTGGGCGCGCGGCTAATCAGAAGTCGACAGCATCCGAAAAATGCCAACAGGAGAAGCGGAAGACGGTCAACGGCGAGGATATCCTCTTCGCCATGACCTCGTTGGGCTTTGAGAATTACGGAGAGGCATTGAAAATCTACCTGGCCCGCTACCGAGAGGTGAGTCGCGAAAAATCCCCCAACTCACATCCCTGTATATCTTAATCACATATTCATACTGACTACCGCCGAAGAATCTGGTGGCTCGTGGTGAACACCAAAAGCCTGCCGTTGCGGGAGGAAGTAATGCCAACGACACGTCGCCATCGTATGGAGACTCCAATCACAATGTCCTAGGCAACACGATGGATCCGTCAGCAGAAGGTCCAACCGCCTTCGACTATGGCGCTGGTGGTCAACAGTATTAGCTGCGGCATAACCTCGCAGTAACGTGCCGGCCAATCTTGTTTCCATATTGCTCACAGTCAGTGCTTCAGAAATGCCTTCGAGGCCATGAGAGTACCTGACAACGGTCGGCGGGTCGGCATCGGCGCGAATATCGAGAGTGTGCCGGCGACACACTTGCCACGGATTCCGGACGTGATACTTCGGACCAGCTGCGTGACAGCACTGCATCTTGGATGGTGAGACTTCCATTCCACACGAGCTTTGTGAAGGTTTCGGCGCGACTGACAACGACTTCACCGCCTTTAGCAGAAGCGATCGCTGCGGATCGTCACAGTGGCAGGCTCTCACGCAACAGATTGGGCTCATTGTATCTCTCTTCCAACCTCACCATTATTGGCGTTCTAGAAGTACGGCGTTACCAGGGATTTGGGAATTTGGCTCTCGGCATAGACCCGAAGATGGAAGCTCCGCAATGCACCAGCTGTGCAGTCGGGCAGGGAACGCTTTGTGTACATGTCATTCATGTTGGGCAAGGGAACAGGCCATGGGTGGCCTCATAGAAGGGTTACGAGCTGCTCGCGCAGATTAATCGCTGTAACTACTATACCCGAGGATTACTATTATGGATGGATGATGAAGAAGGAGTGAAAGACGAGCAGGAAAATAGGACCCTATCATAAGATCTCATATGTGTCACTACAACGCCGTGGTCACCCATTCCACATCGAGTGTCTATGCCCTGCTTCGTCATCTGCCTGTAGATCACGAGTCGACGCGCACAGACCCCGCAGCGTACGCTCACACGCGCGTTTCTGTCTTGCGCGTTGCGACTTCCCAAGGTCACATCCAGCTGAGACTTCATGTATATCTGCCATGCAATCGTCCACCACTCAATGTTGCTGTATGTCACCCAATACGGCGAACAATAAACTTGCCGACCATGCTTGGCCTGAGCAAGCATTCCGCAATTCCAAAGCTCCTCAAGACAGTCAATGGTCGAGACCATGCTTCTCGCGAGGACCATGAGGATGGAACAGTGGTGACCAATAAGGAGGACACCAGGCGAGATCGTAGCACACCGAGAATCCCGCCGAGCGTGAAGCGCACGCGTTATGGTTCACACATTGAGGTTGAGGACAGCCCGGTGAGGAAGAAAGCGAGAAGGGGAGAAGCACAAACCGCGCAGACACTGCCAAGCCCGGACAATACGGACAGCTGGAGGAGCTTACCAAACAAGGAGGCCATAATGATAGCGGATGATGCAGATCCGCTCAGCAGTAGCGAGGCCGAGGATATTACTGTGGATCCCAAGCTGGATGCAGCGGGCAAGCCAGAGTTCAAGAAAGGCCCCAGATTGCTACCGCACAAAGCTGATGTACAGAACAAGGCCAAGTTTCAGTCTGTGCGATCACAAATGTGCACCATTACAGGCAAGCGGAAGGAGATTGGTGACGATGAGCTCGATGAACTTGCTCAGGAAAGTGATGACGAGCCTGGATGGGTGCAGAACCCACATAATATGCACGCCATAGCGAAGCCAAAGAGATCGATTCAGAAGGCAGCTGCGTCTGTGTTCGCACCGAAGTCGTCGCAATCAAAGCAAGCAGGGTATGGGAAGCAAGCCGTAAAGCAGCAACAGAAGACTGAACAAAAGCTAAAGAGAGCCGAGATAGTGCTCAAGCAGAAACCAAAAGAGTCACCAAAGAAGAAGTTCAAGATGGCAGATCCTCTGGATTTGAGTATATTTGGCTCATCGCAGGCGTCGACAGACGTACGAAGCTCCTTCACTTCAAGCGCCGCAGAAGTCGGAGAGCATGAGGAAGACACTTCGCCTCTGACAGATCTATCGGAAGACGAAATAGAAGAACTTGACCTCTCGGCCGGAGCTCCGACCACAAGGTGTGCTTACTGTGGCGAGGGTGTGACAAAGTCACTTGTCGAGAATTTTCAGGTTGAAGTCCTCAAAGGCCGTGAGCTGACATATGTGTGGAAAAAGCGTTTCTGCACATGGCATCAGAAGCAGAAGGCGGAAGCGCGATGGAGAGAAGAAGGATATCCGATCATCGATTGGAAGCTTCTTCCACAACGCATGCGAGCGCACGACTCGTATTTGAAGGATATCATCAACAACAAAGTTCGCTCGCATTATCGCAACGAGTTGAAGCACAAATCGAAAAAGGGCAGCAAGAACCTGCAGAAGACCATCACCGACAGGGAGCACAGCAAAGGCGGTGCATCGATGGGGTATTACGGACCGAAGGGGGAGAAGATCATGTACGTGTGTTATGCTTGCAATGTGAACGAACGCCGAGCTGACGTGACGCAGAACCGAGCACATCATTGGCAGCATGTCGGATGACATTCGCGAGCGATCGACGAGAGACAAGCTTGTATCAACATCCGGTATCCAAGGTGGAGTTTCCGGGTTCGTGCAAGTGGTGCTCGCACCGCACCTGGTGGAGCTTCTGGTCAAGGAAGACATGAAGCTATCTGGCAACGACTGGGAGGACAAAGCGCGAAGAATCATCGCTGAGAGCACAGCTGCTGGCGAGCTCATGAATGCCGAAGAGGACAAAATTGATGACCGGTCGCATGTAATCGAAATTGATGATGATGAGGTTGACGATGAGGATGACGATGAGGATTGATCTTATTGGCATGTCCAGTACGTGCCTCGAGCACTTTTGCTCTTGTGGAACATGTACAGCTCGCAGCTTGAGTCTGTGTAGACTCATAATATGTGAAGATCTGATGGCTGAGAGACTTTGCTTGCGCAACTCCCTTGCCGTATCACTTTCGCACAGCGCCCAGCATGCCTGTCCCGCCACATCCAATGAACAGCATTCGAGGTCCCTTTCATCGACTCGCTCTTTTGCGCAGCTCTGACGTGCTCTCTCTCGACGCGGCGCGTGTTCAGTCGCTCGAGACATATCATCCTCCGTCCCGTCTCCACCAGCAAACGTGGGTATCTCCAGTAATCCAAGCCTACACTCCCGCAAACATCCCATCGTCCTCATCCCTCATCATCCAGCCAAATCCTCCGCCCGCCTCAACACCCTCGAATGTCGATCCACCTCCACCTGGATCTCCTTGATCTTCAGCTTCTCCAGATCCAATCTCAACTCCTTCCCATCTTCTGCCCAGACACAAAACGCTTCCCGTCAGCATTTTATTTCCCGGACCAAACTGTCTCTGTCTCGGAAAGATACTCACTGAACTTCAGATCCAACACGACGGGTTGATTTGCCTGCGCTTTCGGCAACATCTGCACGTCGATGGTCATGGTGGAGCGCGCGTTGGAAGGCAGCATGGCGAGAAAGTTTCGTGCGGTTTTCCCGGATTTCGCGTTGAAGGGGCTGAAGGCGGTGGTGACGGAGGTGATGTATTTGGTGATCATGGTGAGCAGCGGTCAAAGGATGGGTGGGTTGGGATGTATGGCTACATCAATGCCTAGGTCTACTCACATACCGTGTCGGCGAGGTCGGGGGAGCCAAGATTATTCACGGTGCCTCCGGGCTGGAGCTATTCGGGGAACGGAGTGGCGCCCGGACGAATGAGACGCGCGAGATTCATCACTCAAAACATCCTGTCCTGACTTCTCGAACTGCTTCCTCTTCGCTTTTCACGCACGCCATCACCTTCATCGTGACACATGACCCGAGTCATCACCGGCTGGTCTGCTACTATTCTGGTACAATTTCAGGATGCCAACGGACCTCTGAACACATGATGATAAAGTAACGATTTCTCCTTCTTCTCACCCGCCATCCAATCTCCATCCTTCCCAAGCGATGTCACCTCACGCGAAACGCTTGTGGCGCTGTGCAGCATAACGGCCCCTATAACATGCTTGGCCACGCCACACCCGTCCCGATCACCGCCAAACACGGCGTCTTCAGCCGTTGTGTAGGCTGTGTCGAAGGATCTAGTATGTTTGATTGAAGTAATCAGAAGAAGCGCGTGCCGTTTGAGATTTGTGCCTGAAGATCGCTGGTTTGCTAGACTACTTAATTCTGCTACGCTGCTGCTTTTCCTTTCTGCTTCGCTTTCGATCGTTCCAGCTGCAGCAATATCACAGCATAGTCACTCGCTTTTGTGAAGTACCGACAGTATTCAGGCATACAGCACTCAAACCCCCTCCTACACAATCGTTACACCTCCAACCAACACGATGTACCGCGCCATCTTCACCACGGCCTCTTTGGCTACTCTGGCTCTCGCCCGCACCGACTTGAGCGGATGCACATCCACCGACGTCTCCTCTCCAGGTACGCCCCATCACTGATCGTTCCACCCTCCAAAGCAACAACACTGACCTCGTCATCCCAGCCGGTGCCTCCCTCGCCTGGTACGTCCCCGGCACGGGCGAGCTCTGCGAGTTCCTCGACTGCGGCGGAGGCCGCGCACCACCCAAATACAACGTCCCAGGCTGCCCCCAATACACCGGCACCGAGAGCTACTCCCCCTCGTACATGGCCGGTTGGGGCTCTGCCACCGCCGCCCCAGCCGCCGTCACCTCCGCCTACGCCGCCCACTCCTCTTCCTGGGCCGAAGCCGCCTCCTCCTCCACCTGGGCTGAAACCACCGCCACCCCGACTGGCTACGCTGCCCCGTCTTCTTCCTCCTGGAGCACCTCTTCCAGCGAGATCATCTCCGAAACATCCCTCGCTCCCGTCCAGCCCGCGACCTCCTCCTCTTCATCCTGGTCTTCCTCCTCCTGGTCGACCGCCGCCATCGTCCCGACCGGCTATTCCAGCCCCAATGGCACGACTGGCGGTACCGGCAATGGCACCATGTCTGCCACCCCCACTCCCAGCATGCCCTTGAGCGCAAGCCCCAATGCCGCTGCGGGCGTCACTCGCGTCTGGGTCGGTGGTGCGGCGCTTGTGGCTTTGGTTGGTGCTGTCGTCGCTCTCTAGACAAGCCAAGACGAAGCGAATGGTTGGGGGTTTGGTTTTGTTTGGTTTGCACAGCATAGCATAGCATAGGCGAAGAAAGGAATCCGGTAACAAACAAAAAAATCTTTTGGAGTTTTTGTGGCTATGATGTGACTATGATTCCACCCCAAAAAAGCAAAGTGACTCAGGGCGGCACAGGGGCTTGCTTTAAAACCATAGGAATTTATGTTTGATGTAGCAGAAAGGGAAAAGAAAAAAGAAAATGGGTAATGAGGATTTTTCAGTCTTTCTCCACGATTCAAAAGTCCCTTCTTTCCGCTTCGCTCTACTCTGACTACCAATATTCACATCACTCCCCAATCCAACCGATCCCAATCCTTTACAACCTCGCCCCTTCCCCGCCCGCTCATGCGAAACTGCTCGAAAGCTTTCTCCAGCGCATCGTCGGGCAGGCCGAGGCACGCGTCGTGGTTGTCATGACGCGGTGGGTCCTTGCGCGTCGTTTGGGAGGGATGGGTGGGCATTGATGGGTAGTGGTGGTGGTGGTGTTGAGTAAGTTCTAGGAGGTTTATTGGCATTGTCGCGGACATGCGAAATACTCTAAATCTTCTACCGCTCAGCATACATGAACGATTGTGGCGGCGGCGGCGGCGGTGGTGGTGGTGGCGAATTTCTACTGCGTCAAGCTCCGCTACTGGCTATGCCCGTGGGTTTCTTATTTTAGTCTTGCAGCGATGATATTGGCGATTGGGGATTGCGCTTGACGAATGAAGGAAGCAGAAAGGACATCCAGGGATATCAGGGTGCTGGAGACGTTGTGGGGCACTGTTGAGGAATTGGACATCATATGCGGCGACAGGCGGCGGGGAGGGGCGGTGAAAGGCATGAGGGTTTTGTGATTCACTACCCTGTCACGATTGTAGGAACCACGTCGATGTGGGTGGTCGCAAGGGCTTTGGCTGCATCAATCACTTCGTATCGTTATATTCACATTTGATCGAGACCTGCTTTTGTCCACTCAGGATACTCGAGATCGGATCTCGGTATCGACATCATGTTCCTGCGAAAGTATCAGCAGGGCCTCATCTCTGTCTGTTATGTGTTCTGGCATACCTGTCTTTGATGTACTCCTCAACGGGCAACGATTCGAACTGTGACCTGTCTCCAATCTCCTTGCCTCTGCTCTGGATAAGTCTCGCATACTGCATGACCTGCGCCACGAATTGCTTCCGATCGATGTGACCGTCCAGCCAGTCCACCAGGCTCATCACATCATATGCTGCTTGGGAGGTGGAGGCGACGGTGTGTGGTCGAAAACCTGCCAACGCATCGCCGATGAAGCACATTTTGTCGCCCATGTGCAAAGGTTTGGGTGAGATCACGTCGGTGATACATTGCACGAAGGGGTTCCGGGTTTTGTGGGCCATCTCTGCCATCTGAGGAGGCAGTTTGGAGTCGGCACGGGACTTGATCATCTCCCATGCATCCCAGGAGATCATGCCGGGTGGAATGGTGATGTGTCTCCGCCTTCCGTCTTTGTCGGTCATGACCTGCTCCAGCTCAGGCTCGCCTTCCGGAAAATTCGTGTACCACACGAAGTTGAGGAGGCGTTTTCCGGGTTCGGTACTGCCATTTTCCCCGGCGATGGTGTATGTGAGGTTCTGGATGCCGGGGCAGTGGTAGAAACAGAAGCGCTCTCGGAACACGTCTAACGCTTCTTGACTGGCCTCTGTTTCTGGAACAGTGCCTCTAATGACCACGTAGCCTGCGTATTTGCGTTGAATGTCTGGATAGAGTAGCTTGCGGATCGTTGAGCTGGGGCCATCTGCGCATACCAAGAACCGGGTCGTGAGCTCATCTTCTACTTTGGAGCCCTCTTCTCCTTGTTTCGTAAACTTTACTCGAACCACATCGCCTTCGTCTATCACATCGGTCACAGTACACCCATACCGGTAGTCGATCTTGCCATCTGTGGGTCTCTCCTCCGGGAGCTTGCCACCTGTGAGATAGTCTGAGGGAACGCGATCGTAGTTTGCTCGCAGGAGGTAGTAGCTGAGATCCCAGGATGTCATGTTCTGGCGGTTGACCTCTTCGTGAATGACATCCCCTTTCTGGTTCAAGTACAGACGCTTGAAGCTTGGCACGGTGACAGGCTTGCCCGTTCGGTCATATCGCTTGAAGAACTCGATAGTATCGCCGCCAGCTACTATCCCGGCGCCTTGATTTTCGAGAAGAAATCTCGGTGTTCGTTCCAGGATCGTCGCTTGTCAAAGAGATTCAGTATTCGAGCTCGGACTGGCCGGGAATCTTGACGTACTATTGTAGCCATGGCTCTTCAAGGCGACACCAGCAAAAAGGCCGCCAAGGGAACCACCTACCTGGATCACATTAGCAAGTGCAGATGAGCAGGTGTTCTCATTGCTTACGATGACCACATCCGGCTTCGAAGTGCCGTTAATCCCATTGGTGTGGTGACTTTGGTCGGCCATTCTTGTCGCTCTATATTTCACCTACGCTTCTTTTCGGATCGCTATGGATCGAAAGACACAACGACATGCGATGGATGGCGATGATGTTACACGTCATTGCACTTGCCCCACATATGATTTCCGGACGAAAGGTCCGAATTGGTATAATCGAGAATGATGGTCTACCCCGGATTTTGGATTGATATGATGGAGCAGAGACATAACAGTGTTGTAGACCAAGATCGACCTGGTGTTCATTGTTCGGGGGGGTCTTGCCCTGGGTTCGTGGTGTTGCTCTGTGTAGCGACCACACAGCGGTGTCCTATAGCTATCGGCGCGACATTGGCCAAAGGCTTCAATTGCGCTATGGTGTAATGCTCTGTGATTTGAAAATTATCGGATGATGTCGCCCTCGCGTGGACGGTGACACAGTGTACCGCGTAGATCTACGGCGACTTCTATCGTAAGGTTTCTAGCCTGGTCCGTTCTTCGGCTTCTGCCGTTGCACATTGGCCGTTTCGATTTCATCTCGGAGTCGTGGTTCTGTCTTTCCCACACCACGGCTCCCGTCATCGCCACACGCTGAACGAGGATACTGTATCAACAGATGGCAGACGAGGCGGAGCAGCCTGGTCTCTTTCCAAATCCGAACCCCATGGGGTGACAGCCGATGTCTCGGGAGTGAGCGATAGCCGCATTCACCGCCCGCAAGCACATGCGAACTGTCATCATTTCAAGGTTCCCACACCACCCACACATTCTTTCTGGCGCGAACGGTTGGTGAGCCACCTCCGCTCTACCTCTTCTAAGTAACCGTGCCTCCATGTCGATAACAGACTTCAGCCAATCGAAAGCTCAGCATTTGGCCTTCCGAAATGAGGTCATGGCCTCGAACAATATGCAAAGCATTCTCGCATTGTATTCGCAGTATCGCATGGCTGGCAGTCGATCAGAGCTCCAAGCGACCATGTCGTCTCATCCACAGCTCCCGTCCGCTCACGACACATGCCTAATATCTAAACATGCTCGTTTGAGCGTTAGCCGCATGCACGACTGCGGAAATCGAAGATGTCTAGAAGATGGCGGAAGCAAAGGCTCACCACAGAGCATGCTCTACACCGATCGAACTGGGGTGCTTTCGATGCCAGCCTCTTTCGAGCGGCAAAGTGAGTTCGCCACTATATGAGGGCATCTTGACCTTCTGACCCCTCTAAGAGCACGGGCTCGCCCATATGGCACTTCCCGGACGTCCGGACGCGCCATTTCGTCGCGTTCATGGCACTGCTTTTGCCGGCCTGGTCGCGAAGCCGTATAGACTTCCGATACACTTAATATGTGGGTAGGTCGGTGTGGCCGCGCTCACACGTTCCATATCAATTTTTTACCATGACTTCGCATCATTGAGTCTTAGAGAACAACTTCCGTCCTCTGCAAACAGCTCCTTCTCACCACGCCAGCAACGCGACACAGTCGTGCCTTTGAAAGTCGGAATCATTGTGTCGCCGAATTCCCCAACAATACTTTTCGAGTCAAAGTACAACCCTGTCGCATTCCTGAGCTGCTGCTGCGACCAGACGCATTGGCAAGATGAGCAACTTCGGTGGTATGAGGAGCATGGAGTTTGACTGGCCTCACGGGTTTAAAGTTTCCCACATGTCAAGAGAGGCTCCCCAACCGCTCACCCTTTCGCCGCAAATGTTGTACGTCCAGCAACCAACCGAATTTACCTTCTCGCAACCAAGAATCGATCCCAAGCCGGTCATGGGAGAGGGCGCGCCACACTGCGCACATGCCTCTCTGGAACCAAGACGGCGAGAAAGCATGTCTTCCACCTCTTCGCGCCCAGCACGCCGAAAAAGCGAAAGCCCAGCAGCATCTCCCAGTAGCAGTCAAGGATCCTTGGAGCCTACCATCGGCGAGCAGATATCACAGATGAGTGCAGCACCATTCGCGAGCGGTTTGGACGACATGTTCTCAGCTGCTTTTGCTTTGGGCACGATCGTGGAAGAGGCTCGGGGGGAGTGTCTTGCGTGTGGATATCGATATGTGTCGATCGAGCAATTGGCAGACCATCAGCGAATCAGCCATGGACTGGCGGACGTAATCATATGAGACGAGTCCTCATCTCCATACTGGAACAAGTCTTTGGCCACGGTCAGGCCGCTTGGACAGGCGGAGGGTGCTTGCGAGGATTCAAAATCGTCTTCCAGCATGGCAGGACATCCGCAGAAGCATCAGCTGCGAAGCTACGACATAGCACTATCTGGAGCTTGAAGAGCATTGTCAGTAACGGGTTGGCCATGACTCTGGCCAAAGTGAGGATGCTTGCGCAGTAACATGCTCGCCAATCTACAATTTGCGAGGGCCATTGAGCGGACTTTTGGCGTTGCGATCTGCATCCCATCACGCGAGCAAACTCAGCAACGCTTTCCCGACTTGTCTCTTCAACTCATCAGCGACAACGAATTGCGCCTTCTGCAGTTCTGAACCTAGCACAAGACCGTTCTATGGTCGACCGGAATCGAACGCGCGAAGACCTGCCCAGACGTGTTTTCACGTGGAACCTCGGTCCACGATGTGTAGATCGCCCAAGCACGACACGCGGGTAGCACTCGGCCTTCATACCTGATTCGGCAGATACACAACCTTATTCAGTGATCGACATCTGCACTCCGCGCTTTCCAGACGTAGATCGGAATACTTGTTTCCAAATAGAGTACGAATTTGATCCGCTGACCTGCTATTTTCTCACTAGCTGTACTGTAATACCAACCCAAAATGCTTCGCTCGGCGTGAACCGTCGCCAGTGCAGAGTACCTGAGCTAATGCCTCTATTTCTCCGCGCTCCTTGACCTGATATGGAATACCGCATAGAATTAGTAGAAGGACGCTTGGGACCGCCTCGTATAGTCCGCTCCCCTCGCTAGGCACCGCTACGAGCAATATGGAGCTCAGGGACAACTCCACCCGGAGCACCACCTGACGTTCGCGGCTTCACCTTATAACGACCCAGCATGTCCTGAATACCTCTTGTAACACCAGCATCGCTCGTCTACGACCCCTGCCGCCAGCAAAAATGGTCAAGTTTACTCTGCTGCCATTGCTGGCCGTCACAGCTCTCGCAGCGCCGCTCGATGAGCGCCAATCCGGTCCGTCGGTGACCATCAGGAACGGCACGATCGTCGGAAGCACTTCCAATGGCATTGACAACTTCAAGGGCATTCCGTTCGCACAACCTCCCGTCGGAGACCTGCGATTGAGGGCGCCACAATCGCTCACTCAAGGTTTTGGAACCATCAGTTCGAACGCCAATCCGCGAGCGTGTCCGCAATTTTTCACTCCAATCAACCAGGGCAATCTTCCTCAGGATGCTTTGGGAATGTTGGTGAACACACCATTGGTGCAGCAAGTGACTAATGCTGGAGAGGATTGCTTGACGTGCGTATTTGTCGGGTTGTTGTCATTGAGGGGGTCTGGAGTGCTAAACGTGTCACAGTCTCAATGTCCAACGACCATCGACGGCGACATCGTCCTCTAAGCTTCCAGTCTTGTTCTGGATCTTCGGCGGTGGGTTTGAGGCGGGCAGCAGTGCCATGTACGATGGCGGAAGCATCATTCGGAAGTCCGTGTCGCTTGGTCAACCTATCATCTTCGTTGCAGTCAACTACAGACTGGGGGGCTTCGGCTTTCTGGGAGGCAAGGATCTCGCAGGCGAAGGCAATACGAACTTGGGTCTCCGTGACCAGCGTCTTGGTCTCCAATGGGTGCAGGACAACATCGCCGCGTTCGGAGGTGACCCGACCAAAGTCACCATCTGGGGCGAGTCTGCTGGGGCCATCAGTGTTCTCGACCACACCGTCATCAACGGCGGCGACAACACCTACCAAGGCCAACCACTTTTCCGCGGTGCGATCATGAACTCCGGCTCCATCATTCCCGCGACCACAGTCACCGAATACAAGAGCCAGACCGTCTACGACACCGTGGTCCAAGCAGCAGGCTGCAGCTCCGCTACCAACCAGCTCTCTTGCCTCCGTGCCCTCTCCTACCAAGACTTCCTCAACGCCGCCTCCTCCGTCCCCGCCATCTTCTCCTACCAATCCGTCGACCTCGCCTACCTCCCCCGCCCCGACCCCTCCAACTCCTTCTTCTCCGAATCCCCCGAGATCAGCATCAACGCCGCCCGCTTCGCCAAAGTCCCCATCATCATCGGCGACCAAGAGGACGAAGGCACCCTCTTCTCCCTCGTCCAATCCAACATCACCACCGACGACCAACTCACCACCTACCTCGCCGACTACTTCCCCACCAACCCCAACCGCGTCGCCAACGTCCGCGCCCTCCTCACCCACTACCCGGACCAACCCCTCCTCGGCCAACCCGCCGGCTCCCCCTTCCGCACCGCCGCCCTCAACAATTTCTACCCCCAGTTCAAACGCCTCGCCGCCGTCCTCGGCGACATCACTTTCACCCTCACCCGTCGCGTCTACCTCCGCTCCGCCCAACCCCACGGTATCCCCGCCTGGTCCTACCTCTCCTCGTACCTCTTCGGCACCCCCGTGCTCGGTACGTTCCACGGCTCCGACATCCTCTTCTGTTTCGGCTTGTTGGGGGATGGGGATGCGAACCCGATCACGCAGACGATTCAGACGTATTATGTCTCGTTCGTGAACGAGTTGGATCCGAATCGGCTTGGAGCCGGGAGTGGGAGGCAGATCGCGTGGCCGGCGTGGACGGCGGCGAGTCCGCGGTTGATGAATTTTCAGGCGGTGGGGAATGTGGTGGTGGACGATACGTTTCGACAGGATGCGTACGAGGATTTGTTGGATGCGCAGGATCAGTTTCGGGTGAAGAGGTAGATGGGGGATGTTTGAGACTGGGTAGGAGAGGCTCTGGATTTGTTGTACATATCTTCTATATCATGAATTGTCGTATTGCCCTGCATTGTGACAGCGTCTAGACTTTCTTGCCTTGTGCGAGCAGGTCGCTCACTTTGGGCGGGAGGACCAGAGCGCTCCTGTCGTTTCTCTTGAAGAACTCGACGAGCAGGTTGGCCGTCTTCTCCGGAACGTCTTCTTGCACGAAGTGTCCGGCCTCGGGGATGACGGTGAGCTGGAATTTGCCTTGCATTTGCCCGATCATCAGCTCCTTGTCAAGGCGATCGGTTCCGGCCAGGATGAGCATTTTGGCTCCTCGGCCCGCGAGGAACTTCTGGCTCATGCCTTGGAACCATTCTTCCCACCAGGGACTCGTGGCGGTGAGATTCGTTCGCCAGATCAGCTTGCCATTGCCGCTGGGAGAGGGGATCAGGAGGGATGGGACGGAGGCTTCGGCGGAACGTTGATCGCGGATGGTGCGAGAGCGCACGTGCCATGTGATGGCATCTTCGACAGTGTTGAAGATGCTGGGGCGGGAGGAGAGGTATGTTCTCATGTGTGACAAGGCTTCGATTGCCGAGCCTTCCACCACATCGATCACGCAGTAGCCGATGAGATTACTGCCGAAGGTCTTATATTGTGTGGCTGCGACCGTAGTGAGCACTGCACCGCCCAGACTGTGGCCGAGTAAGATGCATGGAGGGATAGGCGACCAATACTGATGTGCGGCAGTCAGAGTAATCATTGACATGGCATCTGTGACCAGGGTATTGAGAGAGAAGTCGACGATCTCTTCCCCGGTCTGGACTGATGTAACGATAGAGCCATGGCCACGTGCTTCCAAGGCGAGGATCCCGGCCGACGGGAGTCGCTGCCGGATCTGTTGTGCGAAGACGGCAAAAGATAAGCCTGAGGCACCTGCGCCGTGATGGCAAATGAAAAGAGGACCTTTTTTCAGGTCCGTGGGCGGAGTCAGATAGACGTGGTATCTCGCACGTTGCGATTCTGTGTTGTGCTCCAAGTAAAGTTCCTGATCGAAGTAATGCGTCCAATGCGTCGGGGGTGCCGCTTGCTCGCGTGACGAGGGCCTCACGGTGGCGACACTGGCCGCAGAAGAAGCTGAAGAGTCGGATGAGCTGTCGTCGATGATGCCCGGAGGTGAAGTGCCAACGGGAGTCGGTCTCGGCCTGGCGGGGGGCTGTAGGGGTTCTTCGCCACGCTGCGGAACATTTTTCTTGTTCACGCTTGTCCTCAAGAGATCGGACATGCTTGTCGAGCTCGCACGAGAGCTATGGGTAGCTGGGAGGGAACGGCGGTCTTCCGTGCGGGATGGTGTTGCGGCATTGGTGATGTGAGGACGGAGAGGCCGTGGAGGTGGCGAATGAGGCAACAATGATGGAGGTGACACCTTTCACATGGCAATAGCGGGTGCCACGATGACCACAAACCTGTTGATTGTGTTATCGCAACTACAGAAGTACAATGGGGATGCATGAGCAAAACAAGGTTTGATAATGGCGGGCGGTAGGGGTGGACTATTGATGCCTCAGGCAATAACTTCCACCCGCGGATCGTCGTCTTGGCATGTCCGATAGCCGCTCCAGATCCGTCTCCCTTGCTGGCTTCACAACATCCAACTTCTCGCCTGCGGGCCACCACGAACACTGATCATACCAGCGAGGCGCAGCACGGAGACTTGGCCATACTGCCGCAAGCTCTGCTGGTCCGACGACATGGCAATGCCTTGTTCTGTGGTTTGGGTTCAATGGAGTTGTGCTAGCGGGCTTGGTGAGCTCGTGCCACAAGCCACAGATCTGCTCGGTGACGGCATGCACCACGTCTTGGATGCAGTCCAGCCAGCGCGCCAGCCTCCAGTGTCTTTCTCTTCGAGCGGGGCTGCAATCCTCCCTAATAGTAATTCCTCCCTCTAATATCCTCCCCTCTCCCTCACAGCCAGATTCGGCGGCGTTATAGTCGAAAGAGCAGGGTGCAAGATCATGTCGTTGTGGGGTTCGAGCAAGAAGAAAGACTTCGACGACAACGAGCCTGAAGAGCAGCAGAACGGAGGCGATCGGAGTCGTCCACACAGCTCGAGACGCTCGGAAGAGAACGGCAGTATGAGAGAGCCGACCGAGAGAGATGCGTTGCTGCGTGACAGCAGACGTCCGCCGCACGCAGACGGCTATCTCGACCCCGATGACCCAGCGGTGAGTTGAAGTCGGATGAGAATTGGCATGGACGGCGACACTGACATTCGCAGGTCTCCCCATACAACTTGTGGACGGTCCGGTTCATGCGATATTTGACCGTCCTGTTCCTGGTCATCACCTTCCTGTGGTGGGTGCTATTGCTGGTCAGCATCTTCGTCTCACCACCAGGACTGCACACTCGAGGCTCCGGATTCTTCGACTTCTCCTACACGACTCTGACAGCAGGCATCCTTTTGAACTCACTCTTGTTCTTTTCCTCGCCAAGTCTGGCCATGCGTGTGACGCAGGGTGTACTGGCACTCTTCCTACTGATTGACCTGATCATCATCGTCGCCGTGCCCCGAATCCGAGGAGAAGAAGGGCCACCAGGTATCTCCAGCGTGGTATGGGCCACACTCATGGCCGGGTGGGCGGTCTTCACGGATCGTATCGTAGCGTGGGGCAAGCGCGAGGAAGAAGAGCGCCTCACAGGCCGTCCTGAGACCAGGCGCACTCTTAAGGAGTGGCTGTCAGTGCTCGCCACTACCGCCATTCTTGTCGTCTTCGTCCTCATCTCCATCTTGATGACCGCAACCCTACTCATCCGCAGTCTTGACGCAGGTCTGGCCTTCGGTGGCGAGCGCATTTGGGTCGACGACCATAAGTATCAGGTTCACCTGGACTGCGTTGGAAACATTACACATGATTCGAAGGGAAACAAAGCCCCCACGATCCTTCTCGAAGCTGGAGAAGATCCAGTCGAGTACGACTTCGAGCATTGGGCGTACAATGCGTACAAGAACGGCACCATCGACAGGTACTGCTACTGGGACCGCCCAGGATATGCGTGGTCGGACAACGCGCCTTCACCGCACAGTGCCGGTATGTCTGCCGACAATCTCGCCGAGGCACTTGCCATCTCTGGCGAAGAGGGTCCCTACATCCTAGTTTCGTCTGGTTACGGTAGCCTGGTGTCCCGCATCTTCAGCGCCAGACACTTCCGGGAAGTCGTTGGCATTATGATGATCGATCCGCTCCACGAAGACTTGCTCAGCCGCCTCGCCAGCCCAACTCGGGGCTTCCTGATTTGGGGATGGGGTGTGATCAGCCCACTTGGCATTCGTCGCATTATCGGCTCCATCTTCGCCGGCCAGACGAAGGAAGACCGTGTGTACGGCAAGGCTGCCTTCACCGGAGGCAAGTTTATCAAGGCCAAGCTTCAGGAAAACCTCGTCGCTTACTCGTTCACCAAGAACGAGATTGCGTCGGCTCGCACCATTCAGGCCACTGACACGCCACTCGTTGTGGTGTCCTCTGGTATTCGCGTCAAGACTGACGATGAATGGGCGAACAAGCAGCGCGACCTGACGAACATCACTGGCAAGCTTCTCTCTTGGGATGTTGTGAACAAGGCTCCACACTACGTCTGGCATACTCAGTCAGGACGAGATATTATGGAGAAGCGGCTCGGGGAGCTCGTCAAGGAGCACCACAAGACGCCCAAGTACCTTGCCGATGAGGAGTAACCCGGATCAGAATTGTACGATTACTCTCTTGGACATGAACGGCACGAGAGACCTAGCACGACGACAGAAAATACCCTTCTTGGCTGGTTAATAGCATTTGCACACAGTACAGTGACCTGCATTTCCTGCAAGGCGCTGGTGGCGTTTTGGACCCGACGATGGCGTTGATGTAGCAGATATGGGTTCATTGACTTGTACGTACAGATACCATAGGTCTGATAGGGTCATTTGAATTGTGTCGCCGCCGTCTCCTCGATCCTTCATATGTGCTGCGATTCATACATGTCGGGGTCAGTTGACCGCGGCTCCAACCCAAAGCCTCTCGCTTACTTGAGGTTCCACGATCGTCTATGCAAGTGCCTTACATGGCGAAGAGGGTCGCCAGACGCCCTCGGTCGCACTATGAAGCAACGTGGCGTGGCTCATCCTCTGGGGATCGTGATTTGTACGTCGAGTTCGGTCTTTTGGATCGGGCCGAGTGCATTTCTGTCAAGCGATGCGGTGACAGACGGCACGATGCGTGGTGGATGTCGCATGTGGTGGTGATGGCGTTCACGAATGCATTGTGGAGTGGAGCCGCATATAGTAATGTCAACTCGTATAGCTCTAAACAAGGATCCCCGGAGCGAAGGGCAACCGCAGCCGAGGAGCAGCACATCTCCAGGTTTGTCGTCTTCAACTTTTGCCTTTCGTTTCCTGTTTCAGTGCACGCCCACGAAAACATGATAGAATGACATTGGGAGAGGCTCAGCAACCCGCTGTGCTTCTGATATAAGTCGCATTATCGATTAGAATCGCCTGACCACGCTCTGGAAATGGCGAACACGAACAACTCGGGTTCTCCTTCAGCTCCCGCCATCATGGCTCTCCGAGAACAATTTGGCGACCGCAAGCCGCCTGATATCACCAGGAAAATCACCGCGTGCGTGGCTTGCCGGAAACAGAAGATCAAATGCAATATGCGTGACGGACAGCCGCCTTGCGTGAGATGTAAGAAACGGGGCCTTTCCTGCACCGTGAATCGATCGCTCCAGATGATCCTGGAAAGCGATGCTACATGGAAGGAAGTCATGGAACGCAAAATTCGAGTTCTGGAATCTGCACTGGGCAAGGTGGCAACTCATCTATCCATCCCCGACATCTTGGAGGAAGCCGACGACGACGAAGATGACATCGCAGTCGCCACCGAGCCTCGCGGAGCTATGCCAACTCCCACGAGAGGTTCTCAAGCAGGACCTTCGCCCCATGATGAAAAGCAGCATACTACACATCAGCATACACCGCACAATTTTGAGATTGTCATGGATCCAGATTCCGGGCCGGCCACAATCCCGGGTTCGGTCGTATCGCCCATTGCCATACCAGGTCTGGAGAAGGATCGCGCCGAGCAAGATATCATCACCAGGGGAGTCGTCTCGGTGGAGCAAGCCCAAGCCTATCTCGACATCTACCAAAACCGACTCGACCACTTCCTGTACCGGATCATTGGAGACCGGAAGTCCTTGAGCGAGGTGCGAGCCGACTCTCCTCTCCTGCTTGCAGCGATATGTGCAGTCGGCGCTCTACATCTGGCGACTCGAGACTTCGAGAAATGCTACCAGGAGTTCGTCACTATCGCCGCAGCGCAGACGTTCTCTCGGCGCAATAATGTCGATGACATTCGAGGGCTGTTGGTCGGCGCATTCTGGCTGAGCGGTATCAGCTGGACATGCATCGGCACGGCCGTTCGCATATCCACCGAGATCCAGCTGCACCGTAGTATCTTCAAAGCACTACAAGGAGAGCGCAGCCATTACCTCCGGGCCCGCCTGTATTACTTGGTCTTCATCTGCGATCATCACTTCTCCATAGCCTACGGCCGCCCGCCGATGACACGCCAGGATGACTCCATCCGGGCAGCCTTACAGTTCCTGGAGACGGAGCACGCGGTTGAAGACGATGCCCGACTCATGTCACAGGTCCAGTTCTGGTCCGTCGCGAGTGAGATATACCAGACGTTTGGCATCGATGTCGATAGACCTCTGGATGCGAGCTCCATCGACCCGATCAGGAGGTTCAGCATCAGCCTGGAGAGAATCCGAGCCGATTGGACCCAAAGATTTCACCACAACCGATACGTCGGCAACTATCCCCGGAAAGGGGTGGGACTGCATTATCACTTCGCCAAGCTTTACTTGTACTCCATGGCATTCAGGGGTATCGGCAAACCTGGCTTCAAGGCCCCAGATGTCGCGCTCGACATCGATGAGCTTGCAAATTCTGCAGTGCTTTCGGCAACGGCGATCCTCCGGGCAGTGATCAATGATGCAGAGATTCAAGACCATCTCAACGGCTTGCCGACTTACTTCGACGTCATGATCGCTTTCGCGGTCGTGTTTGTGCTCAAAGTCTCCACGAAATACGCCAACTCGGTCCGCGTGGACACCAGCGAAGTGCGGACACTGGTCGCAAATCTGGTCACGGTCCTCAAGCACGTCACGGCGGATATGCACCCACGGCATCTGCTGGTCAGCGTGGCGAGAGGTGCCGAAACCTTGCTCGAAAGGGCTGCCCAGCAGGACATCAGAGGACCCGTGCCCGCCAATGCACATGTGACCATGAGCCAACCCAACTTCGACGAGTCACTCTTCGACATGGCGACCGATTGGAATGGCGCGTCGTTTGACAATTTCTACATGGGAGAATTCGACTTCTTGTCGAATCAGGACGCGATGCAGACTTACCAGCCTGACTTGAACTACAATGTGATGCCGCAGATGTAGCTGTCACAGCTCAGCGATGGTTAGGGACCAAAAATTGCGGATCGACGTGAGCCACGTTGGACACTGTCCTTTACTGGCTCGAACATGATTAGAAAGTCTTGCTCTGAGCTCCCTCCTTGTGATTGGAGTCGACAGTCTCCCAGGTCGGACAGGTCGTGCTCGGGTGTGCAGCTTGCAGCAACAGCATACTAAGTCGAGATCACGATGAAGTCGCCCTCACGATCCGAACGTAACTCGAACTTGCTCACTGCCATCTGAGTATCATGGCGACCTCGACATTGCGTCCGTTCTCGCAGAATCGAACCATCTCAACCACCAGATCTTAACTCGAGACGTGGGATCGTCAGCCGAGCGCGCCAAGGTGCTTCACGAGCGGGTCGGTGATGGCACAGATGACACGAGCATTGCCAGGGCCCCATTTCTGCAGGAGCAAGTCTTCCGAATAGATCCCATTCGGAAGTTCTTCGGCATTCCACTTGTCGCTCACCAGTGATTGCGACACGAGTGCCAAGCTTGATCAAACGTCTCAAGTTGAGAGTCGGGCGATTTCGGGATTATCGTTCGATACGTCAGAATCAGATGCGTCTTGTATACTGGATGTAGTCCAGGTCGGCTCGATCCTCGTCTAGAAACTTACCCCCTACGTCGAGGACGAAATGTGGATAGTTCTCGAGAGTATTGCGAAGCTTGCTTCTGTTCGAGCAATTGCTCGATGTTTGATACCGTTCTCGGCGAGAGTGCGGGCTGTCGATTTTCCGACGGAGAAGCAGATCGTGTTGCACATGTCGTGAGCGAGGATTTTGGTGATCGCTGTGACGCGCACGCCTTGTTCGGACTTCTGTACCAGGATCGTGGCGTCGATGAGCAGACTATCGTCAAGGACAGTTTTCGCTTGACCAATTTCTTGATCTGCGAAAAACTTAACCGAGATGCCTTGTTTTGCTGGTGGAGCACCAGTTAATGATGGAGACATTGTTCGAATCTATATGTGAGGGGATGCACGACTTTGCAGTTTCAATGAAAATCCTCTGCTTTGAGAGTTCCGAAAACTGGCGATATGTCGTCTTCGAACCCACGATCGAGATATTCTGAATCGAAGCCATCGACGCCTATGACGATATTCGACTTGCTGGGAAGACGGAATTCCCGTCCACGAAGCTCGAATGGCTCGAATTCCAGTCATGTCAGGGCTCGGACTGCTTTCTGTTCGAAGTTATACAAATCTGGAGTCTGCGTGTTCGAGCTCTTTGTACAAACAACCGAAACGTCGAACAGTCAGCTTATTATCCGCCAGGGGACTCGTTCTCCACCTGCTCCTCCGAGGAAACCCCTCCCTGTATCGAACATGAGTTTATAAGCTCATGCTAGCACAACAGCATACAAACCTGATATATCAAGCTCGTCACGCTGCTGAGACCGAGGCCATCGTTTTGATCCTTGTCCCGCAGCAGTTGAGTGTCTTTGGGCAAGAAATGAGCACTGACTAGTTGAGATATCTTGTTAATGTATCTGAGCCGGCGACGAGATGTTTCGGCTGACACTTCATGGCTGTTCGATGCTGTGTGGGAGGAACACGTCGCCCTCGTTCGTGACAGATGGGATGAAGCGGCCTCCGTCGGTAGCAGCGTTCCGAGCATGGTTTTGGAGTCCGATCCGGCGTTTTGATCAACTGCTTCGCCGAGGTAGTTGCTATTGTCCTGTTTGAGGATGAAGGTGAAGAGCTCGCGGATGGTGTTTTGAGCGTGAGTTGCAACTAATGGCAAGATATCGAATGTCGCGCCGGTCGTGGATTGTATAATCGAGTTGAGGAGCATCACGATGGAAGGATTTGGGTTGGAAGTCGGGTACTGGACGGCTCAGCGATCTGCAACAGCTATGGTCCTTCTATAGTAGGCCATGGCTTCTTGACGATCGAGGTGAAGTCGGCCTTTATACCGTCGGCTTGAAGGCCGTTCAAGCCACGAGAACCCATGCATGCTTGTTTCGATGTTGGACCTGGTTGGCGGTACCCAAGTACTCCGGTCGGATGGAACAGCGATGGGATGTGGTCGCACAAGATTGGTCACTTAGGCGTGCGGAACGAAGTCCGTGTTGAGGTGCCTGCTCAATGAGGAAGGTTATCGACCACGTCTTGTCGATCACGTTTGTACATGGGTCTTCATAAACGTCACGCCACGCCACCTAGAAGCATGAATACACCAGAGAACATCGATCAAGAGATACACAGAACAACACCATGTCTGGACTCATCCTCACCGACGAGCAAATCGCTCACTTCGACAACGAAGGCTACCTCATCCTGCGAGCTCATGAGCATGGTCTTATCGATCCTGCAGTTCTGAAGAATTGGACCGCAGAAGTCCAGAATCTCCCTCGCGAGACCGGAAAATGGATGCCTTACGACGAAATCACTTCCACCGGCGACCGTCAGCTCATGCGAACCGAAAACTTCGTCGACTACCACCCAGGCTTCTCCTCCCTCCTCAACGGCCAACCCCTCCTCACCATCCTTCGACAACTCTCCCGCGACGACATGCTCCTCTTCAAGGACAAAATCAATTACAAACTCCCCGGTGGCAACGGCTTCAACCCCCACCTCGACGCCCCCGCCTACGACCACATCGGCGAAATCGAACACACCACCGCCAACCTCGCCGTCCACCCCGCCACCCTCGCCAACGGCTGTGTCGAACTCGTGCCCCGCTCGCATCGCATGACCGTCCCACTCGCCCAGGGCGGTCGCATCGCCCCCGAATGGGAATCTCGGCAGGAATGGCTCCCCGTCCCGCTCGAGAGCGGCGATCTGCTCATTTTCGGCTCGCATCTGGCGCATCGCTCCAAGCGTAATGCCACGGACCAGCCTCGGGCGAGCGTTTATGCGACATACCATAAGGTTTCGGACGGGCTCGATTTGAAGGCGAGGTATTATCAGGATCGGAGGGAGAATTTTCCGCCGGATCATGGTGAGTTGGTGGGAGAAGTCGTTCCGAGGGAGTGGTTGCTAACGAGTCTTTTTTCCCCCTCCTTAGAAAGGATTCCCGGTAAGGATTATGGTGCGGGTGTGGCGAGGTATGCTTTTGCTGCGCCGTTTACGAAGATTGCGGAGTCGGAGGTACAGGCTCAGCAGGCTGTTTAGCACTTTCGTGTAGATTCACGACCGCAAACAGCTCTCCGTATGACTGTGGATAAGCTGCATCTTTGATTTACGTACTAGGGAGCGTTGGAATCTTGGCCTCTCTGATGCTCGACAATGGCGAAGAAAGATGCCTTTGGGAATTCTAGATTCACGGTACTCTGGTCCTGGTCGGCTCGTCTAGCAGGAGAGCTAGCGCCTCCAGAATCTTTCCAGTGATTATCCTAACTACCGTTGCGCTCTAGATAGCCCACGTAGGCTCCCTGATATTATGGCTTAGCAGATCGAAGCAACACGAATTTCCGGTACCCCTTACGCCCCTAACACCACGCACATATGCGTCGCCAACAAGCCACCAATATCCACCATCTTCTCTACCAACACATGGCACGAAACCGCCCAGAAAGACACAGAATCCGAATTCATTCCTCATCCTACCTGGATGAAACCCATGCCAATGTGGCCAGGAGAAGTGACGAACAACCGGCGCTTACAGTCCAAATTACATCACAACAAGACTGATCTCGCATCCTTCCACCCTTTCCATATTCAGGACATATTGTCGAATGCGACATGGAGCAGGATCTTCCGGGTTCGTCTTACGCCCCATGTTCGTGAACGCTGCTGGAAAGGATTCGTACTCATTCTCGAAGACATCTTCGTGTGCGATTCTGATTCTATGTTTATCGATATCAGAGATCATATTCAAGGCGACAGCTGGATCGCAACTCGATTTGGAAGCTATCAGTCGGCAGTGACAGACTTCCAAAAGCGAGCTTGCTGGGTTTTCATCAGCAGGAAAAAAAGAACCCATTCTGCCACCGCCCACCTGAGATCCCAAAAAAGATCAATGTATACCAACAATCATCATCTGTACATGAGCACTCTATTTCCCATCAACACTATGCCCGCTCCAGCGCCTCGCCATGTACCCAGAAAGCCGCACGAGAAGCTCTTGATCCAAACGTGAAATTTCCAAGCACCAAACCTGTGAGGTTCTTCTTCGGCCGTGTGCACATCGACAATGAATGACAAGACTATCACCATCACGCCTTTCCCCCGGCACTCTCCAGGGGAAGCCTCACATCATCGCCCCCATACCTCCCCACTGTGACGCGGTCGACCTTCCTCGCTCCGTCCTTGACAGTCAAACCCTCCCAGTAGAGCTTATCGCCACCGACGTCGTCTTCATCCAATCTCCCTAGCCCCCCGTTCGTGACCCATTGCGAGACGATGTCGCAGACGAAAGCGAGTTTGTCGGCGAGTTGATTGGCCTTGACCATTCTCTGTCGCGGACGGCCGCCTTCGAACAATAACGCGCGGATGCTGTCGGCGAGGACTTGGCGCTGGTTGATCTGCTGGGGTAAGAGGTCGCCGTGTTGGGAGAGGTGGGCGGTGGCTTCGACGGTCAAGACGGTGGCGGAGATGCTTTGACCGTCGCTGGAGATGACGAGCTTGGTGTGGTCGGGGAAATGGACTTGCAAGCACCCGTCCGCAAATGCCCAGACGCCGACGCTCCCGATTCTCTGGTAGAAGCGGACGAAGTTGCCATCGTGGTTCGTACCCACGTCTTCTTCCTGGCCGTCGAGAGATTGGCACATGTACCTGCCGAACTTGACCCAAAGCACGCTGAGGGTCCGTCTTCGCTCGGCTTCGATCGCGAGTGGGCCTGCTTTGACACTGCCGAGGCCTTTGTATACCTTTCGCTTGATGCCTTCAAGATCTCTATCTTCGAAGATCTCAAGGGGCACTTGCTCGATACCGGCGAAGTCCTTGTTCTTGCCGACCTTTTGCAGCCATCTCTGACCATTCCTCACGAGGACATGCGTGACTGGAGTCGGGGTCTGCTTCGGTTTGGCTGTGGCATTGATGATGCACCCAACCGTGCCATCTGATAGGACATACCCAACTCCGTGCTTTCGGCTATAATCTACCCATCGAGATACGAATGGCAATGTGGTGGAGTCGTCGGGCATGTTTGATCGAAGGCTGGATGTTGTCTTCGCTGCAGCGGATTTCTGCAGTGCTGTGGCAAGGTTGTCACGGAAAACAGACAGCTTCTCCAGTACTGTTGCAGGGTCTGTCCCTGGCACAGCTGGATTGGTCTCCCGACTGATGTCTCTATTCACCTGCGGCAAACGCTTGCTAGCCATTTGTGGAGGTCGAGGCAGTCTCAGCGTGGCTGGCTCGGATGGCCTCTTAAGCTCATCTCGGTCATCCGACTCAGGATCTGAAAGGATTTCGATAACATTGTCGGCCGGGGCCTTCTTCCTGTATCGATATGGTTCCGATTGCTTCACCTCGTCCAAGGTTGCCATTGGTCCTTGCTCGACCGGAGGTGAAATGTTTCGTGCTCTTGCAACTCTTGCAGCAATCGGCTCCACTGGCATCGGCTGCTCCACGGGAGATGTTGGTCGCTCCTTGGCTATTCTTGCTCCTCTTGGCCGCCTGGCAAGACTGGAGTCTGCACTCCTTTTGACCGAATTTGCCCTTGCCGGCTTTTCGATCGGGTCCGAGCTCTGCTCAGACGTCGCTGTGGATGCCGCATTATTGCTCTCTCGCGCAGTGCTCCCTAGGGTTACAGTTGCTGGTGCACTGGAAGCTGATGTGGGTCCGGGCCTCATTCGTGATACCTTCAATGTTTCAGCTGAGGAGGGCCCTGAGGAGGAAGAGTCCGAGGCTATTCTTACTGTTTCCGATGACTTTGCAGCGGTTTCCTCACTGATTGTTCTTGCCGCTCGCCTCACGGATCCGGTCCCTGAGCGAGCCGCTCGTGATGGTGCTCTGGGAGGCGGCATAAGCGCAGCGTCACGCTTGGCTTTGTCTATATCCACGACGCGTGGCTTCGCGACTTCGTTGTGCGAAATCTCTTTCAAACCTCGGCCGATGGCCTTTTTATGCTCTTCTAGTGAAGCTGTAGAGTGGTCCGGACTTGAGCGAGCGGCGTCAAAGTCGCTGATCATCGAGGTATATACCACGTCTTTCGGAATAGGCATTTGAGGTTGGCGTCCCAGCTGCGTTTCCTTCTCCATGTCGTGCACGATGCTGCGCACTTTCCGGCCTCCGTTGAGCGGGAATATGCAGCCGGGATCCCACTCACCGACACCAGACAGCTTGCAAAGGTCATACCAGGTCTGACTGTAGCCACGTCGAATAGTATCCGCACTGGGCACCGAGACTTCCCACTGTGGTGCTACAGTTCGCGCCGTCGTGGGAATCTCCGCTGGGACGAACGCGATTTTGAAGAACTTGTGGCTGACAATCTCGTCCGGTGATGGCCTCTGTTCTTCAGGAACCAGGATTTGCGAGACCAGGTCCCTTAGATCAGTGCTCTGGTTGTTTGTCGCGCTTAGCTCCGGCCAAGTGTATGTTCCGGACTTGAGCTTCTTGTATATCTCTTCCTTAGTGCTGGCATGGAAAGGAGCCTTGCCGACTGCGAGAGTGTAGGCAATCACGCCAATCGCCCACAGGTCCACCTTCTCGTCGTGTCCTTTGCCCTTCTCCAGGATCTCTGGCGCCAGATAGTTCGGGGTCCCACACATAGTTGTCCTCCGTCTTACCTCCATATCCCGCTCCGTCACCAGCAGTGCCGCCAAGCCGAAGTCTCCCACTTTCACGTCCATATGCTCGTCCAGAAAGAGATTGCCGGTCTTGAGATCGCGATGGACGATATGCCTGTGATGCAAGTACTTCACCGCTCCGCATACTTGGATCACTAGCCGCCGGATCTCAGGGAGAGTTAGGTTCTTCCGCTTCTTGAGCATGTCCGCCAACGAGCCGTTCGGACACAACTCGAGGACAACATATGTACTGGCCTGGAAGGAGAAGGCTCGGTAGAAGGTGACAATGTTCGGATGCGAGAGCTTGCTGTGTATTTGAAGCTCTGTCACGAACTGGTAGAGTATTAGTACGAGCCTCAGCTCTTTACTGTTGAGCATTGATGTTTACCTTTTGTGCCAGCTTCGCGGGCTCCATCTTGGTCTTGACAATCTTCAAGGCGACAATTTGTCCTGTTGGCTTCGCACCGTCCAGTCTCTCGGCCTTGTGACATATCGCGAAGCCGCCCTTACCCAAGGCTATGCTCGTTGCATAGTTGATACCACTGGGCTCGGTAACAACAGGCGGTGGGGGGTCGGCGTGGACGGAGGAGGAAGACATGTTGAGGAAATGTCTTATTCGGCTATGTCCCTCTCCTGCTGGCGGACATTCGTGTGGACTTTGGTGAAGTGTTCTATCAAACTCGACCTTCTGCTGCGACTGTGCTGGTGCTGGCTTGTGGTCGGAAGCGGAAGTGTATTGAAAGTCAAACTTACGTTGTGAGGAGCAACCCGGGGATCGAGCCGAGATGCCGTCACCCAGCGAGTTCCACTCATCAACCACGCGTGTGTAGCATAGTAAGCACCAAGTTCTGTCAAGTCGGCATCAGTGTTTATTTTCATACGAATCTGCTGCTGTTGACGTTGAGGTGCCCGACTGTAGTTACGGACCTCATCGACGGTAGATAACTTACTTAAGCATCGTGAACGTGATTCTGGGCAAGTCGACCCGAAGCCGCAGAGCCGCACCGGACAAGCTTTCTACGTCAATTCTCAGCTGAATGACTTTTGAACCTACGATCAAGATTGTCGGGACACAAACATGGACTGAGAGATCGTGATATAGGTCCGGACAGTGCGCTGTCTTAGACCGTGAATCAGAATGTCTTTGACCCTGAAGATTGGCTCCCTGGCCATCAGGACACTGGCTAAGCCTATCGGCGTAAGCCATCTCAGGCACATTGAGACCATGCTCCATGCTGATCAATGTGCGGGTAGAACTACATCAAGAGACAAGCCAAAGAGCACGAAGGTTTCCGGCGCTTGGCTGTCGGCGCGGCCCAGCGCGTTCATCGGATAGACATGCGTATGCGTCTAGGCCTCCTTCACGATGCCGATGCACAGCAGCGAATGCGAGATCGGGAGAAGAGAGCGGCGGAGGAGAAGAAACGACAGGCGGAAGCACCGACCGTAAGAACTGCAGAAGAGCAGAAGAAGTACGACGAGCAGAAGGCTCAAGAGGCCGCAGACGAAGCTTCGGGCAAAAAGAAGGAAGAAGAGAAGCCGCTGAAACCAAAGATTCGTCCTTTGACGGAAGCTCGGGCTATCGAACTGGGAGCGAACTTCTTCTCGGAAGCCTTCATCTTCGGAGTTGCTGTGGGACTGTTGCTCTTTGAGAATTGGAGAAGCAGGAGCAAAGCTTCAGCAAGGCGCGACGAGGTCACCGAAAGGTTAGAGCAGCTGGAAGCGGAAGTGGAGAGTCTGCGAGCGAAACTTGATCCGGACCTCGAGACACTGCACGATCTTAGTGAGAGAGTGAAGGAAGCCAAGAGGCGGAGACAGAGCTGGAGTGGATGGGTCGCTAGCGGATTCGGGTTAACTGGTCAGTCGCCAGAAGATGCAGCAATCGAGGAAGAAGAGCGAGTGCCAGAGAAGCCACCACGAGAGGGCAATGATTACACAAAGGTCAAGGTGGATGGAGAGGAACTCATTGCGCCACTACGAAAAATGCGTGATGCCGGTGAAAAGGCGAAAGAAGGCACTCAGGTGAAGTCACATGAAGAAGTCAATGAAGGGAAATCTGAGCAAAAGGCGTTAGAACGGGTAGAGACCGTGCAGGCGGCCACGAAAGGAAGATAATGTACAGTATACCACTCCACTCTGATTCATCGTTCGAAGATACCCCACTACGTGTACAGGTGTAGCGAATAGAGCCGCGAGGCATGTTTTGGCACCGCCAGGACCAACTCGACAGCTGAAATCCCAGGCCAACAACGTCGCCCGTTGATGTTGTGCAGCTTCACAAACACGGGAACCTCTCCACGACGATACCGGCACTACTTCCACGGCAAGGACTACGAACATACTAGGCTGCGTACAACACTATCGCCATGTTCTGCCACAATCTTCGGCGCCGCCCTTCGTACGCGCCCATCCTCAACAACCTAGCCTCGCGCGCATCGTTAGGCCTGCGTGGTATGTATACTGCATTCTACAGACTAGCACCTACTGACCACCTCTGCCAGAGGATCTGCTAGACACTCACGACCTAGCATTACCACTTGCTTCAGACATTGACCCAAGAACTGGATTCATGCGGTCCACGCGCTATTTGCGCGTGCTGCTTCTCTCACCATCTACCGTTTCCAGTGAGCTGAAGACCGAAGCTACACTGGATCGTATACAGCGCTTCACCATGCTCAGCACAGAACCTTCAATCTTGTTATTTCTACTCAATCCACCGACAGAGTCGTCGTTCCAGTCTGCCAAAACTCTGAAAGATGTCGGCACAACTGATACCAAGGCCAACGAAGAGGAAGACACAACGAAAGGCGTCCTGGCTTATAGCACTCTCCAAGCCGAACTGCTCAACCATGCCTTCCCAACCATTCCCATCCTGCTCCTGCAGCAATTACAAGATCTCCCAGACATACTGAAAAGCCACGTCGCAGCCCTCCAACAACCTGCGACCCAGCCAACACCTGACAGAAACGCCACCCTCGGCCTCCTGAGCGTTTGCGCCAGTGCAATGAACAACCCGGAAGCCGCCAACTACCTTCACGACACGTTCGACAGCATTCCCGAGATTGCCCAGACATGTGTCAACACCGACAGTCTGCATTCCAGCTCTCCCACCAACATAGCTGCTTTCGCTCACCAGGTGCTGACTCAGTCGGACCTTTTCGATGGAGATCAGATGCCGATCGACTATGATTTGAACAGTGCCGAAGGCAGAATGATGGTGATCAAGACTCTAGCTGGAGACGAGCAGACTCGTGCGTTGATTGACTTCTGGAAAACGGAGTGGTCGGTCGACGGTTGATGTGCTGGTGCCGCAGCATGGATTGATGATGTCAGTTGCATCTTGAGATGCATGATGCGAATGATCAGATTCCGTACGACGAGCGCTGGACAAAGTTGTGTGGACTGCTTCACGCCCACCGTTCCCAGCCTCAGCTTCGTCTCCCACGAGACCAGCCATGCCTACTCCCAGGATTCTCAGAAACATTCTCCACTTCCTTCCACTTCCCTTCGTCTGCTGCACCTGGTATGAACTGGTCGGGAACTGGAACGAGCTCCGATGGCGACCTCCACCACCGAACGAAGAACCGGCGAAACCACGAAAAGGATATTGTCCCAGATGTGGCGTGAGGACGAAAGCTAAATTGAAGACGAGGGAGGATGCACAGCGGGATCACGATTGTATCTCGATTGATTAGCTGGGAATACAGATGACATCCAATCTGTGTTATTCTTGCGAATCAGGGAGCCTCGTACCTGGTCTTTCTGTACTGAACGATCAAGATCTGCGAGATCGTTTGTGCAAACAGCTGCCCTCGCTGCAAAGTACATATTAATGCGTTCCCGGCGCGATAGCCGCACTCCAATCCGGTCATACTCACAGAAAAGCATATGGTGCAGCAACAGGATATTCCGTCAACCTGTATTCGAGGGCCTGTTTCCGCTCTCAGATTTGAGCATCCGGAGAAGAAGGTCAAGGGCTCGACAGCAGTAAAACCCATGCCTTCATTCATAAGCAATAAGGCTGAGCTAATAATGTTCGTAGGAGTTCGAGTTCGAGTGCCCTTCACAAGTACAGCTCAAGATTCCCCAAAGCCTCCTCATTCACCGGCTTAAACAAATCAAACCGCAGTGAAGATAGTCTACACAGCACATATAGCCCAGGTCATCAAGGCCCAAATCACAATGTCGTACCCACAGCCGCCGGCCCATCTAGTACAAAAGATACGAATCACAAGATGTTCACCTTCGCCCGCAAGAAGTCCAACGACAAACCTCCCGAGCAACCCTACCAGCTCCCCCTGGGCTGGGTCGCCTTCTACGATCCCGTCAAGAAACAACAACGCTACCTCGACCAATCCACCGGCAGAACTTACGACAAACCACCCCGACCACGCTTCCACTTCAACCCCGACCTCCCCGTCTCCGAAAGCGAATTCGACGCCTGGCCCGACCCCGAGCCCTCATCCATAAGTTCCCACGAAACCCCCATCACCTTCACCAAAACCGTCACCGTCACCGTCACCTCCGCACCGCGCCGAGAAGGCGAGGGCGAGGGTGACGACGACGACGACGGCGGCCAAGACCCTCTATCCATTTACGCCCCCACCACCACCACCATCACCGCCGACCCCCCAAACCGCCAATCCCGCATCATCCAAGGCACCACGCGAAGCGTGCTCCCCCCAGAAGACCTCGTCTCCTTCTCCACCACCCCACGCACCATCCACCTCCCAGCGACGCCGTCAGCCTTCGGCGCTCACGCGCGCTGCTGCTGCTGCGCGAACCACAGAACCTCGGCGTCGGCGTGCGGGACGAAAACGTGCTGCGAGAGGGTGCTGGACCAACCGCTCGTGCCGTGCGGGTACACGGGCTCGGAGGGGGAGGTGGAATTGAGGCGAGGGTTGGATGCGAGGGGGAAAGGGACGTGGAGGGGATTCGTGGCGCCGAGGAAGTGTCCTGTGTGTGGGAAGTGGTTGTTGGAGTGTGAGCATGATCGGAATGGGGATGGGAGGAGTTCGGTCAAGATTCCGAAGTTGACTTATAGGAAGAAATTGGGGGAGTGAGGGGCACGAGGGGGATCTGGGGTTGGAGGTTGGAGGTTGGATGGCTCTGGTGAGGTGATCGATGAGGCAGCCGTGTGGACTCGGCGAATTCACAAACTATTGAGATCCCTCACGCAGGATCGTCCTCTGAGCATCTCCTGCTTCCACTCACACTGCCCGAATTCCTCATCGTCGCCACGTCCAGACAGCATGAACCCGTGGTTCCCTCACTTGCTCTCCGACGCCTGACGAGACTGTGCCTTCGTCCTCAGCCTGAGCATTCGGCGCTGGTACAGGGAGAGGCTCGATCCGGGCATGCTGATCTTCGAACCATAAGTTTTCCGGACGGGTTCCTGCATCCACTTCAGCCAAGCGATCGAGGCAGAGGGACATGACGGAACACCGGAATGCCCTGAAGAATTGAGGCTAGGGGTCATAGAGTTCGTGTGCATGGCTCGGCTGTAGAATGCCACGAGACATCGCGAGTAGGCACGCTTCCGCTCTTGAAGTAGCAACCTGGAATGCAAATGTATTAGAAGAGGACGCTCTGCTGTCGATCGCGGGAAGTGGTGGGAAGCTTGTACCGAGCCAACTGTGATGCCTTACTTGAATGCTCATGCTTGTTGACCTTTCCAATTTTCGGGACTGCTCGGAAGATTCCATAGGTGGGCTTCGCGCGTGGTGGCAGTAAGTTGTAGTTCAACCTGAGACTTCACACGCGCAGGGTCAGTAAACGTCCTAGACCGTTGCGTTGGTACTTCAGCTCTCACCACTCTCCTGCGCGTGGATGGTAGCATACATGGGTCAGAAAAATCTGACCTTTCAGGTCAGGACGCAGAGCAATCTTGCAACCGCTCCAACACGGCTCTACTATGGCGGCCTGGAAACAAAAGTTAGAAAGCCTGGTGCGGATCGAGGGCGTCTGGGAATTAGGCGCGTACATTACGTATTCTCCAATTGCGTGCATTGGCGCTCAGGATCACTACGTTCCTCCGCCCTCTGACACCAGGCATTTCGCAGAGCATCGGCGCTCGTATGGGCACGGTCAAATTCGCACATTTCGGCTCCGAATCTGATGTCAGCTCAGGAGCAGTTGTTTCGTCCTTGGGAAGCCTGTCCTTGAGTTGACTCTTCTGGCCGGAAGTGAGGTTCTCTAGTCTACGCGTCGCTCGTGCTGGATTATGCACTCCCGAAGATCGGTCAGCTCCAGCACAAGTATCGTTCTCCGACACGATCTGAAAGTGACAGACGCATGAGAAGCCATCAAACCACTATCATGACGCCAGAAGTCAGTATTCGGGACAATTGGAAGCAGCTCTTCTTCACTGCGACACCTACGTGACCACCGGCAGATTCGCCACCTTGCAAATCGAGTCGCGCGACCCTATAGCCTCCAGGCTCTACTCGATGGACTGTTCCGGCTCCGTGATGTGGAAAATAACCCAGACCCTGGGATTTCGTTCTTGCCCTCTGATCGCCAAACGCATTGAACTGATTTGGTTAGTTTCCTGGAGCATAGACTGGCGATGGAGGACTCACGGCTTCTGCGTTAGTCCAATTGTTGTAATGTGCCATTGGCTCCTTTAGTCTGAGCTGCTTCTCCGTATCGATCGGCCAGAGCACCGATCAAGTACACGATCACGATTATGGAGCGAAAGATGATCGTCGATTGCTTCGGAGAATAGGCACAACCCGTGCTCATATACTGCGCTTAATCGCTCCAGTTCGAATCGAGTTCGTTGCCCCCATCGGCAGCGAATTCCTCTTTCTGCAGGCCTCGATCGTTCCAGCGCCTCATGCTTGGCGATGCTAACGCATCCATGGCATTTCCGTGGTGCCACTGCAACCCGGACAAGATGGGAATACCTTCATAGATATTGCGATCTTTGAAGATGCCTCATCTTACTCGAAATGTGGCACGAAGGATCATCATCAACTGCTCCTTCTCCGAAAGGCGCGACAGATGTCGATACTAGAACGAGAGCACTGTCTGGGCCAGATGCGGAGTCATTTCTGGAATGCCCACTGGAAACATAAGAACCGGGGTCAACGCATAGGCTTTCACACCCCGGCATGAGCCCACGGGGTCCAAGAACCTGGAGCAAACAGCCCTGCAAGTATGCTACCGCACAGCAAAGAAGGTAATATATGTGCCAACACTCCGTGGCGTATTATAAGCTGCAAGATTGCAGCAGGACCAATATCTTCCCAGCGATCGAAAGTGCGTCCTCTGGTCACCGAAATCGAGATACTGCCCTGGGTGCTTCTTCTTCAGAGCTTTCCGTGCAATGGCTGGGAACCACGAGAAAATCTCCGGACAAGGAGGAGCCAGTTTTCCCACATAGTTTGCCACACTGTTCGGGTGGTTGGTGCCGGACTTGAGCCTGCGGAAAGCCTCATATGAGAGCCAAGCCGTGCTCCAGCCTAACGATGGCCCCGCAACCCGTCTATCACCGAAAGGAGCTGCGAGCAGTCAGGATAGCCTGTATACAGGCAAGGACTTGGCAGCCTCGAAAGCGTTCCAGACTCAGGCGGTGTATAAAATTGACCGAGAGTACCCATCGTGGCTTGAAGGTGCTGGCGCCAGCTTCTGACTCAATACGGATCTCCAAAGAGCCATCATGTGTGGATACGCTCTACACACGCGTTGCCCTTGCTTGCCTTTCTGGCGGACGCATTTGGGCCTCGAGGAAATTGCTGCAAAGGCGGGCATGCCTCACTCTGCCGATTCTGCGGAAGACGAAGGCTCGAGTCATTGATATGATCAGCATGAGCGACATGTGTTGCGCCCGGAGCGAGTGTAGCTCCTCACGAACACGTATTTGTACTTAGGTATGTAGAAGACATGGTGTATGGAGATGTACGCGGGCAGATTCACTCACCTCGGGAAACTTACCTAAGTACCCGCAGGATACAGCAACTGACTAAGCATGACTACAACGCGACTCAGACGCGTCCATCGAGTCTATCCCCTTTTCTCAGCGACCCTGCGAACGACAACACCGTCTGCAGAGTCAGTGCTCATTCTGTCTCACGGCCTTCTAGATCTGGTAGAATCGAGCCACCGACTGTGCGAATATTGTCCGCCAAGACCGCAGTACAACCAGCACTGCCAACCGCAGACCTTCCAGCAGGAAGTCCCCAGCGAGGCTTGCAATCTTTGCTACGGATTTACACGCCACCTTTACGCCAACCACATTCGCGCTCGCCGTAGCGATCTCAACGGTAAGTTAAAATTGGAACCCATAAAATTGGAATCCATAATCACACCGCTGCCCACAGCCAGTTTCATACAACAATCAAAAGTGGTAATTCAACGTCAACGCTTCAGCTCTAACTATCATTACAGGTCATACAACATTACAACCTCGCGCGAATGAGCTTGTCCTTGGCCTGTATTAGGTCCTTCAGCTCGGCCCCCTTACCAATCCGCCAACTGACGTTCTCGCCCCAGTTTTGTTTCGTCAAATCAACGCTCTTCCATTGCCAGCGCTGCTCGGTCTGCTTGCCATCCCCAAGGAGCTTGTTGACCCATTTCCCCACGATCGGCATCATCTTGAAACCGTGACCTGAGTCGCCAGATAAGGCGATCACTGAGTTCTGGGTGCCTGGCACGAAATCGATGCAGTAGTCCGAGTCTGCTGTGTCTGCAAACCAGCAGAGCTTCTGATCTACAAATGGTCGGTCGGCCATCCACGGAAATGTCTCTCTTAGTAGCTGTCTCAGCTTTTGCTCATCCTCGGCGGGAATGAAATCCTGTGGTTGCGGATAACGTTCGCTCGGCGCTCTCGAAACTCCGTCAGATCCTTTGTTGGTAAATCCAATGCCCAGCGGGCACAGCTTGAAAAGCTTCGTCTTCGGATCTGGCTCGAAAAAGAAGCCCAGGTCTCGTACGTTTGTCGTTGGAATGCCCCGGAGAAAGTTGGCTTCGTCCTCGTCGAGCTGAACGTGTGCTACTGACCACGAACGGGCAACGACGAACTTGCCGAGACCAGGCAGTATATCTGCACCATGCGCACCAAGAGCACAAATGGTCAGATCAGCCTTGTGTTTCTTGCCATCTGCAGTCTCAAGGCCTAAGCATTTCGAGCCGGAGTACAACAGCTTTGTAACTTTGCCTGCCCTCTCTCCTAGGACGAATTTGACACCAATTCGTGCGCAGTGCTCCCAAATGCCCTTGAGCGTATCGGCAGAGTGTCCATACCCCGCTAAGCGGTTGTAGTACCCTTTCCATCCATTGAGGGGTCCAGAGTACTGCCAGGTGTAGTCCTTGAAATCCTTTGCGCCATCCAGTCTGCGGATGCCAGATGCGAACGCTGGATGTTTGGCGACATTTGAGAGGGCCTTCTCTAGATGCTCGACAGCTTTTGGAGGAGCCTTACCAGTCGCGGCGACAACATAGCCCGTCTGATGAAAATAGGGACCATAGAGAGGAGTTTTCCACTGCTCAATCGCTTCCTGAGCCAAGGTCAGTAGATGCCTAGCGAAGTGAGAAACGCTCGTAATCACCAGTGCTAAGTCTGTATAGAAGGGATCTTCGTATTCCGCTCGAATGATCTTGTTGATGTCCCACGCTGCAGAGTAAGGCGACGGGATCTTCTCCGCTCGCTCATACACTGTGATGTTGGTATAGCCAGCATTTGTCAAGTGGTGCGCTGTTGAAAGTCCCCAAGCACCACCACCGACTATTGCAATTGGTGAGTCTTTCGAAATCATCTCTTCGGCTCAACGTTGAATTGGTCAGATTCACGGTGAAAATGCTCAGATGCCTGCCTATGCTTATGAAAGTTAACGTTGCCGGATCTCTTGCCTTTCGGCGGCTCTACGTGAAGGCAGGGCCGTCCAGTGATCTCGGGCATCTTACCGTCAACTAGGTATCTACACACTCAGCGATATCTGCATCGGCCCATTGCTTCGGCCAGCTGCATCGAACCAAGTTTTACCAGGAGCGAGCTCACCGGGAGCGAATGCCGGGAGCGAATGCCGGGCGCTACGGAAAGCTTGGAAGCTGCCACCGGATACCTTCCCGAAGCTCACCTACTCCACCCCTCCGCCTTGTGCATCGGGCCCATGTATCTAAATGCCTAATCGGTATGGAAGCTATGTCGTATGACCTGCATCATGACCGAGAGAATGCTTGTAGCTTCTACGGCGATGGAGGCCGACTGGTCCCTGCGGAGTGGTTGCCAGGGACCTTTTCTGAAGCTTGCTATGTATACACCACGAGCTCGCCAAAAGCTTTGTGCGCAGCTATCAGTTTGCTCGTTCACACACAATGGCGATAGTACGAATACGGACAGCGATATCAGCTCTGCGCGCGAGCAGAAGACTGCAGCAGTCCCCAGTCAGCACCTCTAGTGGCGTGAGAACATTGACTTCTGGTACCTACCGAGTACCTAAGCCTTTCAATGAAGACAACGTAAGTTCTGCGACTTGGACGGCTTCCGAAAGTGATAATAATGATAATGGCAGTTGCACTTTGCGCCATCTTCGCCAGAGCGCCAGAAGCTCTCAACAGCCCTCTCAGAACTTCGTGCCAAGCTGCCACTTAAGGTCCCAGCGCTGGGTGGACCAGATGCCACAGTCAGCTCTTCGCAAAGCCTCACGGGCATGGTGATGCCTTCCGAGCACAAAACCACTTTCCAAGAATATGCCTCAGCATCTCCAGCGGAAGTGAAGCAGGCGATTGACCGAGCACTTGAAGCGAAGAAGGAATGGCAAGCGATGCCATTCACAGACCGTGCCTCTATCTTCCTGCGGGCTGCCGAGCTGGTATCTGGCAAATACCGATTCCAACTTCTCGCTGCTGCAATGTTGGGTCAAGGAAAGAATGCATGGCAAGCAGAGATTGACGCGGCGGCCGAGCTGTGCGACTTCTTCCGCTACAACGTTGGCTTTGCGCAAGAGATCTATGACAAGCAGCCTACGGTCAACTCGCAAGGTCATCATGGACGAACAGATTGGAGACCTCTCGAGGGTTTTGTCTACGCTGTGTCTCCCTTCAATTTCGCTGCCATTGGTGGAAACCTGATTTCAGCACCTGCTCTGCTTGGTAACGTGGTGATCTGGAAGCCTGCACCTATGACTGCCCATATCAGCCACCTGATCCACAACATCCTGCTCGAGGCCGGTCTACCAGAAGGTGTCACACAGCTCGTGAACGGCGATGCTGAGCAGATCACCAACACCGTGTTCGATCACCCAAGCTTTTCTGCCCTTACCTTCATCGGCTCTTCCGACGTCTTCCGTAAGCTCAATGTGCAAGCCGCTCAAGGTCTCGCCGAGAACAAATATCGCGACTTCCCACGTATGGCTGGAGAGACATCTGGCAAGAACTTTCACCTCCTCCATCCATCCGCCGACGTCGAAGAAGCTGCCAAGCACACCGTCCGCGCCTCCTTCGAGTACGCCGGTCAGAAGTGCTCTGCATGCTCTCGCATCTACCTGCCACAGAGCCGAGCCGATGAGTTCTTTGATTACATTAAGAAAGAGCTTGCACGCGTGAAGGTCGGACCTCCGGAGGACTACCAGTCTTTCACAGGCCCAGTCATCGACCAGAAGGCTTTCAAGCGCATCACAGAAGCAATCGACACAGCAAACAAGGACGACAGCCTCGAAAGAGTCACTGGCGGAACATACGACGGTAGCGTCGGCTACTACATCGACCCAACCATCTACATCTCGAAGAACAAGGAGCACTGGCTGCTAAACAAGGAGCTCTTCGGCCCTGTTCTGGCTGCGTACGTCTATCCCGACCACGAGTTCGAATCTACTCTGGACCTCATCGACAATCAGGGCGGCGGGTTTGCCCTCACTGGTAATATTTTCTCCAACAACCAACGAGCCATCCGACTAGCAGAGGACAAGCTCCGCTACTCCGCTGGTAACTTCTACATCAACTGCAAGATCACTGCTGCGGTCATTGGTCAGCAGTCATTTGGTGGCGCTCGTGCAAGCGGTACATGCGACAAGGCGGGCAGCTCCAACCTACTCATGCGATTCACTGCACCACGTACGCTAAAAGAAGAGTTTAACAAGCTCGACGAAGTGCTGTACCCGAGCAATATGTAAATAGGATTTTGATGTTCTTGGCGATTAGCGATGCATAGGATTGGTGTTATTAGATTTGAAATGTGCGCCTTATGGCTGTCTACTGCGAGATTGATGCTCGCCTTTACCGCCGGCTTGTCAGACAGAGCAGACTCCTGTAGACGCCAGACAGGGCAATAGAAAAGTTGAATTTGTGAGGCCAACCAGAAATGCGTTGCTAAAAGTTTTTCCGCCCTCGGCAGCAAGTCTTGGCATCTGTCTTCCTCGTCACGGGAGGCCATCCCGATGACACCAGCGCTTTTCCCGGTCTACAGGATCGCACCGGAATGAATGAACAAGACAGAACCGATGGCGGTCGGGTACGAAAGCGAGCACCAAATGCGTAAAGTCACCGAGCCGGCGCCATATTTGCTGTAGTAATAAGTGTATAGGTGTATTCGCTGTCGCAAGCAGAAGATACGATGCTCGGGCAGCGCGCCGTGCACGCAATGCAGCAAACGCTGTCTACAGTGCACATTCGATACTCGGCAAGACAAAGTCTATGTCAGTCAGAGGTGCGGCTTCAGAGAAGGCTTGTGCATCATAGCGATCCCATGCTGAGCGCTATCACAGTTATATTGCTCAGTTGGAGAGGCAGGTCGCAGGTCGGCCTCACCAGGCTGAACAGCAGTCAATCGAATCTGAGCACGCTTATGGTCGCCACCTTGGCAATATCGGTATGTTTGCTACTGTCTTTTATAGACACTATTTCCTAACGTCGAGTAGGCGTAGCACGTCTAGAGCAACGTGACTCCCTGCCAGTGAGTGACCACGAATTCGACGGTGATGAGATCTCCGAAACTACGGATTCTCGTCAGCATGGCCTTCGAGCAACACCGGACCCAGGACTCCGAAATCCACTCGATCCAAGCAGCTCAGACTCTTTCACCATGAATCATGCCAGCCGACACTACTTTCTCGGAGTTTCATCAAACTGGTCGTTCGGAAGGAGGGTACTACGAATGGTCCACGAGCGTGTCACTGGTACCCCTTTGCCAACGACGAGCTTGCTCTTCGAGGGCAGCACCTACGACCTAGGCTGGGATGGTCGCAGATCGACAGTGAGATCAGACCCGTCTTGCCTGCCCACCGCAGATCACGCCATGTACTTGATAAACGCTGTCAAGTTCCACAGTGGTCGCCTCTTTCATATCTTCGATGAGCCTAGCTTCATGCACAACTTCGCCAAGTTCTACGAAGATCCAAGAAATGAGCAGAGTTATCCACATCTGTGGTACATACATTTCCTGCTGGTGCTTGCGTTCGGGAAGGCCTTCACTCAAGGAAATGTAACAGCAGGTAACAGAAAGCAGCCGCCTGGGGCAGCCTTCTTCGTACAAGCCATGCAGCTACTCCCGGACACCATGTACCTGTATAGCGATGCAATACAATCGGTGGAGATCCTGTGTTGTGCGGCGCTATACCTGCAATGTGTTGATCTACGAAGTGCGGCATACAACATGGTGAGCATCGATCAGAGATCCATCGGCGCACTTCGTACCGGACTAATATGAATGGAATAGGTGGGCCAAGCCATGCGTATGGCACTTGAACAAGGCATGTACACAGACATGCGAAGTCTGAATGCTCCGGAACACCTTATCGAAAGATGTCGTGAGACATGGTGGACGGTATACGTACTTGACCGCCAGATGACAAGCTTGATGGGAGTCCCTATGAGCCTTTCAGACGATGACATTACCGCCCCTTTGCCATCCTTTGGTGGCCAGACGAAGAAAGCTCGTGCGCTTGCTTTACACGTCAAATTGGCGAAAGCGCAGGCAGTAATCATGCAAAGTAAGCTGGACTGCATATCGCCGCTAATATGCACGCTGACGCTGTGTAGCTGTCTATGGAAAACCTGGAGGCAGGAGCGAGCGCTTCTTGCGCAGTATGAAAGAAGCTCTTAGGACGATAGCCGAAGCGAACGAGGAACGCAACAAGTCGTTCGCCCTGGACCTGAAGGGAAGTGGAATCTGCAGACTTTCGGCGTACTTGCACCTGTTTCATTACCAGGTAAGTCACTTGCAATCAGCGGCCTGCACAGCGATGTTCTGACCCACAGTAGTGCCTCATGTTGGCAACAAGACCGCTGCTCTACAGCTTCATGCAAAAGCGACTGAACGCACCACGAGCACTTAGAGTATCATCAACGCATGGAGCACGATATCTGGTCCGAGTGTGCGTCGGGTCTGCCCAACAATGCTTGGATATTTTAGAAGCATTACATCCACAGGGCCTATTAGGTGAGCTTATCACATGTATCCTTCAACTGTCGTGGAACTGACCGTGTGCCCAGAATGCTTCTTGCCGTTTGATCGAGAAGCCACATTCTCGTCAGCCATCGTGCTCTTGGTTGCAGCAGCAGTCGACCCTTCGCTATTGAAGAATCGAGATTCCCGCTTAGATACCGCACTCCTGCTATTACAGGAAATGGTCAATCACGGCAATCTCATTGCTGAGTACCACAAGGACGAACTTGAACAACTTAACGCCTACATTCAGAGATTCCAGGCCTCGCAGGCTGACGGGACGACCGCCCAACCGCCAAGCAATTCGGTATCTCCAAGCGATCTCGGCAGCTATCAGGTAGACATGCCATTTCTGCAGCCGCCAGACGGCACGGCACAAACGCGGGAAAAGCTCGACGATATACAGACGATTTTTAGTGAGTGGAACTCGGAGGACGGCTTAAGTGGAGATCATCTGCTAGCAGTCGCGGACACTCTGGACTTCAGCCAGTTGAGTTGGCTGGCTACGAGTGATTTTGAGCAGCCGATAGGTATACAATTCTGATGCAGACATGTGTAATGACTTATGTAAGGGCTCCCAAGTACAACGCACAATGCGACACTGCTGATGAGGTTGCGTAAGGACACAGTAGAAATCGAGGCTGCGCGAGATGAGAACGAACGGATTGTCTTCCCGTAGAGCATCCAGTGTGGTAGGATAGCCTGGTAAGAGGTAATACCACGTGAGTCACACCGCTACGGACCGCTGCTTGGGCAGCTTTCCGAGAAGCAGATTCCCAAGGATAAGATTACCGTATTGGGAATGCCATGTGCTCGGTGTAATCGAGAGCTCTATCGAAGCTCGTTGGCCGAAAGCTATCAAGATTAAGAGCTCAGCAACCATGGAAAGTACCCAGGTGGTCCGATATGACCGTGTCGGCTTTGGACACCGATCACACAAGCCCTTGGGAGAAAGAGCTGTGCTGGAACACAAGAAGAAAGCCTCACCTCAGCTGGGGACCTAAACGTAACCATACTTAATTCTCTGTTCGAACATGTCTACACCCGCAACACTCAGGTGTGCTGCGGCAACTGGAATAAGGCAGCCGTCCTCACTATCCAAAGCCTGCTTTGGCAAGAGAAACCAAATTGCATACTTCATCCTCCAACGTCGAACATATTCAGACTATGCAGCCGAAGCACGAGAGCCGAAAGTACACAATGACTTTGCCGTCTCAAGAACGAAGACGGCAAAGGCCACAGCGCCATCCGGGTTAGAACGATTACCGACGTTCAGCATCCTACGAAATCTCCTCCTAGGCACCATGTTCACATCTCCGATCATCTTCAAGATGGGCTTCACAATCCTCGACAGAATCGCAAACTCCCGATCCGTAGTTCTAAACCCCGACGCAAACCCAATCTTGAGAGCAATCGTAAAGCCTCTGGTCTACGACCAATTTTGCGCTGGCACCAATCGGAAAGAGATTTTCAAAACCCGAGACCAGATCAGAAAGATGGGCTACGCTGGTGTGATCCTGTGCTATGGTAGAGAAGCCATTGTCGATTCCTCAAATGAGGCCCGCGCAACAGGCAAGGCGAGTAGTGCTGAAAATGCCGAGCTGAACCTGTGGCGAGACGGTAACCTTGATACGCTCGACATGACCGGCAGCGGTGATTGGTTGGGAATCAAATTGACGGGCGCAGGACCGGATGTTATGAAAGCTCTGCTGGCAGATCAACCCGCTCCAGAAGCATTCGTCAAGGCCATGGATGCCATCTGTGTCAAAGCGAAGGAGAAGAATTGCAGAATCTGGATCGATGCTGAGCAACAAGCAGTACAGACAGCGATCGACAAGTGGACCATCGACATGATGCGAAAATGGAACCAGAACGGTCAAAGCCTGGTCTACAACACTCTCCAAGCATATCTCAAGCAATCACGCCCAAAGCTGAAATACCAGCTCGCGCTCGCAGATAAAGAGGGTTGGACTCTAGCCATCAAGCTGGTCAGAGGAGCATACATTGCCCACGACCAACGGAGCTTGATCCACGACACCAAACAAGATACAGACGACTCATACAACGGCATCGTTCGGGATCTCCTGTCCGGTACCAACCTCGGCTTCGACCCCGAGAAGTTCCCACGCATGCAGCTTTTCCTCGCCGGACATAACCCGGAGAGTGTATCGAGGGCATGGAACCTCACTCAAGAGCTCTCCGAAAAGGGCACGCTCAAGGTGCTCCCGGATTTCGGACAGCTGCAGGGCATGGCGGACGAGCTGGGCTGTAAAGTGCTGCAACGCTGCGACGAGCTCGAGGCCAGGAAGAAGGAGAATTCGGCTGCGGCGAAGACGGTGGTCGTGCCGGCCGTGTATCGCTGCTTGACTTGGGGATCGATTCAGGAGTGTATGCAGTATTTGCTGCGAAGACTGGTTGAGAACAGAGGAGGTGCTGACAGGATGCGCGATGGTATGTCGGAGTATTATGGTGAATTGAAGAGGCGGATGTTTGGGAGAGCGTTGGGTCGGTCGTGATATTGTCTTGAAGCGGTCATGTTACGTTACGACTGTTATGGATAAACGAATTCTTGATGACGAGCATGTTTTGGGATTCGATCAACCATCGTTCCTTGATTATCGGAGCTTATAATGGTATCACCGTGAACGTTTGACACATAGTTGCTTCGATATTATGCCCCGTTATGTCGTAGGCAGATGCCATATCTGTCTCGGCATCGCACAGCATCAGGCAGGCATCAAAAAACTGGTAGCCTGGCACGATATGACAAAGTCGGAGCCAATCGATGCGTACCACGTCTACCTAGACGTAGGAAGCTGTCAAGTTCTAGTGGTTATGTGCCGAACTCCTCAACTTCCCAGCAACAGGACTGTCTAGGGTGTGCTGCAAGTGGGAAAGTGAGAAGCCGGAATTGTTGGTAGCCTTGCAGGGGGTCATGTGCTCATCGGCTATGGCATCCGTAGCGTACTGCAGTCCCGACCACGCGTATCTCTTGGCGATAGCTAGAGCCAGGAATATCGCAGACACGAATCTCAGAATATCCGGGCTCTAGTGGATCATGCTGTGCGTCTATCACGGCTTTTGTATGCCTATCTTGGGTATGCAGTCCACGTCAAAATGTGCTGATGGTCGTGGTGAGAGCGAGAATTTCGATTCAGAGGTACCTCTTGGCTAGGCTAGAGAGCGATGGTATACTATAGCTCGAGCTTCCAAATCGTCTGTGAGATTGTGTCATGGAAATACCAGCTACATCTGCCTGGTCTGACGGCCATGGCGAGACGAAGTCTGTGGAGCAGAATCCTAAAGAGCAACTGGCGGCAAGACTTGGGGTCGATGCAGCATCGGCAGCGATTGCAGCTTGTGCAGTTGCACCAGTTATGACAATCATTGACAGGTGAGCTCTGGTCCCATCGGTTGCACCAGTCGATGGTTGACACGGAACGCAGGGCGGTCGTAGATGCTGCAGCAAGTCGCAGACCAGTGTTAACTTCAGCCCGAACAGCTATCAAGGAGCTGCTCCTTAAGCCCAGCAACTTCTTCTGCAGTCGTCCACTGGCGGTCATGCTGTGTCTGTATAGCGGGACATACCTCGTGGCGAACGCCACGGACACGTTTTCCTCGTTTCAAAACGACTTGCCACCAAGCACGACGACGAGTAGTACGACGAAGTTCTGCGCCGTGACGGGCGCAAATCTGGGTCTTTCTTTGTATAAAGACAATTGCTTCGCGCAGACTTTCGGGCCAGTCTCGAAAGGTGTCTTACGACCGTTACCACCGATCAGCTTCATCCCTTTCGTGATCCGGGATGGGATAACCCTTTTCTTCACCTTTAATGTGCCCGCCCTCATATCAGACCGCTTGCCAGAAGGGCTTGAGAAGCACATGAATCGGTTGACGTTGGCACAGCTCGCATGTCCAGCTGCTAGCCAATTCATTGCCACTCCTCTACATCTGCTCGGTTTGGATCTGTATAATCGGCCGAAGAAGCTCCCATTTCGCGAGAGAATGAACGCCATCCGGAGCATGTGGTTGTCTTCATCTTGTGCAAGAGCCTGTCGAATCATTCCGGCTTATGGTTTGGGAGGGGTGTTGAACAATGATGCTCGGGCATACTTGATGCAGCGCTTTGAGAGGCCTGGATGAACAGGAAGCGAACGTGGAGTCTGAATTCTATAGCAAAACGGCGTTCAAAGCCGTCCGAGCCACGCCAAATGTGTGCTATATCAGGGGACCTTTACGCATCGGACGTTGCTACTCCACGGGAGAAATTGGCCACGACAGCAATGCCTTCGCCAACCCCATGGAGCGGATCTGCCAATCCACGATAGGACGTTCCGGCGAGAGCAAAGTATGTCATTCTGGCCAGGCTGCAAGCCGAGCCTGGACACGGCGAAAGAACCATTTTCAGCCTACAGCCGACAAGGCCATGGTATGAATCGCCCTTGTCCGGTAGCCAAAGTGCCAAGCCATTCAAGCTCTAGGAAGCTGAAGTTGACAGCACTTGGTTCGTAGGAATGAGAAAGACCTAAATCCTACCCTGTTCACGTTATCGTTCCGGCAAAGATGCAAACACGACAACCAGGACAACAGAGGTGAAGTTCAATACACTCTCCCGGACTTCGTTGACATCTCGTACGAGGCGAAGAGAAATGACGCAGTTACAGTACAAGATCAGGCATTCCGGCAGAAGTCGGCCATCGGCTACGAAACTAGCCTCTCTTGGCATTTCTTGGTCGCCCTCACCTCGCTGGTATGTGGCCTCCACGCTAGACGAACACGTGCAAGTGATGACTTGGCAAGAACGCAACGCCACGCCGGAATGCCTTGCATAATCATTGACGATCTACGGGTGGTGCAACAGACGCCATATATCATGCCGAGACATCGAGCAAGGACTTCACTCCGTCTCCCATTCCTTCCTCGACTTCTCCTACCACACGGATATCGTCAGAATGAAGGTCTTCACTTCAATCACGACAGCCATACTGGCAGGAGTGTCTTGCGTCCTGGCTCATGGAGAACCGGATTTAGCACATGAGCATGCGGGCGATTTGTTTCGCAAACCGCATGGGAAGCCATGGTGTGAGGAAGGTGTGCTTCATGGCGACAATTCTACTGGCAAGACGGTGACAGTGGGAGGCGAGAGCTTGTATATCTCGGGATACAAGCAGGCTGAGGCTGCCATTGTTTACTTGACTGATATTTTCGGCAATGCGTTGCTTAACAACCGGCTGTAAGTTCCAGCTGATTTTGAACTCGGCGATGAGCATAGCCGTTGACGGAAGTAATAGGCTAGCCGACAGTCTGGCCAAAGCCGGTTATCTCGTTGTCATGCCAGACCTGTTCCGAGGAGATCCAGTTCCAGCAGACGCTTTGAGCAATCCAAACTCTACCTTCAACATGACTGCCTGGCGAGCTCGACACCCTCAAGCTCAGGTCGAGGAGGTCATTGAAGTGGCAATCAGCACTGTGCGCAACGATTATAACATTTCCAAGGTTGCTGGTACAGGATACTGCTTCGGTGGCAAGTATATCGCCAGATTTTTAGCTGAAGGCCGCGGACTTGATGCTGGCTTCACTGCACACCCATCCGGAACTCTAGACGAAGAGTGGGAAGCAGTTGCGGGACCGATCAGCATTGCATTTGGTGCCCTCGACACCTCCAACACGCCCGAGAACAGAACGAATATCGAGGCGATCTTCGAAAGCGGCAACAAGACGTATCAGACGTCTCTGTACGCGAATGCTGAGCATGGGTTTGCGGTGAGAACGAATTTGACAGATAAGAAGAAGGCTTTTGCGCAGGAGAGCGCTTACTTCCAGGCTGTGAGGTGGTTTGATGCCTGGGTGAAGGATGAGGAGTAGTGAGGCCATATATTGAGGCCAAAACGAGATCTTGATGTGCCAAAGTCGCCCAAAGCTGCTCTCAGCTTCATTTAAGATGCTTGCTTCTTTGCGCTCAGTCCGGATGCCTTCATTCCTCACGGTCCATGGCGCATCGAAGATCTCAATACTGACCCGTCGACCAGCTAAACTCAGCGAGTCAGGGACGAATAACATCCAGCACAGGAAGACTCTGCCCGCTCCCGACCAGTACCACGCGTAGTGCTTAACCAATTCTCGAAAGTTGTGCAATGTCGCAGGAGGTTTTGTACAAGCTCGCCATCAATTGACCTTGTCGCTACCAGGAATACTGCCATCGGAACTCGCATGATGAGTATTCAAACAGAGTTCGTTCTCCGATCTTGTAATATCATGCATCACGTCCAATGTATGCTGCCAAGTCGCACCTCACGCTCCATAAACCTGGCTTTTATTATAGGACAATAGTAATCGTAACCTGATTCGTACATCACAGCGGAAAGAAATCTCAAGCATACTGATCGGGGCCAGCTTCCGTGCATGGCCATCTTTCAAGGCGCATTCATCGAGTGAGCATGGCAAGGTATGGCAAAAAGCCAGAACTTCTTGAACGCACCGTTCAGGCCCAATGCCTTTCTGCTCTATCCTTGCATCCCACAGCGACAATCATCAGTAGAGTCTGCCATAAAGCGCTTTGAGGTAAGATGATATAGATCTGATCAAGGTGAATAGTAAGATATCTGTCCTCAATAGAAAGCAGTGAGGTCTCGACCTCAGAGACCATGTTCGAGTACTCGCTTTCACTCGTAGTGTACGGTCCAGGAACCGATCCAATTGATCGAGTACACTGGGCCTTAGCCCTGCACGAGACCGGCGAAGACACCGGTACTTTTCAGCATGTGCTTTTTATAGATCCGGAGAGTGACATTCACGGGGTCGAACGCATATCAGCCAGAACCTTTCGCACGCCTCGATCGGTGGGTTCTCTGGTGATATCGGAGGTCGAGCAAGGAGAACGCCATCCGTGGAGAGGAGCCGCCAACGGGTGGTAAGAAGGATTGCCAGGACTGGGTTTTTGACGCTCTTACCACACTCGCAGCGGAGGAGTTGGTGAGCTCGGGAAGTTCGGAGCTGATTGGAGAAATGATTGGAAAATCCACAGATGAGGTGGCGCAGATTGCTGGGAATAGATGGACCAAGAGTACCACTGAGTGGTGAGTTACGGCAGGTAACTGCTTTGTATGGTTTTCGAAGTCATTCGAGATTATGGCATGTCATGGCTCAATCTAGCTCTCGTGGCAATTCACATCCAACTTGGTAGTTTCATCGAATATGTTGTCGTGCCACGACACATCACGTTCTCGCTTCTTGGCCTGATCATCTTCAGTTCGAGGAATGCTGAAGCCTGGAGCCTTGAAGTCTATTACACCTGTAATTCGTCCTTCTCGCTCGCCAGTAAAGATTTTGAGCGAGTGGAAGCTCTTGGCAGAGAATTTTGTATCATCTTCGCTGCCCTCAATTCTACAGATGAGCGCATGATCAGTGCTTACCGATGGCCAAATTGGGCGTGGATTCTGTGTCAATCACTCCAGCACTGCTCTCTGCACGGGATCTATATGGACTGAATGTCGAGCCTGGTCTGTGGCACAAGGTACCACAGAGGCCTGAAAGTCTTCTGTAGGAGCTTAGCTCCTTCGTGTACCCTTCCATCAGGTTGGCAGCGGCATATCTAGAGACTCTCCAAAATATATATTTTCCGAGGTCAGCGATTGGACCTACCGTGTTCATGAAGCTGTAGCCAGTGCCAATTCCCACGTGTCTTTGATGTACTGCGGGACCGACGCGGGTTACCTCGAGCCACAAACCACCTGACTTCCGCTTAATTCATCATGGCACTTTGGGCCTGTTTTCAAGACACAATATGTGGTTGGCTGCGGAATCCGTATTCCTTGGCCCGGTGTTGCTGGGTCAGCACGTCTTGCAGACCAGGATTCGTGCTGATCTCGCCGCAGATATACCGACCAATTCTGAGACCGCTTCCATTCCGTCTTTGGGTCTAGACAAGGACAACAACATCTTGCCGCTTCTGCGGATGTCATTGACCGACGGTAGCGCTCATCGGCCTACTCTATGCACGCGTTGCAGCATACCGCTTTCCGAACGCTTCCGCCCGGACTCAGCTCAGCGCTAATAAAGGCCTGGCTTCTGCCTGCTCTTCTCTATTTTACGACTTCATCCAGCATCCGTGGGACAGCTCAAGGACCTCTGTGTCTCACCCTTCATTTCCAACGGGATGAGGTCGGACAGGTCGACACGTTCAGGCCGTGTGCGCAACCGCAGCTGTGCCTCTCACGATCACCCGAAGCAACAAAGAGCGCCTAGTAGGCAAAGGTAAGGTATTCAGAACCAGATTCACGATTATCCTTCTATTCTCAAACTCATGGACAAAACCTCGAATTCTTCTCTCGTACTTTCCAATTCCAAATATTTCTACCTAATGACGTACAGTCGTCACGGCAACGAGTCACGTGTTGCAGAATTGACATCGACGGCGTCGTTCTGTACCACGATGAAGCCATCGCATCTGTTGTTTCCCTCGCAGCGCGTCGAAACACCACTACCTGGCATCACACCCGCGGGATAGCAGACCGAGCTGGGCGCGATGAATCAACAAGGTCCGTACGGCGGCGGCGAAGCTCAGGGACACTATCAGCAGCAGCCGCAGCAGCAGCAGTATCAGCAAGATCAGCAATTCAAGCAGCAGTACGACCAACCACCTCCAAATTATGGACAGAACTACGGCCAGCAACCGAACTATAGCCAGGAGGGATATGGCGGCAAACCATTCACTCAAGCATTCAAAGTGGAACGCCCCAAGTGGAACGATGTGAGTAACATGTATGCGCGTTCACGCGAGAGCGCGCGCGGAGACTGATGCGCGGCAGATCTGGGCTGGAATCCTCCTCATTCTGGTCTTTGGAGGCTTCGTGGTAGTATCCGGTTACACACTTTCCGCCTATGCGGATACCAGTGGATTGCAAGGAGGCGGTTTCAATGACTCCAACAACACCTTCTCCCTCAACACGAATACACTCGTGCTTTTCGCGTTCATTCTGGTCACGGCATTGGTGCTGGGATATGCCTACGTTTCCATGGCTCGCATCTTCACGAAGCAGTTCATCTGGATCTCTGGAATCTTGAACATTGTCATGTCCTTGGCCACGGCGATCTATTACTTCTACAGACGCGCCTGGGTCGGAGGCGCACTGTGGCTGGTGATTGCGGTTTTCAGCATCATTTGCTTCATCAGCTGGATCAAGCGCATCCCGTTCAGTGTGCTAATGTTCCAGACGACCGTGGACGTATCGCGTAAATTTGGGCACGTTTACCTGGTCTCGTTTCTGGGAGGTCTTGCTGCAGCTGCATTCGGCGCATGGTTCGCGGCTACCTTGGTCGCTGTGTATGTGCGATTCGAGCCTGGCCAGAATCCATCATGCAGCGCAAGCGCCGGAGGGGGTGGCAGCTGTAGCTCTGCGACTGTTATTGGACTGTTGGTCTACATCACATTCGCTGGCTACTGGATCACTGAGTGGCTCAAGAACACAATCCATACCACTATATCGGGAGTCTACGGCGCTTGGTACTTCGCACCGAACAACCCGGCAAGCGGTGCGACCAGAGGCGCAGCACGACGAGCATTGACGTACAGCTTCGGTTCCATCAGTCTGGGAAGCCTTCTGGTAGCAATATTGGACCTGCTGCGGTTCGCGTGCTCGATCGCTCGGAACCAAGGAGGCACCGGCAATGGCATTGCTGACTGTGCTTTCTGCATCCTGCAGTGCATCCTCGGGCTCGTTCAATGGGCACTGGAGTTCGTGAACCGGTATGCATTCAGTTACATGGCACTGTACGGCAAATCCTACTTCCAGTCCGCAAAGGACACCTGGAAAATGATCAAAGATCGTGGCATTGATGCCCTCATCAACGAGTGCCTCGTCGGACCTGTGCTTTCGATGGGCTGTCTGTTCGTCGCCGTGTGCTGTGCACTCATCGCATACGTGTACCTCGATGTCACCGATCCAGCATACAACTCAGGCGGAACTTTCACAGCCGTGATTGTTCTTTACGCCTTCCTGATCGGACTCCAGGTGGCTTCCTGCTTCGTTGTGCCGCTCAACTCGGGAATCGATACCATCTTCGTGGCGGCGGCATGGGATCCTCAGGTCTTGATGCAGGAGCATCCAGAGCTGTACAGCAAAATGATTGCTGTCTATCCTCATGTTCAAGTGAGTCTCCGGATCCCTCCATAAATCACAGACAGGACTCTTGTTGTCGTGTTTATTCGCATGTCGACGTTCGTGGGCTAATTGATCACAGCAAGCAATACATGCATAATTGCCCGAGGCGCATACTTGCGGCGCCCAGGGAAGAACATATCGCGAGCGCACATTCTCATCTGTTTCACAAGATCCACTTTTGACCGGAGATCAGAAGGAATATAAAGTAATCATACAACCCCCACACGGCGCCTGTTTCCGCCCATCACAGTCGCAAGATCCCACACGCGTCTTGTGTCAAAAGGCGGTGATGAAGCATGGCGTTTCAACAAGAGCCCAAAGTCAATGCGCTCAGACATAGTGCCTTCAGGCCCCGCCCCAATTGGTCCGGGGATTACATGGGAAGATCCCGCACGAGGCAGGTTATCTAAAATACAATACACTTTTGGAGTAGAGGTGCAGATGTGAGCCTCGGATCTGTCGTCCGTTCGGAGCTTCGCCCTTCCTGCAGCGTCTGATGGGAGCGGTGTACCTGCAGGTGGTCGTCGGTCTGAGCTCTGTGACATTCCCATTCAAAAACACGGAATTCACGATACACGAAATCCAGTACTAGTTGCATTGGAACAGCTCGCGTCTCGAGCTATTTCTCATCACGGTGAAGTCATCGGCGTGGCCCGCGATATCTCGCCCACTCGCAAGCATATCCTTGCCACACGGCGCACACGGTGAGAGCCGAGCCTCGCGGGGTGACGATGCCCGCCGCGAGCCTCACGAGTTCCATCGCGCATTACATGTACACATCACTTCTTTATTCTCGCTTCCGGTGGGGTGGCGGCGTCGATGCGATTGGTTGGCGAATACATCCACTGGAGAAAATGTGAGTCCCCCTCCAGCTTTCCACTTTGGTTCGACGCGGTGGAGCGCGGTGAGTATCGATGTATCCAGGTCCTCCTCACTCACCCCAATCATACTATACTCCCTTCGAACCAGGTTCGGTGTGAGTAGGAAGTCTCGACACCTGCATCCAGCCCCTCTCCATTAGCGCTTCTGCGATTTCGCCCGGTCTTGGCGCAACTGCTCTACGTTCAAGGTGCGGTCCGCTGGGCAGACCCACCATGGTGTCCCCATCCATGCGCTGGAGTGCCACCCCACCTGCCTCGCTGGATCCAGAACTGGGAGCTGGCAGGCGCATGTGTTTGAACATCTTCCACCGCCCTTCAAATTTCTTCTTCCCTCCACATTCAACTTCGCACACAATCACCATCCCGCACTTGTCAGAGCACCACCTGACACTAAACGTAAGTCGAACATCCCTCCTCTTCCTCATCCGCGGCGGCGGCATTTGGCAGCAGCAGCAACATCGGAAACACGAGCACGGGCGGCATTTGGCAGCGATTATCCCTCGTCGCCTTCTGAGGCATTGACTCACTTCAGATTCTAGCGAACGTCTTCGCCTGCAGCAGCAGTGAAGATCACTATCACCTGAATACGAACACAAGGTAAGCTATTTAAGCCAGTTCCTCCTCGCTGACGTTCCGATCAACCCTCGAGCATCAACCACCGACGACTGACACCTTCCACTAGTACACTTTCAACACCCCCCACTCACACACCACTACCACCGACACCATGGGTCTCAAGGGAGTTCACTTCGGCGGTGGCAACATCGGCCGTGGCTTCGTCGCCGAGTTCCTGCACAACTCTGGCTTCGAGGTCGTCTTCGTGGACGTCATGGACGACCTCATCAACAAGATCGCAAGCACTAAGAGCTACGAAGTCACTGAGATCGGCCCAGATGGCGAGACCAAGTTCACCATCGACAACTACCGCGCCATCAACTCCAAGCACAACATGGAGGACGTGATCCAAGAGATCGCAACTGCCGACACGGTCACCTGCGCTGTCGGCCCGAATATCCTCAAGTTCATTGCTGAGCCAATTGCCAAGGGTATCGAGGCTCGCAAGGACTCCAAGCCACTTGCCGTGATTGCATGTGAAAACGCCATCGGCGCCACAGACACTCTTCGCGGATTCATCGAGGGCAAGCTGTCCGACTCAAGCGCTCTGTCGAAGGCTCGCTTCGCCAATTCGGCTATTGACCGAATTGTGCCAATCCAGGACGCGGATGCAGGCTTGAACGTCAAGATCGAGAAGTTCTACGAGTGGTGCGTGGAGGAGAAGCCATTCCAGGGCAGCCCACCCCCGATCAAGGGTGTGCACTTCGTCGAAGATCTCCAGCCATACATCGAGCGTAAGCTCTTCACCGTGAACACTGGACACGCCACCGCTGCCTACTGGGGCTACCAGAAGGGCAAGAAGTACATCCACGAGGTGCTTGAGGACAAGGAGCTCCACGATATCGTCCAGAACACCCTCAAGGAGACTGCTCACCTGATCTGCACAAAGCACACCCATATCTCTACGGAGGATCAAGCAGACTACGTCAAGAAGATCGTCTCCCGTATCAGCAACCCAGTCCTCAAGGACAACGTCGAGCGTGTCGGCCGTGCCCCACTCCGCAAGCTCTCTCGCAAGGAGCGCTTCATCGGTCCTGCTGCACACCTTGCCGAGCAGGGTGACAGTGTCGACAACCTGATGGAGGGCGTGGAGAAGGCTCTCCGCTTCCAGAACGTCGAGGGCGACGAGGAGTCCGTCGAGCTCGCCAAGATTCTGAAGGAGAACGACGCCAAGACTGCCACTGAGAAGATCACCGGCCTTGAGCCAGACCACCCTCTCTTCTCCAAGGTCGAGGCGAAGGTCAAGCTTGTGCAGGGCGCTTAAGAAGTGAGGCCGCGGAGAATTTGCGGCTTGGCTGATGTTTCAGCATCGCTGGATTTCAAGGTCTTACCTGGCACCAGTCATTGTGCGTGGCTCACGGCACACCTATACACTCAGTCTGCATGCACACGACGACTGAGCCATGGCATGGTCGAAGAGCAGGCTCAATCGTGGCATGCGAGGCTCGAGGCTGGAGGTAGATGAGAGATGATTGCATGATGTGATTTAAAAAAGCGAGTCGCTGCATGATAGCGTAAGAAGTCTACATAGCACTGGTTGCGTATGTCATGAATCCTGAAATGTTGCCGTAATCCTGCCTTTCCACGATGGTTGCGAGTATTATGCGGGCACAGCGTTGTGGTTGCTCTGCCGATGTACGGCCTTTTGCAGTGCCTGTCATGGCAATTTAACGACAATGTGGGCCCACAGGCGTGAACGACCGGTAGATGCGTTGCAAGGCCAATACTCCGGTGTACGATCGGGAGATTGACCAGTGATGCAGCGCAAAAGAGAGACAATAAAATAAGGCCGTTCTCGGACGCATTCTCCGGGCGCTCGTCGTCTTCTATGCCGCCGCTTGTGACGTTGTTTTCGCCCCACATATACTGCGCTCTGTTCTGGACCTAGCAACCCTAGAAGCACATTGCTAACGACTGTGTTGGGAGCAATCTTTGCCGACCACGAGGCGCAAGCAAGTTCGGCGCTGCAATTGATCAGCAGCCCATCGTCGTCGCCGCCGCCGCCGCCGACTAGAATTACCTGGACAGACCCCCGGCCCCCCAGCTCAGTCGCTCCGGCATCTTCTGCCTGCGCGGAGGAGTAGCACCATGGCGATCGACCAACATATCCCGTACGGCTGTGCCACAACAGTGCGCTGGGAGGAGACTAACCCGCTGAACGTCCAGGTACCCCGAGACGCATGACCTCGCGCGAGCTGAGAAAGGCTTCTATCCCGTCCGAATACCTGTGTCGTGAGTCTCTCGCCTGCCTCACCTCCGCGCCGGGTGTAACAAGGCTAGCACCGAGCGGGCGAAAGAAGTACGTTGAGCTGATACGCGGCGCGGACAGTCATTGGCAATTACGACACTACATTTCCACCCCCGAGCAGGACCACCTCTACTATGCGAGCGGAAACGAGATCTACTGCTTAAACACGGCCACCAAGAAGCGCAAGCACGTGGCCACGCTCCCTTTCGAAGCGCGATGTACGGCGTCCGGGTACGGCTATGTCTGCGTGGGCGGCGAGGATGAGGGACACTTTGCGGCTATCAAGCTGGATGGCAGTGGGCCGCGGACATTAGACGTCGACTCGGCGCTGCCGCTGGGAAGCTTCGGACACGGCCATGGCGTGGGCAGGAGGGCGCCGACGGTGAAGGTGGAGAGGATCGGCGAGGAAATAGTAAACTCCATCTCCATCCACCGCATTCAGGACGAAGAGGCACATCTGGATGACATCGTGGCTGTCCTGACCAACAATGACCGGACCGTGCGTTTATACAGCCTCCCGCAAGGCCACGAAACGAAATGTGTCGACCTGCCGTTCGCCATCAACCATGCCACCATATCGCCGGATGGGCAATTGCTCGTCGCGGTGGGCGATTACAATCAAGCCTATTTCTACCGACGAGAGATCTTCGACACGCCGCCGCAAATACCGAAGCCGCATAATCGACTGAATAGCTCCAGCGTACGGTGGGAGAAGCTGTGCAAAGTCACCCTCCATGCGCAGCCTGAAACGACCGTGGGCTACTTCACGACAGCGTGGTCGCCGTCAGGCACTCTTGTGGCAGTAGGCAGCGAAGGAGGGTATATCACAGTCATGGACACCGATATCCTAAACGACTCCGCTTACGATGCCGACAATCGAGCCGAAGCCATCGTCGCGGTAGTTCCTGGCTCAAGAGCAGACTTTCCGAGCCCGCATCCTGGCGCTATCCGCAGTATGATGTTCAGTCCAGATCCGTGGGATTTGTTGGTATGGGCAGAGGATCAAGGACGAATATGTATCGGCGACATGCGGACAGGTCTCAAGAGCCGGCAGGTCATACCCCTTGAGACGAAAGAAGAGACTCTGAATAAGATCAACTTTGATGACCTTCCGCTGGACGAGAATGATCAAGCTTTATCGTATTCAGCATCCATAATACCACACCTGGACGACCTGGAGGCAGACTTGCTGAGAAGGTACAATTTGAGCCCAGATAATGCGAGCGCTGTCAACTTTGCCACCGAATATATCGAGGCTCGGCGCAGGCAGCGTGCGGCGAGGCAAGAGCTTGTGAATCGAAGCCAAGGTGACCCTCAAGGCTTGACAGCACGAGAACAGCAGATTCTCGAAAGCCTACGCACGTCAAGACAACGCGAAGAAGCACGAGCGGGCGGACAGATACCGCGGTCTGTTAACTACACCACTCCAGATATTTTCACGTCCGGCGGGCGCAGTTCGTCATCTGCTTCACCTACCACACAGTCCGAGTCTGCGAGGCCGATCAGCGAGATCCTCAGCTCAGTCCAGGATACGTTTCCCGAGCTGAGTAGAACTCACGCGGCAAGCCCGGCACCTGGTGGTAGCCATAGCAATGGCGCAGACGGGCTCCTACCGCTGCACGCCTTACAAGAAGGAGTATGGGGATCCGCGGCACGATCTGGCTTGAGTAGATTAACAGAGAGCTCATCGCGCTTACCACGACGGCGACAATCTGTAGTCCTCAGTCCACCTTCGTCGAACACCCTCGCAACTGCATCTGCTTCACGACGAGATCAAGGCGCACCCTCAACCCAAGACGATGAGAATGGCGGCATCAATCCCTGGAGCATCGTGGAAGAGCAAATGTCAGCCACCGCACGCGGCCCTCTCTTCGAAGGTGCCGCTCGAGCCCAAGCCGCAAGCCCCCTTCCGGCTGACCGTGATCGAGACCGCGAACAGCGCCAACGTCTGGCCGAAAGCCTCCAGCAGGACATCGACGAACAGCGGCGCATCGCTACGGCCCAAGCTCGAGTCCGAGATCGCTGGAGTCGCTCCCGCCTCGTCGCCGGCGCCACCACGTCCGAGCGCGCTGTCACCATGGCTGAGGCCAGGCGACTCGCCAGTTTCCCCGAGGGTTACGATGCGATCATCCGACGCACGCAGATGAGAGGCTACAGCGGACGGGAAGTGGGCGTGAGGACGGCAGGCTTGGCGATGAGTCCCGATGGCCGCACGCTTTGGGCAGCATGCGAAGAGGGCATCTTCGAAATCGACGTGCGGATCAAGGGCAGGTTATTCTTGCCGGCGCTCGATTTGAGGTGAGGTTATTTGGATATATATCCCTTTCTTCTGGGCCGACTGAGGCGAGGCTTGGATCCACTACTTGCGAGTATTGAGACCTGGAACATGCGGAAATCCGTCTCGCGCATCACCCCAGGCATTCACGGTGATGTTGATGATGTTGATGATGATGATGATGAGGTCAGGCAGGGCGGTATGATACCAATCGAGTGCGTCCCATCGCATAAATTCACATTCAACGTGTGCGTTTCTTGATATTCATTGTTCATCACTGCGCGACCAGACGACTTTTCGGAAGAAGAAGACTTACTTGGGGCTCCTCGAGTTTCCTACTTCCTGCTGACCTGATGCTACTTCTCCTTCTCCTCCCTCTATCTATCTATCTCCCTCTTTCTCTTTTCTTCTTCTTCTTCTTCTTCCTTTTTCCCTTTTATTTCCCGCATCCCCTCGACGTTATCATGATCGTTTCGTTTCGTCTCAGCAGCATCCGTTTCCATTCCTCCTCTTACCTGCCCGTTCGAATGACGATCTCAAACTTTTTCCTTTTCCTTTTTCCTTTTTCTACATATGGAAATCATGCCCTCTCTCGCGATATGTGTATGTACATGCATAACACTATCCCTCCCTTCCCATGTCAGGCTTCGCACAGTTGTCAGAGAAGAGCAGAGAAGAGAAGAGAAGAGTAACGCTTAACCTGGCCTGGCCTGACCTGGCCTGGCCTGCCCGCCTGCCTGCGAATTCATCATAGGGTAGAATACGTTGAATGCTTCCTCTCTATATCCGCGCTACAGGACACACGGGAGAATTTGTCAGAAACCAGCAATTTAGTTTAAAAACGAGATATGGTGTCGGCGGCGAGTAGTAAGAACGTACTAGCATGCATGCTAAGACAAGAGATGGGTTCATGGCTTTTTCTTCTTTCTTTCTTTTTTCTCTTTTGAAAGGCTGAGGCTGAGATTTGAAGTAGGGGCCACGCGGGATGTGATGTCTGTCAGATTCTGTTGTTTTTAGGGGGAAGCAGCTTTTTGGACGTATGCGTATGCATATCCTTCTCTGATCAGCCTCACTACATATGCGCTAGTCGCTCTGGATCTGCCTTTTGCAAAACCTTGCCTCATAGATTGTATGTGATCGGCCACAAGAAATTGTAGCATAGCGGAATCAGGTTCGACTCTGATTTCTTTTGTCCTTCGAATGCTGCAATTAAGACATCCCAGCTGAGCCCAAGATAGCAGTTCCTTTTCTGCCTTCTGGTGGCTTATATCATAAATTAAGCCAAAGGCCGGAAAATCACTCGCGCCTCGACGTGGAGATATTGATACTCCTTTCTGGGTTTTTGCTTGACTGCTTGGGAAATGCGATTTGAGGATTGGTCGGAAATAATGAGTGTGGTTCGTGAGGGGTCGTACTTTGGTCGCTGATTTGGGAGACATCTGTGCCCTACGATGAAGCGAGGTGGAAGAGGCATACTCCCAAGAGACGAAACAGAAACAAAGAGCTCTCGAGAAAAAGGTGTATTGATCTTGGACCAGGCGTTTTTCTTTCTTTCCTTCTGGACGGTCCCGACACGGACATTTGTTTCTTCAACTTACCTTTCTGGACCCGCGGTGAAGATTATACCACCAAGAACGGCCGGGGCAAAGGGTGCTGAACAAGAGATGCTCGTTGCGGTCCAGTCCAGCAGTGTACCTACCCGACGAGCGCCGAACAGGCCACAGAGGAAGTAGTGCTCGCTGATAGATGTGCTCAAATAACGCTGTCTAGCCCAGCCCAATTCCCCGACCCTTTTCGCAACGCACGAGAAAAAACACGCTGTCGTGTGTGGTAGTGGTGGCGATGAAACCCGCCCGACTCTCCTCATCCTCATCTCCAGCTTACCCATTCAGATAATTCCTGATAGCACCCTGCAACTTCACCGCCCCTTCGCCCAACATACTGGTCAGATTCTCGATATCATCTCCGGCCTGGACCCCAAACTTGCGCACGAAATCCTTGGCGGCGCCCTCCAAATCTCCATAGCCCTCGGCCCCAGCCTCATCCTCTTCCGGCCGGCCGAAATAGGCGTTGGAGGAGATGGACGTGGCGCCTTCGAAGCCTTGCAAACGCTGTTTGGCCTCGCCCTGGGCGTGGGAATCGAAGGTGCCGCGGCCGAAGAATTCGTCCGAGGAGATGCCTTTCTGGGTGCCGAATTTTTCGCGCGCGAAACGTTCCGAGTCGTCTAGGAAAGACCGGAGGTGTCAGTAGATGTAGGAATCATGTTCACACCGAGATGGAGGCCATCTTACCTTCGACGGGAGCAGCTTTGCTCGTGCTTCCGAACCCCATGGCTTTTGGCGCGGCGGTTGGTGCTTTTCCGCCTCCCACTTGACCGAATCCCAGTCTCCGTACTCCCATGCCCAACCTCTCCAGTTCGCTATCACTCCTCTCGCGTGGCTTCGCTGTGATACCGAGACTGCCTGCTCGAGCGTGGCTGACGGGTGTGGGCTGATGGATTGTGGCCGCGGCCCCAGAAGGCTGCGACGCCTTGATCTGCGCTTCCGAAGGTGTTTCCTCATCTGGGTCGTATCCGAGTCGTGCTTTTCGCTCTTCTTCCTCGCGTGCCTTCTTCTCTGCCTCATCGAAGTCTAGTGCACTGGCATCGACCTTCTTGGCGCCGAGCTTGGTCTTCTTCGCTCCAAGAATGTTGGCCTTGGGCTTGCTGGAGACAGCGGTCTTGCGGACGGCGGTGGAGGACACGGCGCGGGCAGCTACTGGAGCAGCAGGTGTGCCATCAGCAGGGTTGAGAGGCGATTTCGGCCGGGCTGTGCCATTGCCGTTCTGGTTGGCATTCAGGAACGGCGAAGCAGTGCGGCCAATGCTCGCAGGCGTGCCGGTGCGTGAGGGCGGGTTGGAGGGCCTCTTGATGGCCGGCTTGTCCCAGCTGGAAAAGAAGTCGTCCGAGGGCTCTCCTGCAGGTGTGTTTGTGCCACTGTTGGCCTCTTCGGGCATATCGTCAATCACCACGCCATCGGGGTATTTCTTAATGTCCTGCTCGACTCTTCGCGCCAATTCCTCCTTGTATTTGGTCGCTGCGTTGCTGGTGTACTTCGTCTTGGGATCTTTGCTGTTCAACGCTGCACCGCCGCCATGTGACTGGAAGTACTTGGTCGCGCTCTCGTTTCCACCACACTTCATGCGTCGCAGCTGATCCCATTGCCACTGGTCGAGGTTGGTGGATCGTACGAAGGAGATGTGCACACCCAGGTTCCGGTGGTGCGCTGAGCAATCGAGGCAGAGGTAGATGCCGAAGGGGACAGAAGACCAAGTCGGATTCTTTCCACCGCAGTCAAAGCATATCTTGTTCGGATCTCGTCGCTTCAGCTTCTCGAATATGCGCTGGCTCTCGTTTTTGGGTGCTAATGCCATCTTGAGTCAGGAGTCAGACCGCGAGTGGCGGTCTGGAGCAGTCCGGTCTATGCGCTCCGAACGTTGCTGGACGAGTGAGAGCCTGGCGGCGCTGTGTTGTTGACAATGCACAAGTCTACAAAAGGGATTATTGTAACCAACGCGGGACACCCTGAACCGCTTCGGAGGTCGAAGCCAAGCACAGGTGGCCGCTTCCGAAAATGGTGGCACATGAAAGAGCCGCCCTCACTCAGCTGAAACACCGAGGCACAAATGTGAACATATCACGACCTAACTGAGAGCGAAGATTGATAGTCTGTCACTGCATTTTGCTATACCTACCCTTGCGCTATACACGTGGAAATCATGATACTAAACGTACAGACATTTTCCGTCTACAACCCAAGACATAACGCTCCAAACGCTGCTTTCCTCCCACCTATAGCTTCGACTTGCCATCACCCACCAATTCAGCGCCCGCACCAGAGATGGCTGGCTTGCCAGTTTCTTTGACCTTGGTTTGGAATACTACAGTCTGGCCCTCTTTCCACATCTCGGTGACCAGAGTCTGTCCCGGTAGCACAGTGCCTGCGAACCGTACCTTGATGTTCTTGAAAGGTCCGAAAGTCTGCAGGATGTGCTTGCCAGAAATACCAAACGAGCAAAGGCCGTGAAGGATGGGAACATCGAAGCCACCGACCTGTGCGAAGTCAGGGTCAATGTGCAGAGGATTCCGGTCACCAGATAACCTGTAGATTGCTGCAAGATCTTCACTGGTCTTCTCCTCGACAACGGCATCGGGTTTGCGCTTTGGTGGTGTGTGGACTTTGCTTGCCGCACCTCGATCCTTGCCTTGCTTAGAGCCACCGAAGCCGCCCGAGCCGCGGAGGAACGCCGTGGATTCGTTGTAGAAGATTTCCTTGCCTGTGTTCTTATCCTTGGTGATGCTACCTTGGACCACGACGGCCGACTTGCCCTTGTCTTGCACTTCTACTAAACTTGGGTAGGCGACGAGTGTGGCCTCTGTCGGAATTGGGAATGATCGGATCTCGAGGTATTGCTCGCCATGGAGTACCATGTTAGGGGAGAAGTTAGGTACGATATCGGCCATCGAGTAAGGTGCGTCGGCGTTGAATGGAGGAATGACACCGAAGGTGGGGAGGGCTTGAAAGTCATCATGGCCTTCGAAGACGAACGGGAGGTCGGTGCGCTTGCAGCCAACGCCCAGGTCTGGAGCAATGTTAGTCGGGCGCCGAATTTCCGCACGATGGCACACTCACTGTAGAGGATCACGTCTCGTTCATCATAGACGAACTCCGTTCCGTCGGCCTGTACCTTCTTAGCCTCGTCAATCTTGGCGAGATAGTCGTCTTCGCCACCGGCGGACTGGTTCCCACCTTTGTTGGCCCGATTCGAGAAGTTCCCCATTATTTTGTCATTCGCAGCAGATACATCAGACGGGTTGTCCGCACGGCCATCGTCAAAGTTGGCGACCTTCGACTCCCAAACCTCCTTCACTGCTTCAGGTGTAAGCGTCACGTCCACCGGGAACTGTGCACCACCTGTTCTCTGCCATCTGGTCTCGCCAGCCCAACCAGAACCACTTTCGAAGACACGACCGGTTGGCTCGCTTGGCATCTTGTCAGAAAGCATGATGAGCACGATGGGAACGACATAGTCTGGCTTGAAGGCTTGCACCATCTCCTCAGGCATGATAGACCGCGTCATGTTAGTGCCTGCATTTGGTGCGATGGTGTTGACAAAAATGTTGTACTTCTTACCCTCACGAGCCAGAGCGCGCGAGAAGCCGAGAATGCCACACTTCGCGGCAGCATAGTTGGCCTGACCGAAGTTGCCGTAGATACCAGATGTAGAGGTGGTGTTCACGATGCGGCCGTACTTCTGCTTGAGCATGTAAGGCCAGGCGGCCTTCGAGGCTTTGTAGGTACCGCGCAGGTGAACATCGAGGACTTGCTGGAACATCTTGTCTTCCATATTGTGGAAGGACTTGTCTCGAAGGATACCTGCGTTGTTGATAAGAATGTCGATTCTGCCGTAGTTGTCGATCGCAGCTGCCACGACCTTTTCACCGTCCTCGGCACTGCATCGAACGCCGACTGCCTTGCCGCCGAGCTTTTGGATCTCCTGTACGACTGGTTCCGGGTCTGCGAGGTCATTGACGACCACAGTTGCGCCATACTTGGCCAGTTGCAAGCAGTATGAACGACCGAGACCAGCACCACCGCCAGTGACGACAGCAACCTTGCCCTTGAAGTCAAGCTCTGGCGCACTAGGATTCGCTGGGAGCTTGTTGGCCTCCTCGAGAAGTGTTACAAAGTCGTTCGGACCCGTTGGGTACTGTGGGTTGCTAAAGTCCTCAACATCCTTCCATTTAGAGAGGAGAGCGCCCGGGGTGAAGCTCTGATCGGCCTTGAGAAGAGCACCGCTCGAGCGCTCCCATCGGTACTTGGATACGTGACCGCCGCCAATCTCGAAGATCCCTCCGCTCTCCTTGGTGTTGGAGGAGTGTGTCAGTACAGCTACAACAGGCACCACCCACTCTGGCTTCAGGTTGTCCAGAACCTCCTTTGGCATTACAGTAGCTGTTAACCGCGAGGCAGCGATCGGTGCAATGGTGTTGCAAAGGATGTTGTACTTGGCACCTTCCTTCGCTAGGGTCTCGGTGAAGCCGACCTGCGAGAGTTTGGCAGCAGAGTAGTTGCATTGTCCGAAACTTCCAAACAGACCAGCAGCCGAAGATGTGCTGATCACTCTGCCGTACTTCTGCTTTCTGAAATATGGCCATGCGGCTCTTGCGCACTTGTATGCACCAATGACGTGTACCTTCATGATCAGATCCCAGTCCTCATCCTTCATGTTCTTGAAGCTGACATCCCGAAGAATGCCGGCATTGTTGATCAACACATCAATGCGGCCGAAATTGTCGATCGCAGTCTTGATGATACGGTCACCGTTCTCCACGGAATCGTAGTTGGCTACAGCCTTACCACCCGCTTTGGTGATCTCTTGCACGACAGCCTCGGCCATCTGCATTGTGATATTAGCTTTCTCCCAGCCTTGTGAGAGTGGATGGTCGACCTACGGTCTGGCTCCCCCCCTCGCCCTTGAAGCTTCCACCCAGATCGTTCACCACGACATTGGCTCCTCTGCTGCCAAAGAACACGGCGTATGCGCGCCCAAGACCACCACCCGCACCGGTGACCACGACGGTCTGGCCATCCCACCTGAGTTGATCGCTGCCCATGTTGGCGGTGTTGCGGATAAGGAATGTGAAATCAATGCGACTCTCGATGGTGTAGAGGTGTGAAAAGGGAAGGGAGAACAAGGGAGTGGTAAGGTGGGAGTGATCGAAGCATGAGATCGACGACATCCACGAACAAACCTCGGCTCTGCAGGTCAAGCCGACGATGGCGGCAGCTGATGCGGGAGCCACCAGCACCCCAGACCGTGCGTGTGGAGTTGTGGCCTGGCACTTCCGACAACTCGCCATCCCACCATGTGAAGCCGAGCCACCGTGGTTCTCCACACAGACACTGCCGTGAATGCCGCTTCCAGAGTCGTCATTGTGCCGAAAGTGCGACTTGCCGACACGGTGCACCTCGCTCGTCGGTTAACAGGGGGGTCGTTGTGGTCATGCCTTCTGACCATAACGTGGCGGACAGGGAGAGAGAGAGTGTGTGTGTTTCACTGTCTCGCTGCAAATCGCACGGCTTTCATGTGAAGCAACGGAGGGCGGGTGGATCTTGGGTCAGCTCTCGTCACGCGGCACCGTCGACCGACAAGTCACGATGCGGCCTAAAAGTTTAGCCCTTTCACATGTCAAAAGGCCGAGCTTGGGACATGGCGTGAAGGCGCACACGTGAGCTTGGGAGACGGCACCATGCCTGAAATCATCGATGACAAGTCCGAACATTGCATCCCTTTCATTCTCGAACGTTTGACGTCGCACCGGGAGGAGTACGAGACCAGAGGCCAACAGCCACCACCCTTCTTCCTCGGACTCAACGGAGTCCAAGGTGCGGGCAAGACTACGTTGGTAAGTGAGCACTGTTGGATGCTTTGCACGTACTCAAATGTCTCGGACCATCTTTTTTTGCTGTTCAACGCAGCAACATGCCTGGTTCTCCGGCGGCTAATCGCTGTAGGTGGAAACACTCTGCCATACACTTTCATCACCACCCCACAACCTGCCGACCCTCGTTCTCTCCATTGACGACTTGTACCTCCCTCACGACCAACAAGAGACACTTGCGCAGTCACATCCCAACAATCCACTGGTCCAGCATCGAGGTGTACCCTCCACACACGATGTCGAGACCGGAGTAGAGCTGTTCCAGGCTCTGTCAGACCGCAGGTCCAACATCAAAGTCCCGAGCTACGACAAAAGCCAGTTCAATGGTGCAGGAGATCGCCGACCTGAGAGCGATTGGCAGGTCGTGAATGCAGACGGTCAGAAACCAGTCGAGGTCGTGGTGTTTGAAGGGTGGTGCGTCGGCTTCAGCGCCCTGACTGATGAGCAAGTAAAACGGAAATGGGAGGCCGCCAGAGCCGAGGCAGAGCGCGGCGATGGAAGCTACAAAGGACGCCTGGGAAAGCTGAAATTGGAGGATGTGCTATTCATCAACAGCAAGTTGCGCGAGTATGATGCTTTTACGGAGAAATTCGGCGCCTTCATACACATGTGAGCATCTCTTGTGACTTTCGCCCAGGCTTGTGGACTCGACTGACGCATGGGGCAGTGATGCGCAAGACACACTATATGTGTATGCATGGCGGGAGGAGCAAGAAGCTGCTATGCGAGCTTCGAAAGGCACGGGCATGACACAGGAGCAAGTCATCGACTTTGTGAACGGCTGTAAGTGATACCCGCTTCGTGATGAAGATGCAGACCGTCAAGACTAATTCCGTTCCCAGACTATCCATGCTACGAACTGTATACGGATGTATTGCGGGACGGTATTTTTCGGTCAACGAAAGGCAAGCAATTGCGCCTCGTTGTTGGAAGGGATAGGCGTGTGAAGGAGGTGTATAGAATCTGAATGGATCACAGGCACATTGCGCTTGCCAGAAAAACCCCAGCTATGGATGAATGTATACAGTTGATCTTTACTACAAGCACAGTATTGTGTCGAAAGCTTTGTTCTCTTCCCCACACATCGGCCGATAACGGGATCGCGTCACTGGAAACCGTCGCTCCTTGCAGGCGAGACTCGTCCATTTGCCGAGTCCGCGTGCGCAGCTTTTCGCAAGACTCATTTCGCACTGCCCTTTCACCCAAGTCCCTCCCATCCCTTGGACCTCAAAGCCAAGATTCCGCCCAGATAACGATCGCGTATAGAGGTCTCTAGTCCTCTCTAAAAACTACCATCCCACCACAATGGGCTCGCACCAAATCCCCAATGGCATCGGCAAAGCCATGCAACACCTGGACATCGATGGTCACGAACTGCCACCCTCGCCAGCGCCCTCGTCGCCCTCCAACGGCCGGAGATACAACTTCGCGACCGAGCTCGTCTACACCGAGAGCGGCGATCAGTATGGCTCCAGCAGCATGCCCATCTACCAGACCGCCACTTTCAAAGGCCTCCCCGGTCAAGAGTACGACTACACTCGTAGCGGGAACCCCACGAGATCGCATCTCGAGCGCCATATGGCCAAGATCATGGGCGCCAACAGAGCGCTAGTTGCGGGCTCCGGAATGGGCGCCTTGGACATCATTACCAGGCTGCTGAAGACGGGGGATGAAGTTGTTACGGGTGACGATCTCTATGGCGGCACAAACAGGCTGCTGACTTACCTCAAGCGGAACCAAGGGATCGTGGTTCATCATGTCGACACCACAAAGGTGGATGTGGTCAAGTCTGCAATCACGGAAAAGACGGCCATGGTCCTACTCGAGTCGCCTACCAATCCATTGATCAAGATCTGTGACATTAGTGCCATTTCCACAGCTGCCCATGATGCCAACCCAAAGATCATCGTTGCCGTGGACAACACCATGCTCTCGCCCTACCTCCAGAACCCGCTCGATCTCGGCGCTGACATTGTCTACGAATCGGGCACGAAGTACCTGTCTGGTCACCACGATGTCATGGCGGGTGTGATCGGTGTGAACGATGTCCAGCTCGGGGACGATCTCTACTTCATGATCAACAGCACTGGCTGCGGCTTGGCGCCATTTGACAGCTGGCTGCTGCTCCGCGGCATTAAGACTCTTGCCGTCCGCATGGACAAGCAACAGTCTAACGCCATGGCGATCGCAGCTTACCTTGAGAGCCATGGTTTCAAAGTGCGCTATCCTGGTCTCAAGTCGCACCCGCAGTATGCGCTACACTGGAGCCAAGCACGCGGCGCAGGCGCCGTGTTGTCCTTTGAAACAGGGTCCATAGAGCTTTCGGAGCGGATTGTTGAGAGCACGAAGCTGTTTGGCATCAGTGTTTCATTTGGCTGTGTCAACTCACTCATCTCCATGCCGTGTCGCATGAGCCATGCGAGTATTGATCCTGCGACTCGAAAGGAGCGAGCTTTGCCTGAGGACATCATTCGATTGTGCATAGGTATCGAGGATTTGGACGATCTAAGGGATGACCTGACGCAGGCGCTGGTCAGGGCAGGAGCTGTTAAGCTCACGACGGACAGCTTCAGAGCGCTGAATTCGGACGAGGTTGAGGGCGGAAGCGGCATGACCACACAGGTGGTTGACGAGCCCTGAGCTCTCGCACAGTGTACCAGTATTCAACACCACGCAACCAACACGTCCAATGAGTGGGTGCTATGTGACTGTTAGCATGGGTATCCCTCCGTGGAGGCTTCCGAGTCGGAAGTCCTAACGTTTGGAAGTAGACCACAAAAGAAGTACCATTATGGCTCAACCAGCCTCAGTCTCCAATGGTTCTCAATCGTGACCAGGGCGTACTGGGCTTGCAGGTGAGCCGATCGACGCGAACCACGTGTCGGCCATCTGCCATGATCAACCAGGATCCCGCGAGATATGCGCCGTGCGGCCACCTTCGATGCCGAACACCCTCGGCTTTGCCTATTCACAGCCAAATTAATGGCGCCTCAGCCAAATGATTATAACAATTGTCGCAGGATCACGGCACGTAATGCATGGAACGCACGTGGAAATCTAGCGTTTCGTGCGCCAAACAGAGATCTACACTCCGATTCACCTGATGCGCCTAGCATCAGACTATCAGCCCTGCGATGCTCCAACCACGTTGCTGTCTCACTCGGCCAATTACTGATTAGTCGGCAAGTTGCACCACGATCGCCTCGAACCAATCCGCCCATGCATCCATCGCCTCGTGCCCTGCGGACCATTTTCGAGGGTCCACGGTGCGAGTAAAGGGCCGCAACATATAGATAGCCAAGATGTAAGTGCCTTGGGAACCGTTTCTTCACTCACATCATTGCATACATCAAGGACAAGCTTCCAAGACCATCACCAGACAAGCACCCGAACCAAGAAGTCCCAAGGAAACCTTCGCCATCACCCCAGCGTGCGAAATCATAAGGCATTTTTGTCTTGGACAAGCTCATCAGAAGCCTCACCTTGTCAGTCAAAGCGCGTATTGCCGTGTTGGTTGAAGAAGAAGAAGAAGAGGTGTTTCCAGTCCACTTGCGAAAGGCGCATATCAAAAATCTCGAAGCGCACGTTGTTGGGAATTAAAAGTCGGACCTCTCCGCAACCTTCGATCATCCTTGCATTGAGCTGTGCAATATGCCTGCAACGGAACCAACAAAGCGCCGGCGGCAGACGGTCCCGAAGCTCAAAGAAAGCTGCGATTGTTGCGCTTCTGCCAAAGTCCGGTGCTCCAGAGAACAGCCATCCTGCCTGAGATGTAGACAACGCGGCTTCAACTGCGAATACAGCATTTCCAGAAGAGCTGGGAGACAAACCAGGACTATCAGCAGCGATTCCAGCTCAACACAAATGAGCAGCTCCTCGGCTTCGTCCACTTCATCGTACCAGGGATCTCCATTAACCTCACCCATACTCCCGCCATACTCCCGATCTCAAAGACTTCACGCCACCGACTCGACGGATCCCTCATACTTCTCCACCCCACAGCTCGCCACATCGCTCGTGCCTCAGATGCTGGCCTACGGAAGCAACATCGAAGCACAAACTCTCCAGGCCTGGGACAGCAGCGCCGCGTCCGCCTTCACCGCAAGCCCGACCAGTGTGACCTCGGAATGGGGCCATCTCCGCAACTCCTTCGCATTCCCCACCCCACCCCACCATCCACCACCACCCTTTGAGCCCAGCAGTCCCGCAGACGACACCTCACTGATCCCCACCTCTACCAACACCACCACCACCACCTCGTCCTCTTCGTCCATCGAAATGTCCCCTCGCCAACTCCAAATCGACCTCGCCTCCCTCCAACAGGAAAGCTTCCTCTTCATGGAAACCGAAGCCATCAAAGAAGAACTCAACCTCGCCGCCAACTTCATCGGCACCCTGGAAGATCGCATCGAGAGAGGCCTCGGGGACTTCAAAATCTCCAACCCCTCGTGCCCCAGCCATGGCTCCGAGGGGGCCCATGTGGTGGCGGGAACCCAGTTCGGCGCCCTCCAGAACGACTGTCTCGCCCTGGCCGACTCGAGTCATCTGGTCGCCTACCATTTCACCGCGTTGGATTTGCGGCGCAGGCTGCGAGGGATTCGGAATGAGATCGAGTGTATTGCCGGTTTGAGTTGTTGATCGAACGGTTGGTCGATCATTGTCGTCGTCGTCGTCGTGGGAAGAGGTTTGGCCGGGAGGAAAAAGCAAGTCGTGTGAGAGAGTCCGCACAGAGGGTTACGGGTGCAAGTCACAGCTCCAACGACGGCTTGTGGGATGGTTATTTCCCGAGTCCTTTTTATGTTTTTCTTTTGCCACTTTGGGAAGGGAAGATTTCTCTGGGCGACCATTTCTCCGCCCCAATACCCTGCTATGATCGCCATTAGACGAGTCTCTCTTCGCAGCACCACGTATCACGGAAGAAAAAAAAAAAGAAAAGTGAAAGTCCTCGTTTCACGTCCGTCCACATTGGGAAATCTGAGCTTTTGTAATAGCACTGGTAAGCAATATTAGAAGTCATCCGATTCGTCTCGCCAACCCCTCCCCGGGGCACATTAGACGTTGAAGTCGACTGCATTATTTGATGGTAGATGGATGATAAATATACGATCACGACATGCCGCTCGATACCGACTGCTAAACGCGATCGTCCCACCAATCCCGATTTTTCTATCTCACAAGCTCCTGATGAAAATCCCCCCCTGAAACGCACCTGTGTCTGTTTTTTTTCTCCCGCAACTGTCGCATTTCGTCCAAAGCACACGACGATCGGGGGAGGGAAACTAAAAATGGTGCTTTCTTCACGACGGCGGAGCACCACCTGATCCACCACCGGCGCCGCCTCCCATGTCGGAGTTCTCATTCGCCACACCACCGGTCTCGTAGTGAGTGCCCGCCGAAGTGACGGCGTTGTCGGCCGTCGGGTCGATGCCCAGGGAAATCCACGCCATGATGCCGTCCTCGATGCTCTCGCCGAGGAAGACGTACTCGACGAAAGGATCCATGCTGGCAGTCTCCTCGTTCAAAATGCTATCGGCGGCGTTGGTCGTGATGTCTTGCGTGTTGGTGTTGTAGGGCGCGGTGAGTTCGACTTGGGAGATGAGGTCCTGATCGAAGAAGATTTGGCCGACGTGCGAGGCGTGAGCGGTGGAGTTGCTGCCGAGCAAGGTGGCGTTGGTGCGGATGATGGTGGAGTTGACGTTGTGGGTCAAGACGTGGATGTGCGTGGCTCGGCCGGTGTAGTGGCCGGGAAAGGTGGTTTCGAATTGGGCTATGCCGTTGATGTCGGTGGGCTGGAGTCCGCGGAGGAAAGTGGTGTTGATGTTGGAGGTGTCGTTCGCGTTGCCGTTTCCGTTGGACACGACGCCAGAGTACACCCCAGTGGAGTTGCAGTGCCAGGCATCGATGAAGACTGCGGGGACGGGTTCGCAGGTCGAGGTGTCCACGAGTTGAATGTTGAGATAGAGTGGAATTCCCTCTTGGTCTTCAGCCATATCACTGCGGATGAGCTCGCCGTCGATGTAGTATGGTCCTTGGGTGACTTCCGGTTGGAGAAGGCAGCTGGAGTTGTCGGCGAAAAGGAGGGTTTCGTCGGAACCTTTGGTAACATCCAAGCTGGAGGCGTGGGTAACGTTGACGGAGCTGGAGTAGTCTCGGCGTGAGAGGGGGCTGTCGGTGGCGAGGCCGCGCTTGACGCGAGCGTACCTGGAGAACTCCTGCCGGCGGGCGAGAGCGGCGTCGAGATGTCCCCTGCGGTGGACGTCTCCTGCACAGGAGCGAACGGATCTTGGCTTGGCTTGTCTCAGCCATTGGCCTCGTTCAGCGGCCTCTTGCTGCACGTTGTGTCCTGGGTGAGCGAGAGCGCCGTGGAGCATAAGAAGGCCAACGGCTAGAAAGGAAGTGGCCGAAGGCATTGCGAGAGGAGTTGAAGATGGTTTACGGTACGAATGAAACGGCAGATAGTGCTGGAGGAGAGGTCGAACATGACAAAGAGCATGGCGGAAGATATACTGACCTCTCCATTCACATCGGGCGACGACCGCTCGAGCAGCCGCATCATCATGCTGGCCTCGGCCGCGAATCCAGTCTGAGTAGTTCTTGAGATCGACATAGGGCAATAAGTGGTGATTCGCGTCGACTCAGCGGTGTTTGGTCTGAGCACGGACGTGGTCAACCACTATACCTACTGGCAGTCTAGGAGAATTTTCTACTTGTGGAAGCCGCGTAATCATGAATGTTACTGCCTAGCCATCGGGAGCCTAATTGGGGTGATAATCCATCGTTGGTGATACGTTCTCTCGAACAAGTGTTACAGCCACTGGGTTACATATTCTTATCCGACGGAGACGCCGTCAAAGTGGTTGGGCGATGTAGTGTGAAGTATCGCGCTGATTTAGGGCCCGCCATCGGCACAATATCAAGACCTCATTGGAGCAGTAGAGCCTTGGCTGGCGGTGTGAAGGTAGCCAGTGTCTCCAGAGGAGGTGGTCCCAGTTGCATAGCACTAGATGTTTCAGTATGTGGTCGGCTCAGGTGGACCACGCGCGATGTCACTCCAGTTGGACGAAACGCGGCAATGCCTCTAGTTTGGGATTGGTCTGAACACAAACCATGTAAGAATTCTTGAACTGGTTGTCTTCGACCGCCGTGCAACTTTTCAAACTCCATCAGCCGCGCGGCTGTGCGGCAATGAGGGTGTGTGCAAGCTTGTCAACAGTAATAATGCTTGGATGGTCTTGGCGATGTCTGGAAACGACACCTCACTCGACGTCCCGAGACCATCACGCGCTGTCTTCGCTGCGATTGGGTTCCCGTTCTAGCCTTGTACCACCGCTACCTCTAGCCATGTCCAACTGCTTCATCTTATTACCAACAACGACAGAGCAGCGCAGTCATTGGTGAAGCGTTTCCCGAGCCCCCGGGCTATCCTTCTCTCCCTCGATACCTGTTGAAACTTCAACCTTGAACACTCACCGCACTCTCTAGCTCGCCTGCGCGGTCTCTCAATACCAAATAATGACTTGTTCTACAGCACGAGCGATTCGCCTGCATACCCGTCGTAACTTACACGAATTTCGAGACTCCCGAGGCACCAAACACTGCACTTGCTCTTCTCTCATGAGTAGGGTTAAGCTTGCTATTCTGACGCAAACAACAGTGGCTCTCCAACAGACTCCGTAGTATCAAGAGTGGCCCCAACATCCCTACGGTCCAGGGATTGAGCAATGTCATCCCTGAATAAGCTTCAGGAGGCAACGGAATACCCTAGTAGCTCAAGTGACTAATTATCCTAATGCATTCTACCCTGCGATCCGAGGCTACGACAAGGTCCAGGTGCTTATAGATGTCTAGGTAGAGCAATACCAACGACTCCGGCGACTCCGGGCACAAATAAGATCGAGCGATGTGCTGTGATCGTAAAAGACTTTGCCCTAATACCAAAAATATATCCCGTATGGACGACCGGACAGACGAGCCTCCGCTCGAAGCATTTCCCGGACAGAAGAGAGCTTGTTGGACCTCAAGAAAGCTTGCATGGCACCACTGTGAGGAGTACATCCGCCAACGGGTGGAACAAAAAGCGTACAACCGGGATGCGAAGATGTTATAAGCCACCTGTTTCTGCGCAATTCTGTCCTTCAGCGCCCTCAGCTTCAATCCTCTCTGGAGCCTCCATCACCCATCCTCCGCTTCAACCCTTTCTGAAGTCCGTCCCAACTATCCTCAGCTTCAAGCCTCTCGGAAGCGCCATTTGCCGCTCCTCAGCATCAACCCCTCAGCGTCCACCCTCTTCTAGCGCCTCCACCACCCATCCTCAGCTTCAACCATCTTTGAAGCCCCGATCAACAATCCTCAGCTTCCACCCTTCTCTGGGACCTGCCCCCACCCTCAGCTTTGATCCTCTCTGAAGCCTCCACCGTCCATCCTCAGCTTCAACTCCCTCTGAAGCCCTAGCCAACAATCCGAAATCTCAGGCTCCGCTGGTTCCTTACGCGTCGAGAGCGACGACACTGTCACAGCGCTCCTGGTTGAAGTCGCACGACGAAGCTCTTTCCACTATCACGAAGTACATTCCAACTCCACGGCAAGTATAGCAAATGGATGTCGATTCCACCTAGGCTAACGACTAATCGGTATTTAGCAGGGTCGCAATGTATATCACTAGTACTTTGAGCCTGCTCCTCGTTGGCTTTGCCCCACTGGCTTACACATGGTGTGGCAAAATCTCTATAGCCACTGTCAGCCCGTGTGAATGGATGACGTTTGACAAGACTCTTAACAATCATATGAGAGGTGATTGTGAGAGTAACGGAGGACAGCCAACGGATTGCGTAGCAACTCCAGCGGGAATATCCATTTGGTGCAATTATGCTCGAGAACGCGCAGCTTATTCACCTATAGACCCATCACGAACTGTCGATATCACTGTAAATAAAGACGTGTGTCCGTGATCCAAACGCGCGATCTGGGCACGCTGCTCTGGTGTACCAGGGGCGAGGCATCACTTACCAAGATATCAGATGTAAGCTAGGCAATATAGCAACATGTGAGGCGTTCACCGACAATGATCTTACTCGAGCTTTCCCCACGAGTATACTCGGTTTTTTTGCGAACATGTTGATACAGTGTCGAGCCGGTCATCGTCGATGTTCTGCATCTGCAGTCTCAGTCCTCCGGCTTTAGCGCCCAATCAAGCACTATGCGGATATCCTGGTCTTGGCAGCGGCGAAGTGGGTCGATAGCCCGGCTCAGGTGGAGGAGAGTCGACACCTGGATCATCTCTGCCTTTACAGGAATCAGATTTGGTCGCAGGGGGCTTGCAAGGAGATAAAATTCCGTCAGGTCCGCGTATGCATTGAGACCGTCGTAGACTTACAGCACGAGATCTGTAGAGCGTCGCAGACCAATTTGATGGCAAACCCGGATAGTCAAGGCGCGAACGAGAAAGGAAAGCCCGAACCTACGTCGAAGGTCCGAAACAGGGTAGTGACAACGCCGCTCGGGGTTGCAGATTGTTGTCTCTGCTGTCAGTGATGCGGTAGCATGATCCGAAGAGGCCTTGTCCGAACAATAGGTCTTTTCAGCCGGTCTGCCAGAACACAAAAATCAGAAAGAGAAGAGTGAAGGATGAGCGAACGTTCTGATGCGGTACCCACAAAAAAACGCCGTTGCAAAATTTGATTGGCTTGTCAGCAATCGTCTCATCAAATCGCTCAATTCCCATCAAGCCAGCTTTGGCTGCTTCACATTCGACCTGTATTTCTTCGACGCCTCCGAGAAAGTTGAACCGTTCTTGATATCTTTTGCCATATTCTCATCCGCTTCGACTTGCGACGCGATGAGGTCAATGGCTTGCTCTGCAAGGCCCTGCGGCAAGCAAACGACGCCGTTCAAGTCTGCTATCAGGATATCTCCTGGGTGTATCGTGGAGTCCTGGTCCTCGCTGTTGAAACGCACTGGGGCATTGATCTGATCCAGTCAGCCGAGCGAGTGGATCAAAGGAACGCAGAACTTACTTCACTGACGCGCACGATTTCTTGTGGAGCTGTGGTGCCGACATCTCGAGCGAACACCTTATGAAGCATCAGCCACGCATGCAGGTGTTTTGGATTAGGCAGGAAGCCGTACCGGATAGTTTAGATCTCGATGCTCCTGCAGATCTCGTAGCCTTCCATCAATGATCGTGCCCACGGCGCCAGAGTATTGTGCTCGTGTACTCATGAGGCCTCCATAGCAAGCATTGATCATCTTCGGCGGCGCTGAGATGAATATGACGGCTCCTTGCGGGACGGAGTCGATCTGATCTTGATCTTAGCTCGATCCGGTTATACCTCTAGAGATGAAAGGGCATACGTAGTGGCCTGCAGGCTTTGGCTGGTTCTCGTAGTTCTTGCGGACGTACTTGACCGTATAGGCCGGGCCAATAATCTTAGTTGCACCTTCCTGTCGCTGTGGCGAATACATTGTGAGGCCGGGAAGAAATCCTCCGTGGGGGACTTTGAGCTTGATAAGAGCGTCGGCCACATCGCAGCTAGACTATGCTCGTCATTCAGGAGATCTGCTTGTATGCTTGAGCTCGACGATACCTTGTGAATCGCTCCAGTGCCTTGACGATGCTAGCACTCATCTTGTTCGCCACACTGCAGTCAATGTGAGGTGTAGGTGGATAGATTGCGTTTTCACAGTATCCGTCTTGGCCAATGAGTATCAGGAATATATATCCAGATATTCGATGCTTACGGCGTTGATGCCGATATGCTAGACCGAGGATGGCCTTATTGCGAGGAGCTTTCCCGGGCGATGTCGGCTGCTGGCCAAAAGGCTCCCTCGGCCATTGCATGCCAGAGGTTTTGCACTGGTGGCGGCCATATCCGAGCCAATTGAGCCCTACGCTTCTCCGAAACTTCATCGACTTCATCGTGTGCTCTACGGCTTCTGTCCTAAATCTCGATGACTTTTGTCAGTCTTGAACAGTACGACCGCCTCAGTGCTCCTTTGCGCCCTCCCCATTGATGGACTCCACTCGACGCGGGTCATGTCTCGAGCTTCATCTGGATTAGTCCCTACCGTTCGCGCCCAGAGCGGCACAGCAGCGCTTCGAGAGCATGGCCCTGGTATAGCAAAGACGAGACCAATCTACGGCCATCCGGGATTAGAAACGACATGTGATAACTCAGCGGCACAGCAGCGGCAAACGTTTCAAGATCTGGCTGCAAGTACGATCAAATGGATATCGTATGGAAAGCCTCACCCGCATATATCAGTCTTTCCCATCTGCTGTGCAACGTTGAAGTCATCTCTAACCCAGTCACTCGCTTCATCATGCTGTCAAGTTGTTTCCGGCCCATCCTAATTCTGCTCCTCGCTATCTTCACTTCTGTCCGCGCATCCCCTCCCACCAACCAAATACCATTGGCCCATGAACCGGAGAACGAGCCGTATGAGACTATCACGATACATGTGACAACGACCCGGATCCACGCCGAATTCGGTTTCCATACAACGACTATGGTACGGCAGTCTCGACCGTCGACTGTTCCGATGGACACGGCGTGGAGATCAGACCGATGCGACGAGACCGCGTGCGCCTGATGTCGATGGCAGGCCAGGTGTCTTGGTGGGGCATCAGCGTGGTAGGTACAACAGTGTCTTACGTATCGACGACGGCGCTGACTGGTCTTCTATAGTTTCGATTGTGATACCAAGCCCTACTGCGAATGCTGAGATTTCTTCGAAGAAGCAATCCGGCGCCAGGAAGATGAAATGTCTGGCTTTGACTGCGGTCGGCTCCATGTACCCAATACAAACGCCGTCTCCCTACAGCTGTCCTGTCTGGCCGTTCAAGCAACTTTTCTTCCGAATCGACATTTCCATCCGCCCATCACCATACCTCTGCAGCACCAGGTTAAAGTAGTTGTTGACCAGGTCCTCGCAGCTATTATCTTTCATCCCAGAAGAAACCCTCAAGTTGCACAACAATGGTCAGTATACAAGGACTGATCCCGCTCAATTCAAGTCTGACGCTCCTATAGATCAGAAAGGCCGTTCAGCAATTTGTGTTTGATCTTGAGTTTACGAGATGGCGGCGTTGTTCGGTTTCGAGTGTAAATTCGATCTTGAGGTAGACAGCGTTGCAAACTCTGAATCTGCGTGGGTTGATGGCAGAGGTTGTGATCACAGAGTGTTAGATTACCTGGTGAATGTCAAAATTGCTATAGCACAGACCAAATACATCTGGTTCGTGAAAAGTTGTCTGTATTCATGACTGTCGATCATTGTTTCCAGATCAAGTGTGGTTTTACCACAGACTACCAGAAGGCTATAATCCGAATGTCAATGCTTTCTCTTGGCTCATCACTGCTCGCAGCGTCACCAATCTCTGGAGAGCCATGCCAAGGTGCAGGCGCATGTTGAGCGTCCGGCCCGAGAGCCGCACTGTCGAACAGCTTGATAAAAAGGACTTCGTCAGGCTCCTGCTCCGATACATAATACCACTGAAGCACTTCGTTTGGCCCCGAAGCTTCGGCGCCGGAGACGCCTAACATTGTGTACTCCTTCAAGAAGTCACCACTGAGACCCGGATCTCCACGGATCTTGTTCTCGTAGAAGTGATGTACTAGGTCGCCACCGGTCGTCACGGTCTCACCCTTGTTCCTTGGGGCCAAAGCCAGCGGGTCACGGCCGACTTTCTTTAAAGGACGCCAAATGCTGAGGGCCGCGTACCGTCGTCCTCCGTGGCGATTGTACTGCTCCGCAATCACATCATCAGAGTCTTTTGTCACGGGATTGCTGTAAATCTCATCTTCGGTGGCGATTATACCAGCTTGGACAGCCACTTCGCGCATGGCCTTTTGTTCGGAACGAATGGCCTGGCGTGCTCCAAGTGGTGTAAAGTCCATGTGAGGCACTCGAACGGGCGCGGCTAGCTGGAGCTGTGATTGACCTGCGAGCTTGTGTTGAGACTGTTGATCTGGTTTCGCGACAGCTTGCGAGATTTCTCTTCGCTCTGTAGGCAGGGTGTATGCCTCTGGAGCGCGCTTGCCCTGTCGAAAGACGCTTCCGACGATGAAGACATCTTTGCAACCTAGCGTCTTGCGCACGAGGTCGACTACCTCCGGGTGGTAGGTTTCTGCTACAGCATGTTCAGACAAGGCCTCGCCGTTCAGCTGGTCCAGAAATGAGGAATGGTGTTTGACGACGCCGAAACCATAGCTTTGTAGAAGTTCGCTTGGTGAGTCTTGTGAGAGTCTCGGGCGGATGTCGTTTAACGGGTACTTCCTGGGCGCAAGAGGCTTCAACGGGGGTGGCGCATTGTAGTTCCTCTGCCACGGGTCTCCGTTCTGTGTTTCTGCTGTGATGACTGGGTGCATGAACTCGGCCCAGACCGTCGACGTTTCGCCAATGGAACCCATTTTCGGTGATTATTGATTACCTTCGAGCACGAGGTTTGTGAGCTCAAAAAGGAAGAACAATTGCTAGCCTCAGCTGTCAGACTGCTGCTGTGTCGGCTGTCACACCACACTTCCTTCTCCACACATGGGAATGCAACCCATCTGTCCACAATGTACACCCGCATGACGCCTTCGGGTCATTTCGAACAGCTGAACTTCGGCGGTTGCCTTATCGCGGCACTGTGTGGTCGATCTATCGTACAGAGCTGAGCAGCTGATGGAAGCTTTGAGGTTGGTGCGGTAGAGTGGCCCCGGCAAGTGCCTCGCTTCTTTCCCTGAGCCCCACAGAAGGAATCCAGGCACGTCATCAAAGTTTGGCACACTTTCATTAGGGTCTCGGGTCATGGTCGAGAGCCACTGTGGGGGACAAAGAGTCCCAGACTCCACGACGGAAGCTCTACTACCACCGAGACCCTCCGCTACGCGAGTAGTAGGTCGCAGACTCCTTGAATAACCATCCAGACCGCGAGGGATGCCTCTGGTGGGCGTGGAATTTGGGATCTGTTTTCAAACAGAGTTGATTAAGCGTCAATCAAAGCTTGGGGCCCGGCGATGTAGCTAGGGCTCCGACTTGGACCCTTGGCCGAGGGCTTGACGTCGTCGCGGCAGCAACCACACTTCCTCATCTGAAGGATTCGCTGATCCGAAGCTCTCTGCTTAAGCTTCGCCAATGAACTCTTCTTGTCGACAAGCTCTCCCCCACGCCGTCTACGCTTAGCCACTGACCAGCCATCGAAGTCCAGAAATCCAGAATAGCCGGCTCCATCGGGCCCGTCGAGAACAAGTCGTGGTTCCTTCTGGTTGATCCTCAGCGTACCCGCCACCTACGCGTCTCCGCTTTGGGTTGCGCCATTGCCATGAAGATCCCCAGCTTGGTCGGCACCGTCGCGATCGTCCAGATATGAGGCGGCTATCAGAGTTACCCATACAGGCAGGTAGGCTGGATCAAGAAGGAGAGGCAATTGGGGGCCAGAGGAGGCATTCTGGCTCTCTTTCCTCTACTGTACCCAAAGGTCGTACCACTCACCAGTTACTACAACCACAGGGAATTTCACAAGATTAGCATGGCGTTCCACAAGTACGAGCCGGTCAACCAGTCCTCATCGAAGTCTTCTGAGGAAGGCGGGGATGGTTCGACATGCGAATGTCAGAACAAGAGACAGTCCCCAGTTCGATCATATAGCACATGTCTGGCTCTGGCAATGTTATTACTGCTATCAATCGCTTGCAATGTGTTGCTCATGGCGAAGTTCCGATATGCGCAAGATCACGGGCACGATCCAACTTTCGGTGAGCGCATTCACTGTATTCACAATTGGTGTCTGCATTCCGTCACTGACAAGCGCGTAGTTGGTCTGGAAAGAAATGTCAACCTGGAGATACCGCACGACGACCGGTCGATTGACGATCCCATGTGGGATTCCCCCGAATTTGACTGGAACCTGGGATGGGTGGCTTTGGACAACGAGCTCGCCCAATCGAAAGGCATACCGACGGCGATGCACTGGCCTTGGGACGATTCCAAGAGCATTTACGTGCTCCATGGCTTCCACTCTATCCACTGCGTTGTAAGCCAATCGCCAAACTGACAGGGTTGTGCCATGCTCACCACGTGCAGTTCGTTCTCCGAGACTCCATTAGACAGTATCGCGATGGAGCTAAGCAGAGTTGGCCATTTGGTCACGTCACGCATTGTCTACACGTCCTGCGCGAGGATACAACATGCAATGCCGACGACACACCACGATACACAGGCCGCCTTCACGCTCAGGAGAACAGCACTAAATTCTTCTCCGGCATTGGACAGACTCGACAATGTAAGTTGTTGACAATGCAGATGACCCCGAAGAATCAGTGACTGACTCTGCACCAGGTCGAGACTGGAACCAACTTCGCAATTACGCGATAGAGAACTCTGCTTGCTACCAGAGGCCTTTGGACCATTATGTTCCACTCCTCGATCGATATAAAAATTGCCCAGATGGGAGCAAACCATGGGAGCAGAAGGATTTAGCATAAGCAATCCATGTATTTATAGTGTAACAATCTAGGTGCAATGCCAACCTATCCAGGCAAGCGAGGGATATCTTCAAAGCATTTGTGGGCAGGTTCCCAGTCTAATCTACATTCTTATCATTCCAATTGCACTAGAGATCATGAGTCCGATGATATATTGTCTGTCGAACGTTCAGTACATCAACCCATCCATGCCAACCACATCACTCACCATTGTTCGCGATCTCCACCATATCCACTACAGCAGTATCTTCCGTACTCCGCCTCTGGGCAGTATTATCTGTCCATTCGATCAGCATCACGCAGACGAGAGAGATAGAGAGAAAAAAGGCTTGGGCGCTTTACCATTGTTCGCAATCTCAACCATATCCACCACCGCAGTATCCTCTGTACTCCGTCGCTCCGCGGAATTTTCTGAACCAACAGCTGTATCAGTACACGAGCTAAAGTGGTTGTGGTTGGGGAGGGGAATGGAATCGACCGTACCATTGTTCACAATCTCTACCATTTCGATCACAGCGGTGTCTTCACTACTCGCGATCGGAGCCGCGGCAGCGAAGACAGCCATGAGCAGGGACAGGACGAGGGTGGTTCGCATTATGACTGAGAATATCTGATAGCGAAACGTCTCGGAAGGGCGCACACGTTGTGGATTCTCTCTTTCCCGATCGCGAGAGAAAACTTGGGCAAGTAAGAGAGGGAAAGTCCAGAGGAGGTTTTATCGTCGTGATCAAGCAAAAAAACGCAAGACCTCTGAAAAAGCTGGTTTTTTTTTAATTATCATCACATCCACGCTTTCTCGATCATCCTCTCAAGCCCGACCCCGAGCGAAGGGTCCAAGGACCCTCCCAAAGAAACCTTCTTGATCCTACACAGACATACACATACACACTAAAAGTCTAACTCGAATCCTTCGGAACGAAAATCACAACGCTTGCAACGCACGAGGCGGGGCGGATTAAGGTTAAGAAGTTGATGCGCCTAAAGCCATTCGTTTGGTGTGTGTTGGTGCCACTTTTTCTGCGGTGCGCCGGACGGCGGATTTCTTTAGGCCCCCTCTTGTTCATCATTTGAGCGACAATCGATCAGCAGCCAGCCAGCCAGCCAGCCGAACGAACGACGCGATGTGATGATGATGACAATTCGCCTCGCCTCGTGTCGTGTAGCGTTGCATGCTTTGCATGTGGGCAGTACGAGCTGGCTGATGATGATAAGAGTTTGACGCCGTGTGATGTCTAAGATCGACGTACCGGAAACCGCTTACTTTCCTTCGTGTGTGTGTGTGTGTGTGTGTGTGTGTGTGTGAACAGTTGAGTTCATCAATATCCCCACGGACCATTTTCTTTCTCGTGGCTGGCACGCGGGACGATTTGCGATTGTTCGAAAGCTCCCGATAGTACAGTCTTGTTCCGATTCTACTTTATCTTCCTCGGTTGGGAGTTGATCTCGACTCGTATACACACATAACAGGAGAAACGAGTGCTGTTTTCGTCCAGCGAGTGTAGAGACGGTCGAGAAAAGAAAAGAGAAAAGAATATGGCAGGCCTCGATGAGACTTTGGCAGGGACGGCTTCTCTGGCGGGCGTGTTTCTGTTCCTCACGACCGCGACGTTGGGATTGCGTCTGCTCGCTCGATATAGGCAGAAAGCAAGCATTGGGCTCGATGATTATGCCGCCCTGGCATCATGGGTTGGGTTCGTGGGGATTGAGGCTCTGTTCATATATGGTCTGAGAGCCCATGATGTTTGCCATGTAGAGAGAACTGACGGAGAGTTGCCAGGTATGACGCACCACTTCATAGGATATCACAAGCCCAGCGACCCGGCCGTGCAGAAAGCGCAACATCCGATGATGGAGAGGGTGTTCCTTTCCCTCAATATTTTGGAAGTCTGGGCCTTCGGCACAGTGAAGCTCAGCGCGCTCTTCTTCTACCGCAGGCTGTTCTGCACTCGGGCGAAGCCGACTCACGTGCTCAACTATATTACGTGGACACTGGTGGTGATTGTGTCGGCTTGGATCATTACCTTCGCGATCATGACCTTCAACATTTGTGGCAAGCACAATACGATCGAATGGACTGTGATTAAGGGAAGGACGAAGGAGTGCAAGCTGAACTATCCATACTTCAGAGCCGTCAGCATCTCGGATTTTATCCTGGATGTGATCATCATCAGTCTAGCGTTTCCAATGGTATGTACCTGATGTCCACACATTGTTAGAAGCACAGGCTGACGTTCACAAGATCTGGTCGCTATCGATGACCAAAGCTCGCAAGATCGCGGTCAGTGGTGTTTTCTTGCTCGCTCTGGGGTAAGTCTGGTCTCATGAACTAACTATCAAGAATCGAGATGCTAATGTGACACAGTGGTGTTGGAGCCAGCTGCGCACGTATGGTTGAATACAACATGTCCGTGAACGCTGGCCGTTCCGCGAATGACAAAGATGAGTACCGTAGGTGCCTCCAGTCATACTTTCCGAAGCATTCATCTGACCAAATCAGGCGTCAACACCCAACGCCAATACTATGCTGTTCTCGAGGGCGGTCTGGGCCTCGTTTCGGTCAATCTACCGTCAATCTGGTATTTCGTCACAGGCATGACGCCGGGAAGAGTCTTGTACAAAATGCGCCAGATCGTCTCTCTGGAACATTTGCGAAGCCGCAGCTCCAAGTCGTCCGGAGAGGCGTCATCTTTCCAGGATGGCACGCGTCGCAGCTCCGAGACTTGGATAATATCGGACATGGCTGATGTGGAGAGGCAGGAGTCAGTCTTGCAAATACCGGACAAGATCCATGTTGAGCAGTCATACGAAGTGAAGTGCTTGTAGAGGTGATACCTTTGTGCGAGACGGCAGAAACAAAAGGCCCCTTTCAACTCCAGCCTGAACCTTCACACCAACGACCGTAAAGTTTGAGGTCGATGAGATCGCTCCAGCTCATGTTCCGGCACCCGAGTATACCCTCGTCATCCCTGTGGCTTCCCTTCTTTCCAAACCATACTTCAACCTCCTGCAGCCCGGGGAGGCCCATGTTGACCAGTTTCTCCAGATTTTGCCCAAAAGAATGCCGGGGCAGCAAGGTTGGCCATAGACAGCCCTCCGTTCTGGACAAGCCCCATATATAGAGCTTGATGCGGCAGTCCTTGACGTGCTCAACAGACGGTGCAAGCGTGCGAAGCCAGTTGATGTGCCGATGGATGTTCACGCTCACGTAGCACAACGGCTCGCTTCCGGAAGGCGTGCTGCAGAAGTCGTCGCTGCAACTTGCCAGGAGCTTGATTTCGACTCTCGACACGATCGCCAGAGAGTTCTTTCTGGGAAGCGTGATGGAGTCCGGAAAGTCCTTGTTGAAATCGGTGATGTGCAGAACAGCGACATGCGTGGTGTTGTCCACGTATTCCTCATAGAATTGACGTGAAACCAGGAGAGCAGATTTACGGGGTGCGGATGAGAGGGACAGACGAATGGTGTCTGTTCCATCGCCGGTCTGACAGGTCTTGATGGCTGGTATGTCCTGAGTCAGGTAGCTGTAGACCTCGTCTCGGAGCTCGCGGGGAAGGTCAAAGAATCTGAAGGCCATCGCAGGCTTAGACGTTCCGTCAGGCTTCGGGGAAGACAAGTCCGTGAAATACCGTAACGAAGGCAGACTCCGCACGCCGTTGGGGCTCATCGTGGGCAAGAAGATATTGCAGCTCCAGAGCTCTCACCAAAGTATTGTGAATCATGAGGGCGGGCCTCTTTGCATGTGCCAGAAGTGAGTTGCACGGGCGCCTATGCTTTGCGGCACATGTGGGATATGGGATATGGGTGGATGGGTGAACTGCTCTACCTGGCGAAACTGAGGCTGGTCTGTCGAGAATAGTGTCTGGGCTTGGTCGACCGACACGTGGATTTGGAGCATTCAACGCTGGATTCGCAGGGACAGGAGCTCTCAGACTCTTTCGTGCTTTGGGTCAACCTCGTCACCTGAAAGGCTGGCATGAAGTGTTGGCAGTGATAGGAGAGCCAGCTTTACACTGACAGCATCTCCGGTGAATGCCAAGCACAAGACGCAAGTGGTTGATCAACGCCGGTGGACAACGTATACGGTGCCAACCATTGTCACGACTTTCTGCGTCGACTCTGTCGGCACTACGTCCCGATGCCGCGACGTCCCTCTCCAACATCGCATACCGTTGACCAGTATCCTGTTGCCGATGAACCCGCGCTGGACACAAGAAGCTTAAACGATGGCAACCACCCGACCCGGTCCCATCATCCACACCAAAAGGAACGACATCGTATCCGTGATGCCAGACGTTTTCCCTAGACAAGTCCTCCAGCAGTCTTCCACTCACTTCTCATCTCTCCTTGACTCCATATGACTAGCATCCCGCTCGCCAGATCCAATCAAACATATGGGGAAAAAAAATCCGACAAAGCACTCACCCACATCCCCCCCAACCTCCGTAACCAGCAATGCAGAAACAGGAGAAACCGCACAATCTCAACCGTTGATCTATTAATTCCCACAACCTCATCCCCACCTCCCTCCCCCCTCAACCATCATCCTCGACCTCTTTCCCCAGCATCCTAATGCCGTGGATGGGGAGATCAATGATCATTACGATTCGGGGAACTCGATTCGGTACAATTACGTGTGTGAAGCACTTTTTCCCTCTCAGCGCCTCAAATGTGTCTCGTCGGTCGACGAGACGTCTGCAGGTCCGGGATTCGGGGAGCGAAGAAAAAGGGAGTTCAGCCACGTGACAAGATCTTCTTTCTTGGGTCGGGCGTATCACGAGCTCGGCTTGGCATCTGGCTGGGATATGAAACCCACACGGGGGGTGAGAGGGAGTCGAGGGCGAATGTGCCGATTCGAGGAGATCAGCTGTGTATGGGGGCTGGAATTGCCGAGCATACGAACGGCAGCAGGGAGAAGAAGGGGCGTAAAGATTGAATGGTAGAAGTCAGATGCTCTTTGCTACGCTATCAAAGAAGAAGAATGATAAAGACTAGCTACGACGCGTTCGCCCCTATCCAGCCAGCTCGCTGACCAGCAGGTATTGAATTCGACACGGAGACACGCGGAATCTCGTGCGAGAGACTGAGGGTGAAACCGAGTGGTGCAAGGCAGAAGAAGAGTTTCCACGCTCCACGTTCTCTCAACCATGCCCTCCAGTACACCTCTTCAGCGCCAAACAAGAAAGTAGTTCGAAAGGAGGTTTTTTTGTGCTCCAGCCCTAAAAGTCACACACCGTATCGTCTCGTTTCCCATCGCCGCATCAAAGTCATCGCCGTGGAACTCCCTGGCTGCAGAAAAGCACGTCTCGCGTAGTGGGTATCAGGAGTTGTTGCGATACCCAAGTTCGCACGCACGCACGCAACGCAAAAAGATCCAAATAATCGTATGCTCCCAGGGATGAAAACGCTGGAGAGGATTCAATCAAGCTCCATTCCAAGGCCCGAGAAATGACCTCAAATCTCATCTCATCATGCTTCGGGGTGGAGAACGCATCATTGACTCGCTGCCCTGACCGCGAGCGTCAACTTCTCATTCCTCTCCACAGCGATATCCAGGTCTTCATCACCCTCCAACCGGTAGTATTCTCCGTCCTTCTCATCCCGATATTCGACGTCGAGATCTTCGTCGTCCTGGTCCTGACCTTTGTACTCCAGCTTTCGTCTTTCGACAATTTTCTTGTAAAGCTCTTCAAAAGTGAATTGACCTCGGGGAGGCATGCGGATCACGACACAGGTATCTCGATCGAACCAGGCCTTGACTTTGACGGGACCAGTTGATGCCGTAGATCCAATAGTGGTGCTCGTCATGGCTCTTTGAGGCTGGGCGGGCATACCGGGGGCGTTCGGTGGTGACTGTGATGTCAAGCTGGCGCTAGTCTGGGATGGCTGCCCCCTTTGATGGCCGTATGGACCGATCGAAGCCTGAGATTGCGAGTATTGATGTCCAGCAGGAGGCGGTCGTGCCTGCTGTTGGTGGTAGGGGTTCTGATTTTGGTTTTGATGCGATCCTTGGGAATTCTGTGAGTAGCGGTCCCGGGCATCCGCAGGCCGTGCATGATCCTCCAGGTTCACAGCCTGAGGGTCAACTTCGTAGTCTCCTTCTCGAGGTGAGAAGAAGTTCCGCACGAGGGACGAACAGGTGACATGGCTCGGTAAGCACAGTAAATCCCGCAAGTACTCATCCAGATTCGAGCGTCGTCCTTCAGTGATATTGTCAGTGACGAATTTGACTGGTCCAGGCATGTATGGCAATATCCTTGGCTTCCCAGAGACCTGTCCAGCCTCTTCCGGGAACGCATTGATCAGATTGATTTGCAGTTCGTAGAAGTCCTCGTAGATCCGTGACAAGTCCCAGTGCAGTCCATTCGACAGCTTGCACTCGACCACGAAATGAAACTTGTCGTCGGCAAATGTGTATCTCGGCACAGATGCGCGGACTGGCGCGAAGAGATTTTGTTGCTGTTGGGTGTTGTATGAGTTGCTCCGTGTATGTCCATTCTGGTATCCGCTGCTCAGGCTCATTCGATCCATTCCTTGCTGGATGCTGCCCACGCCAGATGTCGAGACAGTGCCCAGAGGTATGCTGGTGTTCTTATACTCCGCGGCCATCTTTTTCCATTCTTCGACCCGCGGAATCCCTGCTTTCTGCACGGCATCGAGGGCGTCGGGAACTGCTTGCCCAGTGGTCATATCTCTGATTTCGATGAAGGACACTGGGATGAGACCCGGGCCTCCCAGTCTGGTAATGGGCTTCGCGACGAACCACTCCGGATTTGACTGCGCAATCACTATAATCGCCTCTCCCTCCTTCGCATCGAGTTCGTCCGGTCGTTCGGCGTGGAAGTCATATGACACGACACCGTATATGCCGGCTGTGTTCCTGCCCATAGACCTGCCGCGGACATGTCCGGGCATGGCGGGTATGCCGCCGCTCATTCTCGGAGCGGATGTGGGTGCAGAGGTAGGAGGGATATGTGAGGGGGGAGTCGAGCCTTCGGCGTAGCCGCTATCGTGCGTCGTGCTCGTGATGGATCGAGAAGAATCGCCACTATCGCGCACGGTCTTGCCCACGTTCTCAAAGTACTTGACGGGGACCAGTCCTCGCTCGTTGCGCAAGGGGTTGCATGCCTCGTACCACTCGCTGTCGTTCTCGCGGCTCACTACGTGCAGGAAGTCGCCGGCAGAGAAGGACAAGTACATATCAGTGCCGGCAGGCGCGGTGTAATCGTAGACAGCCTTGATCACCTGAGGTAGGAGTTGGCACAGTTAGTGGGAGAGTTCCGCGCTTTGCAGTCGCATGACTCTGGAAACGCCAATCTTACCTTTTTGGGCGGCTCAATGGCAATGGCATCCTTCTGCGGTATGGATATCTGCACGCCTTTGGTGGCAGAGTCGTGTTTGTCGCTTTTGATCGATCGTCGGAACTGATGTGCCATACGGTCAGCTTACGCGGGCGCGTGGAGCCTCGTGGCGTAACCCACCTTCATGATGACTGTCCGTGCTGGCCCAGCGGCCTCTTTCTCCGAGCGATTGCGCTGGCCCTCGGCGGAATAGTGAGCGTGGTCGGCGCGAACGATTGTGAGGTGTATGTGTATAGCAGAGCACGTGCGCAGTGTAGCACTTGGAGGGAGGGTTGCGTTTTCGAGGGATCGAAGTTCGCTGTTGTTTCGGCAAATTGTTGCTGCGCCTCGAGCTCGTCGTCGGAGTGAGCGCGACCGTGGTTGTCGGGACCGCACGTGGCGAATGCCGGCGACGACGGTGGAGGCGACGTCGTTCGATGGCGGCGGCGCAGATCGAGCAAGGATGGGAGCGTGGTGGAGAGGGGATGTGTGGGTGTCGAGGGAAGGAGTGTGTTCTTTGTGTGGCAGCTGTTCGGTCTCCCGCGCTGGTGCTGCTGCTGCTGCTGCTGCTGCTCCAGGTCTTCTGCCCCTCCTAGCCTCTGACGTGAACTTTAATTCCTCCGAATCGATCGTTCCCTGGGCACCACTGGGACAGAGTAACGGCGAGGCTGTAAGGCGGACCGCGTCGAAAGTGGAAACTCGGTCACGTCGGCTGGTACTGGGCCTGCCAGACGACAATTGAGTGATCGACGGCTGTCTTTGTTCTGGTATCGTGGCGAGGGAAGTGCCGGCCCCAACAATGATCACTCTAGCCGCAGTGCAAGGGACTCGGAGCGCAGGCTTGGGCACCAGGCACAAACCACTGGAGAGAGAGGAAGTGAGTGGATGGAGGGCGAGCGATCGGCGCTGCAAAAGCAATCGTCGTCTAGAACGAGATAGGCAGGGAGTGCTGGTGCTTATGCTCTGGAAAAGCGCGCGCGGTGTGATACAGTAACAACCACACACGTGAGAGAAAAACCTTCACCAGCACACCCGAAACACATCGAGTCCCAGGTGTATACAGTATGTGCCTCTCAACACCGTCTCCACAAGCAGACGACTCGATCGGAGCGGCAGGCGAGCCACGGCAGCGGGGCGGTCGGGCACTTGGAAACAAGCAACGCACAAGGCTGCAGAGGGAAAAAAGCCGTGTGCCTCTTCACACCACATTCCCATTCGCCCAGCGCCCACCTCCGCACGCGAATGGCAGGCATGCCGCAGACTGCAGACGCCTTCGCATCGCCCGTCGGGCCATGGTTTGCTGGCCTTTTCTCCGAAGCTGCGGTTCGTAGGCGACGCGGGCGTTTTCGTGGCTGCAGCGCAATATATGTCATCCACAGCCAGACATGCCCTGTCCCGAACCCCCCCCAGCCTGCATCGTTACAGAACCGCCCGCTCGCGTGGTACCGTGGGCGCGAACATCTCGCCATGTTTTCGTAGTCTCAGGATCTATCGCAAGCCTTTCTACTGTATCACCGACCGCCGGGTCCCGGCATCGCGACGAGATCTGAGGGTCCGGTATGATCCTAGAACATCGTGCGAGATTCCCAAGCCCCCGTCTCACAAATCCAAAATCCCCCTCGTCTGGGACACGAGTCGTTTCGAGACCTACGTCACACATCTGACACGCTGCATGAACGTGCATGCAGGAACGAACACAGCACACGCCGCGAGCCGAAGAGCTCGACCGCCAGCCGGCCACTCAGCCCACCACAGAAAGCAACAACAATGCTACGCGGCTGTGTGAACGTCGCTCAGTTACACGGAGCTGGTAGGCCGGCGGGCGAGCAATTCTCAATCGTGCCCTGTGAGGCGACATGAGAGAAATTATGACTGGACTCATCCTTACCTACCACCATCAATCACATCCTCGCTTCAGCCCTCCTGGCCCGCTCGAAGAACAGGTAAGTAACACGATCGGAACCTCACCGTCCACCCCTTCATACTGTGATTCATCCTCCCGCGCAGTCGAATCCCACTGCCAGCATCTGTCCAAACACCGCAGAAATTTCTTTCCTCCCCTCGAGTTTGCTCTGTCATGCTAGCATGCATGAATCCGTCAGCTCACGCCGTGCCACCAGGTCACAGTCAAATGACCATCGTGCATCACGGCTTGCATGAAAAACGAGTCATGGCGTGGTTGGGGACTAATGCGAGGCGGGAAGATCGAAACCAGTACGAGACTATCAACAGTCGGGCATGCTTTAATCGGCTTTCCTTCAACATCCAAAATATGGATAGATGCACTTCCGTGGAGGGCTCATATAATATTCCAGCCCAGCCCGACCACGCCTCTTGCCAAACTTCCTAGCTTCCTCTCGTAGATGCAAAAAACGCGACAAATGGTATCTTCGAACATAAGAGTCCCCACCCACCCATGTAAACACCCAGTCCGTCCTTTCCACACGCTCATGAGCTTCCTGCCAGTCGGTTGCTTGGTTGTGGTTAGTCTGTCTGAAGTTGCGCACGAAAGGAGGAGAATGCGCGCAAGGGAAGGAGGAACGGTCATATCTGGCCTTTGATGTCAACGCGGCCGAACGCGGACTGCTTCGCCGCTTCGAAAAGGCCGCCGGCTTTGCCAGTGTTGACGCGCATGTCGCCGTTTTTCTCCTCGAGGAGCGCTTGTCCACCGTATCTGCCGATGAAATCATGGCAGGCTCGGATGTGGTCGGCTTCGAACACCGAATCGTCGTCGTCGACGGAAAATGCAAGTTCTTTGGCGAGGAATTTGCTACTGACGTCGGGTTTGTACCTGGCGCATGGTCAGCACAAAAGCTCCAAGTGACAACGGATACCAGACTTACGCTCTGCTGATGACAGCCATTGCTCCCAGTCGCTCGCGCTCAACGAACATGTCCATCAGATATGGTACCATGGCACGTTCGTTTGCCTCGTCGTAAAGCTTGAAAAATCTGTGGTAGTTGCCAGAGGCTAGCGCTGAGCGCACCTCTAGTGCGTGTCGCACGTATTCGCCCTTCTTGTCTGCTGTGGTTAGATCTGCCAACATGTTGTTCATGTCGACACGGCTCCTCGTATATAGCAAATACAGAATGCGGTAAGCCGTAAACTCATCTTGGTGACCTCCGCTGCCACCATTCTCTCCCAACTTCATCCGATACAGCACACGCAGCTGTGTCTGACACTGATTGTACTCACCCAAATCCTTCTTCTCGAGAGCAATGCGTGCGTGCACTTCATAGACCCTTATAGTGAACTTGTTCTTGATGCGCTGGACGGTAAGATCTTGCCGAATGGATTTGAACTGGTCACACACATACGTGTAGTCTTTAGTGGTCCTCCACTTTTGAATTACGTGTTCAAGGGCTTTCTCCAAAACAGGCAGTGGTCGTACGGTATTTGGGTTAGGGGGAGCGGTCAACCTGAAGTAATTCTTCTCCAGGACTTCGCAGGTGCCCACAATAGGTCCAACGTGACCCTGATCGGCCGGGGAATCATCACGGGAGGATATGAAAGGAGATGATGAATCAGGTGACAAGGCACGGCCGAAGCGTTGCTTTCGACGCTCGAGCGCCTCCTGGCTTTTGTCGAACCATCCAGTGGCTTTACCATTGTCCTTGGTCTTCTTATTCTGCTTCTTAGTGCTTCCTGAGATGCGATCGGCAAGGCTAACTTGCTGAGTCTCCTTTCTCTTCCATGGTGGAGTGATGGCCTGGTCATCATCATCGAACGTTTCCTGGTCCGGCGACTTCCTCTTCTTGCTGTTCGGGTCGGAAGGAGCCAGAGCGGCGTTGCGCATGGCCTCGTTATGTGCGTTGATGTTAGCTAATATGGCGCTCTGCGCGGAGTGAAGGGCAGCCTGTTGGCGCTCCTGAACTATGAGCTGATGGGGCAATGGATACGTCGACCAATCTCGATCGTCCGTTATGCCAGATGCCGCTGCCTCGCTGACTACTGCTTGCAGTTTCGCTCGAATGTCGGGATCGGTAATACCGCTGAACGTTGGCTCATCCTTATGTCTATTAAACTCGAAGAAGGCACGCTGCACGTATTCGACCACGGCCGGCGAAAACTGAGTGGCCCTGGGCTGCGGCGCGACGGGCGCTGACTCTGAAATGAGCGTGCGCCGCGTCTCGACGGCCGTATACGATGGCGTTACTGCCATGGTGATCTTATTGTCGGCGGAGCGGTGCGTAGGCGAGTGCCAATCGAGTGACTGTCGCGAGCACGAAGCCCGAAAGACCGACCGCGCCGGGTTATGAGCGCGCGATGAGGGTGGCGAGAGGAGAGAGACTGAAACGAGAAGTTTGGGTGCAAAGATGAGTATATTCCCTGCCGGAGTGCACTACGTGTTGTCGTTTGCGCGCGGGTATTGGTGGTGGTGGCAGGTCTGAGGAGAGGGACAAAGGGGACTGGAGTCGACCAAGTGAAACGGAGATCCAATCACGTGATCAACAATTTCAATCATAATCCACCAACACAATGACGATGGACGAGGTGGCTAGTTCCTCACGCCTACTGCGTCGTCCACTTTCACCGAATCCTTGAACCCATACACCACACATTCCTCAAAAGCATCTGTGATCTCTGGACAATTCCTCCTCGGAGATAAATCCAGTAAATGCCAATCCTAGTCGCGTGGTACCGACCTCTGCCTGCAACCTATACGATCGTTACATGGAGTCTCCTCATCCTTGACAGACCTCCCAAACCGACAATTGCCCTACCCAGCCGTGATATCTATTCCTGGATGTGGACAGTCATGTCGAGGGGGGAGACATACGAGACCGTTTTTCGAGCAGTCCACACACCTCGCGCCGCTCTTGTCACAGTCGGCGGCCACCCTGACGGCACGCTTGTCGATGCACCTAAGCTATAGGAAGGAACCGAGTAAGCTACGTAGTGTATACGATCGCGAAGCTGTATACTTGCAATGTGTCTACGGTCACCACTGCAGGCGAATCCTGTCCCATCACACTGAGCATTAGTGACCGACAGGAAGGTCTGAAGGAGCAACAATATGCGAGGACTAGGGATGATAGTAGTAGATCTCGAATCACGATTGGTATCGCTTGTCTTGCAAAGAGCTTGTCGTAGTTATGATTGGTCTTGCTGGTAGTTTGAAGGGCTTCTCGATCGATGGTGGAGAGACTGTCAAGAGTCTCAGCGTTAGGAGGTAGGGCGCTATCTATATCTTCTGAGGAAAGCGTCCGAGAAAGGAGACAGGTGTGCCTCGACCTCCAGAAAGCAGATATTGCACGAGATCTCGAAGGCTACATGTAGTTGCCCATACAGTAGGTACTCCGACTCGGGCATGGGTCGTGGCGCTTGCTCGCAGGGACGGAGGTACACCCGGTATGGAGAATCGGTTTGTGTACTGTACACTGTACAATACACTAGTGTTCACTGGTGAAGACGTCTCGCGCAGCTATGCCATACGGTTTAGTACGCAAAATATACCCGTGCAGAAGGCCAGATGTTAGGGTAGATCAACGCACAGGGCTTACTACAACTAGCACGAGAATGTGCGCGGCAAGGGAAGCTCGGGTCCTCAAGCCTTACTGTATGAGGCGAGGCGGAGGGCGGAAGGGGAGGCAATTGCCACGGAAGAAGCGCAGGTTCGAACGGCGGACGTGACACAGGCAAGTGGTGAGCTGTGTGTGTGATACCTCTCTAGATGCCACGCACAGCGGCAGCAGATACAGAGTACTGTCGGAGTTCGGATGTTCTACTTGGTGCTGCGGAGCGAGCGCGGAAAGGTAACTTGTTGGCACCTTCAATAGCATTCTGCTGTTGGAGGATGCGTTGAATAAGGGCGCGTTTTGCATTCCATTGCAGGCGCATCCTTGTTTTGTTAGGAGCACATTCCTGATTCACTGCGGAAGGGTTCTTTGGCGCATTAACGAAATACGCGGTCCTAGAGATCCGGTATCGAAGGAAGCGGTGGATGTTCTTCGACTCATGTACTGACGAGACATTGGACGTGTGGACGCATGGTCAAAGCCTCAGGCTTATAGAACCTTGACACGTGATTTCTCTCCATCGAGTCCCGTCACTCACCAGCCGTGGTGGGTTTTGTCTTGCCATCTTTCCCAACACACAACACAGTGCACGATACAGCCGCCGACTTTGGGTGTACATTCGCGCTCACCTCTAAAATCTTGGACGTCCTCTGAGTGGCCTCGCTGCAAGCTCTGCGAACACTTCGGCCTCCGCCCAAAATTATTCCAGCTTCGCTGGAATCAAATCCACATGTCTGCGAATGTTCCTCTGCCAGCTGGACTTGACTACTGCGCTCCGGCCATCATTGTACGATGACGAAACCTTGCTTTTCGTTCAGGATGGAGTGGGGCTCTATGAGGGAAAATACAAGATTCCCCATTACCAAAACGGACATGCCTATCTGACTTCACATCGCGTCTGCTACGTGGACAATGAGGAACCCAGAAGATACTCAGTCGCAGTCGACTTAAAAGAGATTGAGCGCGCCGAGACCTATGGTGGCTTCATGAAGTCGTCTCCCAAAGTGACGCTTTTCCCGAAGGCAACAAGGAAGACGGCCGCTTCTACCAAAAGCCCACTTCCCAGGTATGCTTCGCCAAGTGACGCTCTCGTGGGAGGCAGCAGCAAATTCCCACGCTCAGTGCCTTCTCCGGCACCAGCACGAGATGTGAATGCTACATGGATTTGCCCAATTTGTGGCATGTCCAATACAGTTCCTCCAAATTTTGATCCAGCAACCGCTAATCAGTATACTCCATTGCCTCCTTGCCAAGCATGCGGTGTCAAGCCACCACTTTCTCTCATGATCAAGTCTGCGATCGCGGCTATGTCGAACAGATCCAGTGGACCGAGCTCAAGCATGCTCAACCCTGCGCGGCCCTCATTGGAAGCCGGACCCATGAATGGCGCACAGCGAGAACCGCATATGTTAGGCAGTGGGCCAAATCAGTGTCCGAGATGTACCTTCCAAAATCATCCTTCTTTGAACACTTGCGAGGTCTGTGGTGCGTCCCTGCAAGGCGCATCAGATCACAGATCGCAACTGATTGATGCTGGTCCGCAGCGGCCAGATTCACCTGGCCAGTTAATGAGCGAGGCCTCGATCTTCAACAACGACACTATTGAAACTATCAAGTTTTCGTTCAGGATGGGTGGGGTGCAAACATTCTCAGAGCGACTTCAGGGCGCGCTGGTGCAACGCAAGTGGTTGTTGCAGAGCGCACCGCCTGTTCCGAGAGCACCTATGACACCTCCTCAAACTGGAGGGCGTTACACCCCTCCTAAGTCAGGCATGCTGCACGCCAATACACCACCACGAGTGGTAGGTATAGCAGGATTGGAGCAGCGAGGTGCCGAGCTCCGGCAGAACAATCAAGCAGTCATCGGCAACGCTTTCGAAGACCTCGAGGCTCTCATGACTTCTGCCAAGGAAGTCATCCAAATGGCGGAGCAGTTCGCTCGGCAAGCAAACGGCAGTGCCAGCGACGATACTAAGAGGATGATATCTGACTCAGCAGCTGCGCTTGGACTGGTTACCACGAAGGACATGCTTGGCTCAGGATCATCTGCTGAACAGCTTTACACTACTCAGCTGTCTAGGGATCTTGCAGAGTACCTTACTGATGACAGAAAAGGCATCCTGCGCAAAGAGGGCGGAATCATCTCCCTTGTGGATCTATGGCAGGTCTTCAACAGAAGTCGTAACGGGATTGAGCTTGTCTCACCTCGTGATTTCGAAAAGGCAGCTAACCTGTGGAACGATCTCAACCTCCCGATTCGGCTTCGCCGTTTCAAGAGTGGTCTCCTCGTTGTCCAGGAGCGTAGCAGGACAGACGAAAAGACCATCGCTAGTCTGCTAAGCTGGTTACGAGAACCTCAATTTGCGTTTCCGCCGCCTGTGCCTGGCTCGATCGACGTGTCGTACGGCAGAGGAGTTACTGCTCAAGAGATCGGTGAACGCTTTGGTTGGAGCATTGGCGTCGCCACTGAAGAGCTTGAAATGGCCGAGGAAACTGGTGCTCTATGTCGGGACCAGTCTCTCGATGGCACGAGGTTCTGGGAGAATCACTTCATTCAGTAGTTCAATCCACACGCTGGCGACATCCGAACAGCATTCGAAATCTTAGCTCCGAGCAATTGACGCTGTTTAGCGTAGTGAGGAGTATATCGGTGTCCGAGGCTTGAGCTCAACAAGCTGACCTGCCATTGGACGAAAGAGTTCCCAAGGTCTGGATGCCACTATTGCTCATGTGCAGCGGTAGCAATAAGATTTGCTGGGTAGAGACAGGGTCTTTCGATAGCTTTGGATGCTCGACCGAACTGGAGACTTGATGAAGCATGTGTCCATGAAGATGCATTTCTCCACACACACCTCCACATTCTATGCATTGCATCTAGGCGCTTTGTGGGGCCAGGCAACGAAGCTGCGAATGAGCGTGTTTGTGCCATCCTGCACCAGGGCCGCCCCCTTTCCGAAGTGAGGTTGGTGCGTGGCCACACGTGAACATACCCTCCAAACACTGACAAGTAGCTAGTGTAAGCGGCAGTCAACTAGCGCTACAAAATCTCCAATTGGCAGGAAACTGCCGTGGTTAGCGCCGGCTTGGAACATCGGTCGCTTGGCTGCAGAACAAGGCCCGCCACGGGATGAAGATCTCCAAACAGGAACGAGAAAGGATTGAATCGAAGCATGCTTCCGAGCATACTTGCAGTATATGGCGGGCTATCAATAGTTGAGCGGATACAAGTAGGACACGGAGCGTTTAAACACGTCCTGTCCGTTGTTGTATCTGCGTGAAGAAGAGCTTGGCTGGTGGTCACCATGAAGGTCGAGGGCCTGCTTCTTGCAGCCGTTGCCTTCGTTGGCGCGATACCAGTGCTAGAGGAACGACAAGATGATCTGGTCTTCGATTACATTGTGGTTGGCAGCGGAGCCGGTGGAGGACCGCTGGCGAGCAGGCTGGCTCGTGCTGGCCAATCCGTTCTTCTGATAGAAAGTGGCGACGATCAAGGAGCCAACTACAACTACACAGTGCCAGGGTATCAGGCTGCGGTCACACAAGATAAACAGATCGCATGGGACATTTATGTGGGCTCTACAGGCATCGAACAGACTATGAAGCGAGGCTGACAAGATTGCCCTCAGGTGAACCACTACCAAGACCAAACACGAGCCAGACGTGACCCCAAGTATGTGGAAGGCAAGGGCATTTTGTACCCCAGGGCAGGTACTCTAGGAGGATGCGTCTCCCACAATGCCTTGATCTGGATCACCCCGCATGCTTCCGACTGGGACAACATCGCGTCGATTACTGGCGATTCTTCTTGGTCTTCCACGAACATGCAGAAATACCTTCAGAAGGTGTACGAGTGGCAGCCGACTGGCCCGACTGATCCTGCGATTCTACTCAAAGACACGATGCTCGTTCAACATCTTGCTGGAGGTGCTGCTGTAATGGGAGTAGGTCCTGATCCGCTTGCTGCGGTCACTGGGCTGGCACAGACCTTGCTTGTCGACCCAAACAACACTCCAGGACGGGACTCACTTGAAGGCCTCTACCAGATCCCACTGATCCAGAAGGGTGGTGCCAGAGTCAGCGTGCGTGACTTCATCGTTGACACCAAGAACGCCTATCCGGATAAGCTGACGATTCGCACAAATTGCCACGTCACCAAGATCAACTTCAACACTACTGGATCTACTCCAAGGGCGACTGGCGTCGAGTTCCTTGATGGCACGCATTTGTACAGGGCATCTCCTCTCAGCGGCGGTTCGGGCACGCCGGGCAAGGCTACTGCTAGAAAGGAAGTCATCATGGCAGGTGGATCCTACAACACCGTCCAGACGTTGAAATTGAGTGGTGTGGGCCCAGCGAGTGAGCTTCAAAAGTTCGGCGTCGAAGTAATCAAGGACGTGCCGGGCCTGGGCAAAAACATGCAGGACCGCTACGAGATCCCTGTGAATACTCCGCATCCCAATGATTTCCCCATCCTGGATGGCTGCACATTCGATGCGAAACCGCAGGACAAGTGCTATACGCAGTGGAAGAACAATCCTGCTGTCCTCGGCTTGCGTGGTGCTTATGGCAGTAACGGTCTTGCGGCAGCGATGGCTGTCAATTCCGACTTCGCCGACAACAGCGACATCGACCTCTTTATCTTTGGAGGACCAGTCAACTTCACAGGCTACTTCCCACGCTGGGGAGATGCGGCAGTGGCAAGCCACAAAGTCTTCAGCTGGTATACGCTCAAAGCGCACACCCGTAACAAAGCCGGCACAGTCGAGCTCCGATCCGCCGATCCGCTGGACACTCCCATCATCAACTTCAACTACTTCGATACGGGCACCACCGAGAATGGAGCCGACGTCAAGGACGTCAACGCCATGGTACAAGCCATCAAGATGTCCCGTGAAGCCAACGCTCGGTATTCCAACTACGCCATTCTCGGAGGCACAAACTTTACGGAAGAGAGGCCTGGCCCAGAGGCCGACACCGACGCGAAATTGGTACAGTTTGTCAAGGATGAGGCTTGGGGTCATCACGCGTGCTGCACCGCGCCCATTGGCTCGCAAAGTGACAGCAACGCCGTACTGGACTCCAAGTTTCGCGTCCAAGGGATCGATGGCCTGAGAGTCGTTGATGCGAGCGTATTCCCTCGGATTCCGGGGATATTTATTCAAGCACCGATTTTTATGATCAGCGAGAAGGCGGCGGACACCATCTTGAACGGATAGATGTAGTGGAATTAGAAGGGCAATCGACTTGACTTAGTGACCAGGTCTTTTAGGCCCCTTCGTGATTCTGTCCTGGCACGACCAATAGTAGTCGTTGATTAGTGCATCAGTTGTGCCTCCTGCTCGTGTGCGAATACTGTATCTTGCCAAATCACACCATAAGACAGTGCCCAGCGGCTCGGCGATCGTATTCGTGGTCCCGGAGCCCTGCGAAGTGCCGGGAACCGGGATAAGCAGAATATCGTCCCGCTTGCTGCTGTTCATCCATCCTTGCGCATCGAGGCATCCCATCCAGGTACGACACATGGTAACCGGCGTGATGACACACTCTACGCCCGTGGGCTGATCACTACGCACAGTCGGGGCCCTCCCTTTCCGGGGCAGGCAGGGCCTCAACCTTTGGACCACCCGACCGGGCAGTATTGGTCGTCCTTGTCTCATCAAACACAATGGCGACTTCTAATACATCCGTTCTTGGCCGTGCCTTATTATATCATCTCACGTTCTCCATCCGTCCTTTCCCCTCTGCCGCGATCTAGCGGATTTCGGCCACTGACGCCAGATTTGTTCGATGCCCAGCGACATCGACCGAGACTGCCCAGACACTGCGATGCGTGTGCGGCAGAATACTCCTGGTTGCTAAGAAAAATAAGCGCTAGTTATTGCTACATGGGCTCTTGGATCTGCGCCCCGACGATTCCGCTGGAAAAGGCTTCTGGAACCTTTGCAGTGACTTCTTGGAGGAGACCACCACCTTTGGATCTTCCCTCACGACTGCCGGGTTGAGTATGGCTGTCCTCTTGGAGCTTTTCTGGCACTTTGTGGCGTAAGTAGAATGCTGGGGTGGAGACACTGGGAAGAGCAGCTGTGCAGACGGGCTTCTGCCCGGGCGCGCTACTGTCAATCGCCTTGTCTTAGGAGCGACACTGTGCTAACGCTAATCGCCAGATACTTCCACAGTTGGAAAGGCTCTTTAGCTCTGGCTGTAGGGGCTTTTATCGTGTACAGATTCTGGCCTCGTCGCTCTAGTGCGCTGCTTCGATCCAAAACCAAGGGAATTACACTATTGCCCACGGCCCATCAGAGCCTCGTGAGACGATACGACTGTGACGGGCGGAGCTATCTCGACGGTCGAGAGCACAGCTCGGATGACCAAGAAGACGATGACCCGCCTACCTCCGAAAGAGACGACGCTGCTGCAGAGCGGTCCCCATTCGTGAAAGCCCTTTTCATCTACCCGCTCAAGTCATGTAAAGGCATTGAAGTGCCGGGTGCTCGGGTCACTCGCACGGGCTTCCAATATGACCGCCTCTTCTCATTTGCAGAAATGCGACCTGAGAGTGCGAGTAATACATCCACTCCACAGTGGCGATTCATCACCCAAAGAGAATATCCCAAATTGGCACTGGTCGAGACAGAACTTTGGGTGCCGGGCGAATCGCAGCTTTCACGCAAGGACCAAACTGAAGAGCCCGTCAACGCTGTGCGCGACGTGAGAGCGAACGGAGGTTTCCTGCTGGTGCGATTACCGATCCGGAAGGATGAGTCTATCGCTCTCCAGATCCCTCTGTTCCCCACCCCAGAGCGCGCCAAAGCTAAGGGCTATCAGCGGAGACCCCTTGCTGTGTGGCTTGACACACCACAAGCTATCGATATGACCAGTGAGATCAGACAGAGAGATCTCGAAGAACTCAGGCAATTCCTGGGGGTCAAGAATACACTAGCACTTTTCCGCGTGGACGAGCGTAACCTACGGACCATCACTAGGAGTCTTCCCGAGGTTGACTCAGATCAAGATCGTTTTGAGGTTGGTTTTGCAGATGCATTTCCTGTTCATCTCATTAATATCGCTAGTGTTCGCGAGCTCGATGAAAACATGCAAGGTCGTGAAGAACAAACACCCAACAACTCGAACGGCACCCTGGACTTCCGTCGCTTTCGAGCTAACATCATCGTGAGCGGTGCGCCTGCTTATAGTGAGGATCAGTGGAAACGCCTGCACATTGGAGTAGCTCTAGGGAACGAGCCGGCACTTTACCACGCAGCATGTCGTACTGCAAGATGTCCAGTGGCCAATGTCGACCAGAGCACAGGAGTCATGGCGAGACATGAGCCTTTACGGACGTTGAAGCGCACGAGAGTAGTCGATGAGGGAGCAAAACCGCATGCTGTCTTAGGACTATCCATGATCCCGCTTTGCAGACTTGGGAAGATATGTGTAGGAGACAGTATAGAGGTGGTAGAGACTGGAGATCATTACTACGAAAAGATGTTCAAATGACCGGATGTAATGGCGAGGATACGATACGAAATGATATCTTGGCCCAAAGAAGCATGCAATCCGCGGAGAGTACATGGATCATGGTCAACCACGGGGCTACGTCCGTGGCCGAAGTCAACCCTCCGGTGGTCGGCATGACGGCACTTGGGGAGGATTCACAGCCGCTTTCCAGCTGACCACTTCCCAGGCATCACAACATTGCATACCACCACCGCGACAGCGATCTCGCTTGTCAGCCCTCATCCTGATGACTTTGTACCGCGCGACTGGAGGCGCAGGATCCTGAGCCGCGTCAAGCATTACATCGTGCTCGTCCGTGGCTTGACACAAGATCGGGAATGTTCGTAGGCTGCGAGACTACATGAATGGTATAAGAACCTCTACTGACTCCCTGGAACTTGTGTAGTATTAGGTCTCATATCACTTTGAATTCTTTCTCTACCGACAACAGAGCTTCAATATGACAGCAGGCGTGGAACGAAGTCCGCCGAACGGCATAACCGTCCTCATCTCGGGAGCTGGCGTAGGTGGTCTCACGGCAGCACTGGAGTGCTGGCGACGAGGCTGTGACGTTCGCATTCTTGAACGAACTGAGACCAACCATACCCAAGGTCAGACATGCGTAGCAGCTTTACAAGCACATTGCGTTGCTAACGCTCTGCTTCCAGGTGACAGCTTTTACATCGGCAGAGCAGCACTCCATGCATTCCGAAACTGGCCATACATGCGCGAGAAGAATGAAAAGATCGCATACTACCCCATGATCGCTTACCACGACCAGCGTGGCGAGCGACTAGCAGGACCCTTCGACGGCCCCTCCATCTTCTCCCAAAAGTCTTCCAATCACACTCTTCCCCAACGAATGTACCGCCACTCGCGACCGAAATTCCACGCCATGCTATTAGAACAACTCGCCCAAATCGGTCTCCAAGTCGAATATGGGAACGAAGTCGTCGACTGCTTCGAAGACGCAGTCTCCAACCACGGCGGCGTCATCCTTGCCAACGGCGACAGACTCACCGCCGATCTCGTCGTCGCCGCCGACGGCGTCCGGACCAAATCCTGGTCCCTCATCGTCGGCCATCCCACGCCCGCCAAAAGTTCCGGCGACGCCATCCTCCGCGTCGCCTACCCGGTCCACCTCGCTCTCGCCGACCCCATGATCGCACAACGTTTCCCTTTGACCGACGACGGTCGCTCGATCATCGAGCTCTGGATCGGTCCGGACATGCACGTCGCGTTCTGGCGGAATCAGGATGAGATGCAATACGCCCTCCACCGTCCGGATCCCGGCACTGCGGAGGAGAGTTGGAGTCGGAAGGCTTCCATCGAGGATGCGTTGTCGTTCACCAAGACGATCGAGGGCTGGCCGGAGGTGGCGGATCGGGTCATCAAGGCGACGCCGGAGGAGTTGCTGGTGGATTGGAAACTGATGTGGCGGGACCCGCAGCCGATCAGTGTCAGTCCCGCGGGCCGGGTCGTGCAGGTGGGAGATGCGGCGCACACGTTCCTGCCGTCGAGTGGGAATGGTGGCACGCAGGCCATGGAGGATGCGATTTGTCTGGCGACGTGTCTCGAGCTGATGGGAGGGCGCGCGGAGGGGATCCCCGATGCGATGAGGGTTCATCAACTCTTGCGCTTCGAGCGGGTCAGCTGTCTCCAAGCCTTCGGGGTGCAGAACGCGCAGAATCGGAACACGAAGAAGAACGGAGGCGACAATTCGAAAGCTCAAGTGAAATTCAGTAAGTGGATCATCGATCATGATCCCGAGGAGTATGCGAAAGAGAAATTCCAGGAGGCGTTGGAGCACGTCCAGAAGGGTACGCCATTCAAGAACACGAACATCCCCCCGGGCATGACTTACGTGCCTTGGACAATCGACGGGTTGATGGCGGCGAAGGAGAGGGGTGAACCGACGGTGTTGGATGGGGATTGGGATTAGTGGAGAGAAACGTTGCTTGGTGCTGGAGGCGGGTCTTTTCAACTCCGCTCAATCCTTAGAAGCAGTAAGAACATGTTCCCAAAACAACGACCATGATAAATCTCGCCTCGCGGAATCCCGGGTTTTCCGCTGAGACACGTCACTACCACATCGGCAGGGCGTGTGCTCACTAGTCATGGCCACGACCTTCACCCTAGCCATACCAGATTACCAAATTGCCCATTCTTACACTCTGTTTTAAAATTCCTCAAAGATGCCATCCTGACTGACACAAACGACATCCGCCCACAGCCAGCATAGTCAATCATTGTGCCAGGCTGAGAGGTTTTAAAGTACCGTAAGGTAGAGACAGTCTGCGAAAGCTCCGACTGACAGTCCTCCTCAAGACCTGGACGCTTTCACTTCGCGATTGCATGAGGAGGAGGAGGAGGACATGTGGAGCCGAGCAGAATTCGATATTCGCGCAGCAGAGGGTTCAGTATGCCGTTCTGTGTGGGTTTTGCGTGGCAGAGAGGTTGGCTTGCTGCTGCTGCTGTTACGACAAATGCAATGTGGGGGGAGGAGCAGGGCTTGGGTTGATTGCTTTTCGATGCTGAGTTGCGTTCGGGGAAGGTTTGGATGTGTAGAAGGGGGAGGATCTTAGTCCGCTATGGCGATATTTCCTGGTTTCATTGAGCAAGTCGCCACTACATAAAGGCCAATTGTAGAAAGACCTCCTCTGTGGAACGTCAGCGCAAGCAGAGAGGTATCTTGCAACGATTAGTGGGAGACAGGGAGATAGTGACGACGGCTTGCTGTACAATGAATCTTTTCGTGATCAGAGTAGAGATCTGTGGAACTACACATCCAAGAACGATCCAGCTAAAACTACAACATTGCTTCTTACAGACCTCCCACGATGATCGTCATATGCATAGCCCTTTCCCAGCCTGATACAAGCGCCGCACTCCACGCGCCTGAATAAATGCGTCTCTTGCTGTATGTAGTAAAACATGAAGTGGGTACCCTTGCGGTCTCCGCCGCACCGAGCGGAGTTGTTCGAGGGTGCAATATCCTTACATGAAGGTGTCGCCAAGACGCGACAGGCACCGGAATCGACGCTTTTAGGTAGCTGATCTCAACAGCTGGGTATAAACATCAAACAAGGAATGAAAGCAGAGTCAAGGATCAGGAGCTTCATGGCTTCTTCTCCTCACCGCCCGGCTGCTGTTGCTCGCCAGATGGCTGCTCGCCTTGTTGACCCTCGGAGGAGGCCTCGGAGCGGGCCTTGTGGAGCTTGTCGAAGAGTGTGAGGGAAGCGGTCTGGAGCTCATCGGTCTTGGCCTTGATCTCTTCAGCACTGGCAGTGCCCTCGCCGGTCTGATTCTTGGCAATGAACTCGCGGAGGGATGTGATGTGCTCACGGATCTTGTCACTCTCAGTCTTGTCGAGCTTGTCTTCGAATTCCTTGAGTGCCTTCTCCGTGTCGTTCACAACGCTGTCCGCGCGGTTGGCGGCCTCGATGGCAGCTTTGCGGCCCTTGTCGGCATCAGCGTACTTCTCGGCGTCGTTAACCATGTTCTGAATCTCGTCCTCAGAGAGACCAGAGCCGGATGCAATGGTGATTGACTGATCCTTGTTGGTGGACTTATCCTTGGCGGCGACATGGACGATAGAGTCAGCGTCAATGTCGAAGGTGACCTCGATTTGTGGAACACCGCGGTGTGCAGGGGGGATGCCGACCAACTGGAAGTTTCCGAGGAGCTTGTTGTCGCGGACGAGTTCACGCTCACCCTGGTAGACCTTGATCTCAACAGCAGACTGGAAGTCAGCAGCGGTAGAGAAGGTTTGCGACTTCTTGGTTGGGATAGTAGTGTTGCGATTGATCAGGCGGGTGAAGACACCACCGAGGGTCTCAATACCAAGAGACAGAGGAGTAACATCGAGCAAGAGAAGGTCAGTGACCTCACCAGCGAGGACACCACCCTGGATAGCAGCACCAATGGCAACCGCCTCGTCTGGGTTGACAGACTTGGCTGGGTCGCGGCCGAAGATGCTCTTGACAGACTCGGTAACCTTTGGCATACGGGTCATACCACCGACAAGGATGACATCCTGGATGTCTTTGGCCTGGAGGTTGGCGTCCTTGAGCGCCTTGCGGACTGGGTCAACAGTGCGGCTAATCAAAGGCTCCACAAGACCCTCAAGCTGAGCTCGGGTAAGCTTGGTGTTGATGTGTTTAGGTCCGGAAGAGTCGGCAGTGATGAAGGGCAAGTTGATATCAGTTTGGAGGGAAGATGACAGCTCAATCTTGGCCTTTTCAGCGGCCTCACGGATTCGCTGGATGGCCATGCGGTCGTTGGAGAGATCGATGCCCTGTTCGCTCTTGAACTGCTGGACGAGGTGGCGCACGAGGGTGATATCGAAATCCTCACCACCCAGGTGGGTGTCACCGTTGGTAGACTTGACCTCGAAGACACCATTGGAGATCTCAAGGATGGAGATATCGAAAGTACCACCACCAAGATCGTAGACAGCAATGACCTTGTCGTCCTTCTCAAGACCGTAAGCCAGGGCAGCAGCAGTTGGCTCGTTGATCACACGGTGCACAGTCAGACCAGAGATTTGACCAGCATCCTTGGTAGCCTGTCTCTGAGAGTCGTTGAAGTATGCAGGCACGGTAACAACAGCGTTCTTCACCGTCTTGCCAAGGAAGGCCTCAGCAGTCTCCTTCATCTTTCCGAGAACGAAACCACCAATTTGCGAAGGAGAATATTTCTGGCCCTGAGCCTCCAACCACGCATCACCGTTGGTGTGCTGGACAATCTTGTATGGCACCTGCTGGATATCACGCTGGACCTCGGCGTCCTTGAACTTTCGTCCGATGAGACGCTTCGTGGCGAAAAGGGTGTTCTCTGGGTTGACGACAGCCTGTCGCTTTGCGGAAATACCGACTAATCGCTCGCCCTCCTTCGTGAAACCAACGACAGAGGGGGTCGTTCGTGCACCTGTGCATCTCGTTAGCCATCTCTTCCACGTCGTTCTCGTCACGGCTGATGCATACCTTCCGAGTTCTCTATTATACGCGGTGCCTTGCCCTCCATCACAGCGACTGCAGAGTTTGTGGTACCCAGATCGATACCTATGATCGGGCCTTTTACCTTGCCGCTATCGGCATTTGTGTCCTCCGCATATCCTCTTCGGAATTGCGATGTGAGTGGTGCGCGGTATGCTGATGATCTGAGGGTGGAGGAGGCGCGCGGAACAGCCTGATAACATGTCAGTCAGTTGTCTGTGTGGAAGCTCGCGTGATGGCGACTGAGCGCCGAAGGAGCTGCCACTTACGTTCCGCATCAGTCGTGAGGAAAGCATTCTGTCGAGATTAACACACTATGGTACACACACGCAAGGAAGCGATGAAGGAAGCCGGGGGTAGATGGATGGGAGGAGGAATTGCGATGGCGCAAAAATGGTCGTAGGAGAATCGAGGAGCTTGATGCTTCATAGACTTTTCCATTAGCGCATGGTCCGTGCATCGGCAACGATCCCGTTTCTGTCGGCTTCCACAGGAGGTCCAATTCCGACTTCGTTTCGTGTGCGTGCTCTCGCCACCGCTGTCCATATCACCAATGCTGCATTGTATCATGAATTGCTCGCTTTTCCTTCTCGAAGGTGAGGCTATTGGACTTGGTGGGCAGTAGCAACGTCCGAGCTCGCATAATTTGGCGGTCGATGAGCGAGAAAGTCTCCTGGCCAGTCCTCTCCATACAGACAGAACAACACCTGTATATGGCTCATGGCAACGGTTGACATACGCAATGGAATGTAAAGTGTGAGCACTTGGATCGTTGCACGTAGGCGAAGCTTGTAGGCGAATCCCCTTTCCATACCAACTGCACTTACCTTGAAGTCAGCCGCCACCACCTCGCCTTCCGGACACTCTAGGTCTTATGACATTCCAGTCTCGTCTTCACGCAGCACACACTGCCATACCCACATTCACAATCAACGCGGCCTGCATAGATCACATAAAACCTTCGAAACACCACTCACTCTAAAGCATTAACCAAACGCAGCATTACCCAGGGTCGCAGGTTCTCATCGTGAACATACACAGCCTTTCGCTTTTCTTGGCATATGCGCCCTGGCAGAAGACGTGTCTGCTATCCCAGAACGAGCACAAGGGACGCTTTGGTATCGAGAGGCTGTAGAAGGCAATGTCGGAAGCTTTTGATGGCGCAGCGAGCCGTATCGCTGAGATACAGGTACCTCCATATCAGTGCTTGAAGATCTTGCGCCTCACTGACGTCCTGGGCATGGGAGAAGAGATCAGATAGCGTCAGGCAAGCACGGGATTAGGAGACCCGCCATTGGAGTACATCGAGGATATCTGCAGAACGCTCGAGATTATTCCCCAATAATGCGGCATGTACTACGAGGAGGAATCCCCATGCCGCCTTTCGAACCAAATTGCCAACATGGTGCTCTCACCGTGACAGGCTACAAGCACACCACACTTTAGCTGAGGCCAAGAAGAGGGCATTCTTAGATCATCTCGTGATTCGTAAGTGGGATTGGTATCAGCCTAGCGAGGCTTTCGAATACTCGGAGCACTATCAGAGCCGGCGCATTTGGTCAGCAGAGGACATTCTCGCTTTGCAGCCATCTCGGAAGCCTGTTATGAACAGCATCAGAAGACTTCATACTTTGGGTCCACCTATTGGACCGCTCGAGAACGACAGAGATGATCTTACATCTGGCGATCCTAAACCAAAGGAACTCGCACCATCTAGTGTGCCAGTAGATCTTGCATAGACAGCGAATACGATCACACCAAGGATTGGAACTCTTTTGCAAGACGATGGAGCAGGCTCTGATGAAGACAATGACGAAGACCAATTGAATAGCGAGGGAGGCTTTGGGCTTCACGAGCAACCTCGCGTCTCTGTAACTCAGGGCACGTCAGTCCAACTGGCAACGAGCTTTTTGCAACCTCTTGTTACCGATCCGGCCACTGTTCCGCTTTCGGGCCTTTCCCTTCGACCATGTCGAATTCCTGACCCACTCGAGACCTTCCCGCGACTTGCTGGCACTGATAAACCGAACAACATTGCGCACGACTACGAGGGTATCCTCAGGAGAGATAGGCGAAAGGCACTAGCCAACGACCGTCCGCTAGCTCTAGACAACGATCTGGCAGCGAAAAATCCTGTGAGCGCTTTTGGTCCATTATCCCAAGATCAATCAGCTCATCCACCGACAAGTCTGCCAGGCCTGGGAATACCAGGCTTGAGGTGGCCAGCCTCTAGCTCTCATCGTTCCATGCTATCAAGCTCCAGCACGCTCCAGCAGCCCACGGTACCGAGGACCGTCAACCCTCTAGACCGCGTCAAAGCTCATGAACGCTCAGCTTTATCGCCTCCACCTTGGAGCAGGCCAGGAAGAAGGTTCTTTGAGAGTAGTGACCCGAGGATAACGGCTTCGCAGGCAAACAGAGTTCAGGAGTGGCTTGAGGATGTCTCGCCTGATGATAAGCTCGGCTCGCCAGGTATCGATCTCACACCGCTAGGTACCGACTCTACAATGGCAGTTGTATCTCCCTATTCACAATCTAGAGGGGACTTGGCAGTGTCCGATCGAGGAAGTATCTCTCCGTCTATTCAACTTCGCGCGTTCAGTATAGAACCATACTTTCGCCCATCGTCTTCCACCATCAAGACTGTCGGTCGGCACCCAGATGCAGGTCGGCCTTCCAGGAGCGATGGACAAAGTATTGCAGTGGGCTATGTTGGGCAAACATCGACAGAGCCTATGTCGCGGCAAGACTCCAGCAACACAGGTGCAAAGCCAGTTACAGAACCAGGCGACCTGCAGCATGAGCAGTTTATGAGCGAGAAGCGCAAGGCGAACGACGCGCAACGCGTGGAGGAGGAGCGAGTTGGAGGCAGTAACGGCGACTACACTGCCTTCTCTTAGCCTAACTGAAAGAATAGGCTGGGATGAGAGAAAAAGCACGCGTCATGGGGTGGCAGCCTCTGCAACCAGCGATAGCGAGATCAGGGAAAAGGAAAGGGAAGAGAGCGTTGGCAATCAAGCATCGTCTGCCCGGAAGGCAAGACTCAGCGACACCTTCAGGAGGACGAGCCATCCATTTTGCTCACATAGACTAGGGGTCTATTTATGGGCCATGCATCAATGCAGAAATTGACTATCGCAATCGTAGTCAACTCACATCCATGCCAAAACGCCCAGAATTCCACGTCCAAGGCTCGCTGGTGTCGTGATCGCATGAAGATTCTGCTGCCCACAAAATCGCAGATGCTTAGACACGGGGGTTGCGGTCTCCGAAGCGACGAGGACGCTCGGTAAGCTGTTGCTGTTGAACAGCCACGACGTTGACTGGGATGCTGTCGAACTGCACCGAGAAACATAATATTAGCACATCGTCCCCGGAAGCCTCCCAGCTTTTGGTGTGGGTGTATACTCACGCCAAGACTCTTCAGCAAATCCTTCGTCTCCTGATCCACGTCCAATTGACCACTCTCGCTGTTCTGTGTGAAGTCCAAAGCGGACACTTCGGGCACGTATTGATCTTTCCTCTCACGCTCCTCTTCTTGCAGCTTGAAGGAGATGCCTCGCACGGGACCGCGCTGGATGCGCTTCATGAGATGCGTCGTGTAGCCGGCAATCTGGGTGCGGGCGTTAGTGAGTACGCAAGCAACGGGCAAAGTGCATGTCGCAAAGAGAGATGTCTACCTTGTTGCGAAGACGCTTGGACGCGATGACGGCGATTTCATCGCAAATGCGCTTGTTGGTCTCGAAGTCGAGAGTGAGCTTGGGGTAGTATCGCTCGATAATGACCTTGGCGGACTTCTTGACGGTCTTGGTGCGAACGCGACCCATTTTGGCGGTATTGATGGGTGGGTGTGGTCGTTGGGTGGTGGATGGGCGACTGGAAGACGAGTTGTGGAAGCTGGATTGCCAGGCGTGCGAAATGCAGGTGCAGAATTGTGCCAAGACTCTTAGACTGGGGTTTTTGCGGGTGGAATTGGAATCGGTGCCTGAGGCAAGCCGGAAGGCCATCATCTATCTCACAACCTGTGCTTTCCTTTCCATTGACAAGAACTCTGTCTCAACGGATTCTCTCACTTCACACGGGGAATTATCTAAGTATCGAAATCGAGAATAATTACTTCATTCGACGTCGGCAGATATATGAGAGTATAGAGCTGCACTCGGCAGGCACGAATCCTGGCGATGCTCTATTAGATCGCCCTAGGCGTATACTCATACTCCTGGGATCGTTATTCCCAGTGTCTTCCCATTTGCAGTGACTCAAGCGTCTTGGATTGATCCGCGGTCGTAGGAGGCAGCCGGTTCTGGGACGGTATGAGTTCTCAATTTCATGTCTGCAGCTAGCCTTCGCCTGCTCCTTCGCGAAGACCGTTTTCGTGTTGGTGGGAAATGGACGAGCATGATGGCGATGCAAGCTGTTCTGAGCTTGAACACACAATAGTGTGGCAGCCAGACTCTGCTCGCTATAATCCCGCTCCTAGTGGCTCTCATCGTTCTGAACCGGCCGTGACGAGCTATGTATTGCACATCAGCTTTTGGTGCTCTTGTCAGTGAACACAGTCGGCAGACTGGTCGTGGCCTGTGTATCCCCAACAGAAACAAAGACCTTGGTCAGTCCTGTATCGCAGCCAGCTCCCGCCATTCAGCAGATCTATTGACTTTGATATGATGCGGGTACCCGCGTTTTCGAGAACGCGGAAGTTAGCACCAGGGAACAAAGCTTCAAGCCTAGCAGTTATGATGTACTATGGAGCTGCTTCTGGGCGCTCTTCGCTTGGAAGGTCATAACGTGAATTTAAGACACTGTAGGGCGAAAGGCTGGTAGAATGGGCGTCAGGAGAAATATGTACGCTCTGGCATTCGAAGGGTTTGCAGGGTATCAAGATTTACATTAGAAAATGAAGGTCCAAAGTCACTACATCTATCGGTATGGCATAAGAGAAAGAGGAAGAAATCAATGTCTACTCTTTCCACTCGTCTCTTCCCAGCCTCACAACGTCAGCCTGTTCGAGTATCCAGTACTTCGAAGGAGCTTTGCCTTCTTGCGCCAACTGAGATGCTGCTACCGCTGCTCTCCCAATGACTCTCTGATCTTGGCCTATTAATGAAGTCAGCAAAGTACCGATGAGCCACCACAATTCTACTCACCCATGGAATCCTGCAAAGCAGGACTGATTCTGTGCAGATTACTCAACACCTTCTCAAAGAACGGAGCTTTCGGCTTTTCCCTCTCCCCAAGAATCATTCCAGGACGTAGAATAATCGCTTGCTCAAAATCTAATTCTTTGATCGCATCCTCGACTCCCACCTTCATCTTACTGTAAGGAACATAATTGCTAAGGATGCCTCGGGTCCCAGCACTCGAAATGAAGACGTATGTCTTGACACCAGCTTCCTTTGCGGCTTTGGCGTTCTCGATACAAAGGTCGTGGTCGATTTTCCATTGATTCTGAATTCCCCCTGCAGTGGCGCGAGTCGTGCCCACGGCGTTGAATATGATCTCGGGTCTGGGATTAAGGGTGGAGATTGTGGGACCCCATTTGGAGGTGTCAGATTCCTGGATGGTCTGGAGTTTGGGGGATTGTGCTGAAGGGAGACGCCGGGAGATAGTTGTAATCGAGGCAATGGAGTTGCTTTGGATGAGAGTTTCGAGGATTTTGCTCCCGACTGCGCCGGTACTGCCAAAGACTGCTGTCGATGCCATGGTCAAAGGACACTGGAGAAGGTTGTCCTGAAAACTTTTGATATGGCGGACAGGGCAATTTTTATATTATGATGGAACGGCAAAACGGTGACGTCCAAAAACCGCAAAGCCCGCCAGGTGTTGTTGACGACATTGCGGGATATCCCTCGGCTATACCTCGGACAAAAAGATGGAAGAGAACGTCCTGGTGCTCGTAACACCGCGCTCGTTGGTTGATGTTATGAATGATAGCACGACCGCACTACACTTCGAATCACGAATGTATGGAACAATTGAGGAAGTTATCTAATGCCAAGTGCCACTGTAGATCGGAGATTACTCCGAGACCAGAAACCTTCTTCACGTTTCATACGGGGGTTACTGGCTGCCATCATGGCACAAGCAGCCATCGCTCTGTTGACTAGTTGTACGGCTAATGTGAGGAGTCAAAGTGCCGCGCGTCGCAGCCGGTGATGGTGACCCGATGACTCGTATCGAGGTCGCGAGGACCGTCTATCCCACTAGGAGCCATATAATGATCTGATCTTTGGTAACCACCGCGGCAGCTGCAGCCTTGTCCTTGCCATGTTCCCACGTACTGATGCGGGGAGTGTAGTTCGATGTACAGCTGGCCATACGGGACGTTCGAACAGGCGTAAGATTCTCGAGCATATGCGCAAAGCCTTGTCCTTGCAATCCTCTTTCGAGATGAGCAGAAGACGTATAGAAGGAGTCAATTGCCTTCTACCATGGCTCTATCGAAACAAGCTGCAGCGAGATTACCAAGGAGCAAATTGAGAGCATTAATCTCAACGTGGAGAAAAAGACATGGCCGTCGCAACTAAAAGCGAAGTCCAGACTTGCGCAGGGCATCTCAAACCGCTTGCGCCACTTAAGGATTCTCTGGATGGACTGTCGGCAGAAGAACAGATCAAAGGGATCATACAATCATTCCTTTTCGTCATCAACAACAAGATCTTCGACAAGAGCTCTCTTCCCTGGTGCCGAGTCGTGGCCGACTTCAAGGCGGGAACAAACATTCATCTACCAGTTCGCAACGCTGACGAACTTTTCGAACTGTTTCAGACTGTTGCAGGAGCTTGTGATGGTTACAAAGCAATCATCTCGCACATGCAGATTTTTATCAACGAAGATTCTGGTGTTGCGAAAGTCTCCTGGGAGGGCAAGTCGATCGGTCTGTTCCCAGGCATCACAATCCAAAATATTGGCGTGACCGAGTTTCAGAGAATCGGAGGACGCTGGTGGGCCACCAAATCCCAAGATATTAGAGGACAAGGCGATTATTCACAGGTTGCAGACTTGACATGTCTCCAGACCTGGGCTCCGGCAATGGACTAGAACGAGGCAATTAGCATACTCACCTTATTTATTCTGGCCGAACCCCATCCTCAGGCTCAAATGCTGTTTCTTGTGTTATGTTTGTCTCTGCTCACCATGCACTTGCCATAATAATAGGTGAGGAAGTCACCATTGACGCCATGCGCGAACATTTCATTTGCTACCAATATTAACGCGGGAATAGTATTAAGTCCACTGCAGCAGAGACAGTCGCCACCTTGAATCGGAGCAGCTACTCCTGCGCTTCAGCTTTCACATTCACCCAGTGACGCTAAACGACGCACAGACCACCATCGCAGAGCATCAAACGCCTGCCCACAGCCCGAATTCCTGAGATGAAGAACCTCGACTCGACTACAAGAGTCTGACAAGTTTACGGCCTCGCTGAAACAACTGAGAACAACAGCAGCCCGCTCGCAATGGTTTGCATCACATCGCTCAGCGTCGCCATTGTCGGCAGCTTGCTGGCTCCCGTCGTATCTGGTTGGGGTGTCGCTTTCTACTCCGGCTCCAAGTGCAATCAAGACGAGTGTTTCGTGAGAACGCCCGAGTCCACTTCACCATTTCTTCTGACCGTGTGCAGGACTCCGTCATGTACTCTGGCGATGGCACAAAGAACAGCCAGTGCCTCGAGGTCGGCGAGCCAGGCGAGAACTGCAAATACGTGAGCTTGACCTTGTGATGGCCCGTCCCAGAATCTAGTTGCCGAAACAATCCTCTACAGTACACCCGCGAGGGCACCCAACTCAACGACTGCACCGATGGCAACGACGTAAGTCTCGCAGTTCCATTCCATACCCGGTGTTTGAGACATTGGATGACCTTGTGCCCGCCGCCATCAGTGGACCAGCAGCCTCTATTTCTCCACCGGATCGATCTGCGGGATCGGCTTCGCCGACAACCACGACTGCTACGTAATTTCGACGAGCTGATAAAACTCATGCCGGTTACTGACTTGTGCAGTGCAACGAGTTCAGCTGGGCTCCGCAGTACTGCTTCCGCCTGACCGATCTGCCGGGCTGGGCCTTCCGTGGCAAGGCTCTGACCTTCCAGTGCCGCAACCGCGAGGGTCTGGACGTTCTCGGAGAGCCATACATCCCGATGCGCGACTTCAACATCACCGTCCCATAGAGCACCTGTTGGCCCCGAAAGACAACATGCCGTGGATGAGGAAGCCTGTATGAGACGTGGTTGATGGCTGGCGGTTACAAGATTTGCATTCTGGGCTTAGTGTAATGCATACCTATGTCGTTAATGAACGCCTGCATCCCGAGCATGATTTCACGAGTACGTTGGACATTCGAGCGTAGCGCGGATATTGGCATTGAGAAGAAGAGAAGCTATGATGAATCAGCTTTTTGTCTGCCCGTGTTTTCCATCACTGAATGCCATATGTTTATCACACTGTGACTACAGTTTCTCATCGTTGGGCAACAATCCCCTACATTGGTCGGTAGAGGTGTGCCGCGATCAGGAAGCAGGCAAATTACGCGATGCGATGGCTCTAAAATCCATCGATGCTGGTAAGGGCGATAATGCAATCGCGAACCTCCTGTCAGTAACTGATGATGTGCGGCCAGTAGCCGAGTCTTTATCTACCGACTACGACACTTATGTTAGCAATAACTCGACTACCTTCGCGCTCTAAGCCTGATCGTGCGACACCTTCACGAAGCCTGGAGCTTAGGGGTCAGACGGACTGACATGATTACGGCAGAGCGTACGTGGAGCGTGTTTTATCTAGCATCCAGAGGCATGGTAAGTCAAAGGCATTGAACACGGAAGTTAATCCTACCCACGGATCGAACTAACTGAATCTGCAGCTCTTAGACCTCATACCCAATTTAGACTTAGCAGAAAGCACGCCAAGACTACATTCATGCCAACCTGCTGAATGGACGCCATCGGCGAGACTCGGGATGTTGATTGCATTCCAAGATCCCTGAGCATTGGCCGACTTGCGAAGTGGCTTGGAATATTAGCCGACCGAGGACGGGCGAAAAGTTGCGTGAGGTATGTGTTGAAGCGTTTCAGGTTGCATCACGTCGTGAGCTTCGTCATTGCTGCCGCTATAAATGTACATTGATCGAAGGAATAAAGACCAAGATCACTTGCTTCCGTAATGCCTCTTATGCTGCCCCAAATGTCTCGCTTGCCTGTGCCTCCAACCATGTCCACCGTCCGGCCATCCTGCCGAGGGATCCGGGTTGTTTGACCACCCACCACCATAAGAGGATGTCGAAGCAGGTTCGCTCTCGCCCACACTGCTCCCCGACCCCACAATAGGCGTGTAGCCTCCCGAAGCCGTCGATGAAGTGCTTGTGGCATAGCCGACTGTGCCTGAACTTTTGGTAGATTCATATCCTGTAACCGAGGTGATAAGAGGGGGAGAAGAGGACTCTGGCTGACCGGTTGAGATTGGCTGTGTGACAGAGGCACGTGTGCTGGAAGGCGAGCTGTATGGCTCCGAAGTCGAGGAGCCGCCGTCGGCCTTGTAGACTTTGAGAGCGTTGACGGACCAGTACGCTTCTGCGAACGCTTTTGGGTTGTTCTCGACGTACGCGTCGCATGTATTCGCCAATGGGCTACATTTCGCGTCGCTCGCCCAGGTTTCCCCGGCCCAATCTCCGCAGAATGTGGTGTCAAAAATGATCTGATGATCCTGGAAGTTGGTGGCAATATCGCAACTCAGTCGGAAGGTTGACAGTGGCATACCCCACCCGGAAGGGTCGGGGTTCGATCCAAGCACGTCCTCTGGATAGGAACCTCGTGGAAAGAACCAGATCGATATGTAATCGGTAGTCCATTCAGTCGCGTAGATGCCGCCATTGACCGCGTTGAAGCCTGCGCCGTACGTGGAGTCATCGTTCGTGGCAATTTGACAACCAGTATTGTCGTCGCCTCCAGACACGCAATTGGTGGATTCAATGCTCCCGGAGAAGGCTTGAGCTTTGCTTGAGCTTGTCGCGTTGTCAAGAGAGCAGCCTTCTCCAGTGTGCAGCGTCATAGCGTTTGCTGTGTTGTAGCTAACCCCCTCAATGATATCGATTTCGCCGTTGTTCGGCCAGTCTGGTCCCACAGTCCAAAACGCAGGCCTATCCATTGTCAGTCGTTGTTGGCACGCCTCTGAATGCAGAGAACTCACCAGATCCCGCAAATGCTTCCAGGCATGTGATCAATGTCAGCGACAATTAGAGCAGTATTGTACGAACTTTTGCTGCTAATTCTGACGCTCGGTCGCCCATCCGGTGTGACATTCGTGTCGTCTACCTTCATCACAACATTCGATGAAGCGGTACTGATAAGACCAGCTTCAACGCACGCATCATGATCCTTGTAGTTCACAAAGCCATGGGTGGGATCCTCGCCCGTGAAGAAGTCAAAGTTGTCGAAGAAAGCACCATCGAAGAAGTCGTCTTGCAGAACATATCCAGCCCAGCCGGTGGTGCTGAAGAGACTGAGACTCGTAATGACTGTTGACAAACGCATAATGCTAAAGGAGCGACTGTGCGTTCAGCAGGATAAAGGAGTGGCTGAGCTGGGCTGCTTTTCCAGTGACCAAAGACAAAACTTGCATTTCAGGAACCGCTTGACAATAGGTCGAGACGGCGGGACAGAGAAGGACTTTTGTGCTCCTCCGGGCGAGGGTGCCCAAAATGCCTCCTGCATCAAAGTGCTAGAACAAGTCAATCTGCTGCCTCCCATTCGGTGGCTGCCCGCCGTGTGCCATCGTCTCAGCAGCGGGCGTCTGCATCGTCAAACGCAGAGTGACTGAGCTAAGTCGGTGGATATACAGATAGTGATAACCCGACTTGGGAAGATTCTGTTGTCTGCCGCGTGGTACCTGCATGTAGCAGGGCATGCATGTCTCAGCAGACGATGCGCCAGTCAAATGGCTCAAACTCAATCCCCTATGCATAACAATGCAGCCTTCAGGACGGCCGCCCGCGTCAAGGCTTGAGTCAGGCTTCCACACCAGCCGGATTCCGGTATTCCAGATCTCTCTTCTGTGGTACCGTGGTTCTTCGGCTGTTTCACGATGCTGTTTGCCATGTGTGTGACGGGGGAGCGCCAAGGGACAAGTTCTGATTCGGTAGGGCGGCGAGAGGAGGGCTGAGTAGTAGTGAGGTCTTGAAACCCCGGCCAAAGCGAAAAATGGGTAAGGCGCGAAACCGTCCTCTCCATCCAACCAGGCGCCACGCCTTTCGAAGACTGGTAAATCATCTCTAAACACTTTTACTTCCATACAGACGTAACAGACCACGACTAGAACCATTCCGGAGATTCGCGCAATTGTTCTGTGAAGAGCTCATTGTAGTCTTACACGATTACCTGATTGTGATGGCCGGTTCGGAGGCGATCGCTGGCTGATCAAGTACCAATGCTCGCTGATGACAGCAATCTGCGTGGCGTCTCATCAAGCAAGAGTGTAAACGCGCGGTTTTCCGTACTGGTTTTCTTGGGGCCATTATCCAGGATGCGTGGTCGATTGCATCTCAGATAACTACTAGAAAGATGACATAACATCGAAATATCCGTAGATTACAGGTCATGGACTATCATTGGCCACAGCTGGGCCATCCTTCAGGGGGACATAGAGGCCAAGGGATGAAAAGCCACAGTTGGAAACCGATACCAATGTGAATGCTCGTCATTTGAAAGACAGGTAGAGACAAAACACCACCGTTCTCGCATGACCTTGACATTGAAAGCACTAAACGTGGTGGCGCTGTGCTGATCGGTGTATGAGGATGTGCTGAGGCGTTGGTGGTAATATGGTCTGCTGAGAACATTCCGCTGATCCGTCGGGCACCAAGTCGGTCCCACAAACAGAAACGACTAGAGATGTAGAACAGTGTTGTCATATTGAAGATAAACCGGTTCGCGTTCTTATGGTCAGGAGAGCGGTGGAGCCGACGGGGTGCTGCGTGTGTTTTTGGGAAATGCCAAGCACATAGGCGCGTCCCGCACATTGGCAGGCAGACCATAGTATTACCAGACTTCTACAACATCATTAGAGCTGGTAGCTTTTTGGAAGTGCTTCGGAGATATTTGCTCCAAGGACAAAGCTGGACAGTTGCCATCCATGGATCCAACGATTCCCACTGCCCGATGTTACCCTTAGATGAGCTAACATATACAATTTTTTCTAACATTCCTCCAATCGGAAGCTGCCCTGGTGTAGTTGGTTATCACGTCAGTCTAACAATGTGTACAATTCAAACTTGTATGCAGGTCACTGAAGGTCGCCGGTTCAAGTCCGGCGGGCAGTATCATCTGAACGAGTTCAGGATGATGTGACAATGTCCGCATGAGTCCTTCCTCTTTTGTTTTTGTGCATGTTGGGCTGCATACCTTGTTTCCAACTTTATGTCTTCCACTTACAAGGATAAATTCTATGTTCGAACCGTCGGAGCATAGGTTGCTTTCATCATGCCTTTCGCATAAATGTCATCAGGTAGAGGCATCCTGACGCTAATGAAACTCTTTGACCCGCAACGACAAAGACATCTTCGAGATCTCCTCTCAGAACAAACCTACACCAATGCGCCGGCATCTATCCTACACATGAGTCGATTTCGAGCTCGAATGCGGGATCAAGTCCTTCTGGCTGTTTTACCATATACTCTCAATCCGACGCAACTTTTAGAAGCTCGCAGAGCCATATGACTCGTCCTGAACCTCGTCAGGCTACAGTCATATTGGAAAGGGAAAATGCACGACCATCCGCACCGTCTCACCCAAAATTGGCCACTATGGTAACGACTTGCACAACCGCGGTAAATGACAACCGCCTACCATCATGGCCAACGCCCGCATCTTTCAGGCTGGCAGCACTGCGAAGCCACCGGAAGTTGTAAACTGCGGCAGTTGAATGGAGAGCCAGCTCTTTCTCACAGGTTCGGTAATTGCTCCGACCGATATAACGACGTAGCCAGCCATGCCAATCATCCATTCATAATCACTCCCGTGAATGTAACATGCACTCGAGCGGACACCAGTCCAAGGGCTATGACTGGTATCTGGCTCGTCACCACGGCTTTTTTCCAACGCCGCTCTATTGCAGTGCTTCGTGGCACAGTAAGCATTCTCCACCTTCTGGGCCGATCTCACATCAGAAAATCACCAACGTAGAGCCATTTCCCGATGATGGTCTGGGCGGCGGTGCCAGATTGCGGTTGTAATTGCATGTCTGACCAGAATAACGCGGGAACCGGTGCTACCGTGGGCATATAATCGCATTCATGTGGTTTTTTTTATCAAACTACTTTTCTGGCTTTTGACGTTGACCCGGGAACGTGGTCGGTTGACGCCCAAGCCTCCCTCAACGGGATCGTGACCGCGAGTGGGTTGATGGATACCTACAGTTGTACCGAGAAAGGCGTGCACCTATGGGTCTCCTGGTGTCATCACCCGTATACCTGGAGCGATGTTTCTCGAGACACTCTCCTAAGCTCTTTGCCTATAATTGAACGCCTACTCGAGCGCTCATTCGTATGGTATGAACTTCTTTATGAACACGAAGGGCTTGTACTCGGAGCTTTTCCAGATTTCGATGGATTTGTTTGCCCACATCCACGGAAATAACCAGTCGCCGTATCATCAACGGCAGCAAGGTATGCCTTGCCACAATTCGCATCACTGAGTGCTACAATCAGCATGGAACACGATCTCGCCACATGCCTTCGGGCGACACTGCTTACCTCGCACCGCCCTCGGCGTTGTTGAACCACGAGCAGATGTCGTGCGAGAAGCAGTCTTGGGTATATGCGTTACCCACGGATTGGCCAGTGCCTAAATGTGATAGGTGAAATCTTAGCAAACGTCCCGAACAGGAATGTCCACTTCTCCTCGATTGTTTCTCTTACACCCAGCGCCACAGCGGCCATTGCAGCTATAACTGTACCACATTTCAGCAAAATCTCTCCAATGCTCGCATGCACGCAGTTGACATACTCTCCGCCATTGACAGAGTTAGTGCCGAAGTTACTTCCGACTTCCCCATACCATGTACATGTTTGACCGGCTGCGTTCGTCCACTTAGCTGTAGCTGATGTGCCCACGGTCAAGCAAGTCACTGATCGTTTGTCCAGGGTAGCTGCCGAGGCCGTGGCGATGAGACCCAGAAGTGCGAGAATACGAGAATGCATGATGAACCCTTAAACTGTATAGCAAATGTCATACCACAGTGCAGCCAGGCACCGAGGTACTTGTAGCTGTAGATATCGCTTGGCATGTCTATACTCTGTGGACCGTGACAGCGTTCTGCGAAGTCCGCTCTCCGGAAACCGACTCGGATACCGAGTGAGCGGCATTTGGTGATGTCGCAATCATTAGGTTTTTTCGCGTGATATATTAAAGCCTGAGCAGGCTGCTGCTACCGGTGTTGGTTTTGACCAGAATCCTGGCGCAGATCCGCACCACGAGATTACTTTGAGATGGTGGCCCGGAGTCACGCGTTTTCTCTCATTCCCGTACATTACACACGCATGGCGATACGGCCGGAGCTGATAGCATCGTGAAAAACGTAGGCCAATTGAGGGGAGACTGGATGGAGAGCTCTGGCTCTTATCACGGCGATCTAGATATCTGCGCAAACGTGGAAGGTTGTCCTCTGAGCGATATCAGAGGGAAATGCTCACATGAAGTCTTGGTTGGCTAGTCATCGTAAGCACAGGGCGTACTACCATCACTCGGCTAACAGTATGTGCAGCACCTGCGCGCTGGCCAATGTCTACGGCCACTCGAACCTCACGTCCAATCCATTTGGAGAATATCTCATCGCCGTGAGCCAACAATCTTAGTGAACCAGTGCCGACGACCAGTCGTCTGACTAGGTACTGCTGGGTAGTGGCGCCACGATGCCTTGTAGGCGCCTGTGGAATCGAGCGACGATACAGCCGGAGGCGTCCATCTTCCAGAGACGTAGTGTCTACTAAGCTGGAAATCGGCCGCCGCTTTTGTAGGTTCATTCGGCACTGGTGGTGCCTTCCCGTGCCATCCTCATTCGTGCTGTGGTCGGCATCCAGAATTGACTCCCAGGACCAACACCATCCATATCAAGAGTCTTGGAGTTGCCGGTCTGTACTCGAGATGAATATCACGCGCCAAAAAGGCTTCGAGGAATGCTATGAGTGTCATGCTCCCCTCTTGGGATGCTGAGAAGGCCGCTTTAAGGTGTTACAAGACATCGGTCCGGGTTACGCAACGGAGTGGCCGATCCTCGGCACAATTGGTGTTGACATCTGCCGGTCACGCCGCAGATAATTGCCAGTGTCTCGCTGTAGCACTCCAGAGCTGGCCATATCGAAGAGGGAAAGCCGAGATCGGTGGGAGTGTAGATCGAAAAGGTTGGCCAGCAGGTCTGAATTCTGGCGTCGAATGTCCGTCCGGGGGCACGGGCCGTAAACAGAGCCAACCTCCCGGCCGCCGGCGTACAACTTCCTTCTTTGCCGCCAACATCAACGTGCGTCGCTCACACACCGCGAGTGCCATACCGACAACAGCACGGCATATCTGGCGCCGGTCTGACGAATCTCGACATCTGCTTGAGGGACTGGAACGACGTGGTCAGAAGAGCTGGACTGAACAGCAGCAAACAACGTCGTGGGCGAACATGCCTCACTTATCAAGAGAGCCACGACCTCGAGCGCTGTAGAACGGCGTCCAATTGTCTGTTCGCAAGGGTAGCATCGTAGCTACGAATAGCGCAGACCATCACACGCGAAGGATTCGGCACAACCCCAAGGCTTCCGATCCTGCGTCCATCAACGCTACGAGACATGACTGCTATACTGTAGCTGTATAGCTAAAGCGCTGTGTCGAGCAAAGCAATGGAAATATCATGGAATGTGACGGTGCCTCTGTATCAGCGTGGCAAGTTGCACGAATTACGAGAGTCGCATGGCGATATTCTTAGTATCACTACAACCTCGCCACTACCCATTGGTCACTAGCGTTGCACTTGTGTAGCCAAGACCGTTCTTCCGAATTTTAGCAGGACTGAGCATCCTGAAGTGCTCGTAAAACTGGTGAGAGACGTGGCTGTGATGCAGCTATTACTCGGATCTCGACGGTCCTACTGCACTAAGCGGGCACGAGTTGTATACGAGACGTCTCTAGAATAGAGTGAGGAGGAACTAAGCACATGCGGTAAGTTCACGAATAGCTTATAAGGTTGCCTCCACTGCTCCTATGTTTTTCTCATTACCACCGATTCTGCTCTGGAGCTCAGAAACACTACTTAATCAACTCGAGTCTCTACTCTTCACGACACATCCATCGAACGATTAGCAGGATGAGGACTACTATATTGATTGCAACTCTTGCTGCCATAACCGTGGCTGCACCTTTGCAAAGGAGACAGTGTTTTATCGACCAGGACGGGGTTCAGGAGTGCATAAACAACCCAACATGCAGCACAAATGACGAAGGCGTCACGACATGTGTGGGCAAGCGTGCCACTGAGGGTCTCATCAAACGACAATGCTATATCGATGCCGATGGCAATCAGAAATGTATCAACAACCCAATCTGTACGACCAAGGACGATGGCACAGTTTACTGTGTAGCGAAGCGAGACGAGGCTTTACCGAACCATAAGCGCCAGTGTATGGTCGATGAGAGCGGAAAGCAGATCTGCAGCACGGAACCACAATGTAACACGAACGATGACGGCACACAATACTGTGTCCTCAAACGTGATCCCGACGCTGCTTTGCAAAAGCGGCAATGCTTCGTCGACCAGGAAGGCAAGCAGTTCTGCAACACAGAGCCAGTCTGCTCGACTGATGAGCAAGGGAATGAGGTCTGCGTCCTGAAACGAGACCCCACTGCCTCGAATGAGAAACGGCAATGTGCGATTGATGAGGACGGAAAGACGGTATGCGCTACCGTACCTGGATGCAGCGTTGATGACCAAGGCAACGAAGTCTGCGTGCTGAGGCGGGGCGCTGAGGCTGGAATGCAAAAGCGACAATGCTACATCGATGTGGATGGCGAGCAGTACTGCAGCACCGAGCCAACATGCTCGATCGATCAAAATGGCAACGAGGTTTGCGTGCTCTAGGCATAACGCAGCCACGATGCCCACATAATATTGAATGCGAAGGTATCAGCAGCGCGAAAGGTTTATGGAAAATGGCTACGGATCGTAAAGTACGATTCACGAATGGACGATACGAGGCATGACCAGAAAAGTTAGACTTTTAGCTTAACATAATGTCAATGATAATGAGAAAGACGCTTTCCACAAGCCAGGCTGCTCTACCCTCTATTCTCTTAGATGTGCTTCAGCCATATCATCAAGAAGCGAAGCAGACTTTGTCGTATGCCAGGCATCACTCACTCGGAAACCTTCCGGAAAAGGATCCGTAGGATCCAGTACTACCTGCTTGAAACTTGTTATCCAGCCTCGGCCTTTGACGGAAGGCAATACGGCTTGATACGGACCCACGGTGGTCACGTCCCGAATGTGTGCCTCGAATATCGAGCCAGTGAAACCAAAGTTGCGAAAGCGCTCTCCAACATCCAGCCTCCCTCTGGCATGCAGAAGCGCGAGACGAGCGCACGTTCCCGTTCCGCATGGACTGCGATCGAGCCGTCCAGGCATGACGACCGTCGCACTCCTCGACGACTTCTGGTCACCTCTCTGAACCAAAGGCTCCGTGAAGACCAAGTTGGTGATACCTCGGATCGCCGTGTTCTCTGGATGCACAGGAGTTATGGACTGCCTCGCGGCTCCCTTGATCCTTTCCCCGAGCTCAACCAGACGAGCTCCATTCCTGTCCTCATCATCGATGCTTTGACCAATAGACGCAGCGTCGACAATCGCAAACCACATCCCGCCATAGACTACATCGATTCTGATGGGCCCCAGACCTGGCACATCGACCTCATGATCCATCTTGTACACGAAAGCCGCAACATTCTCAAACTCTACACTCTTGCACTTCCCCCCCCTGACACTCAGCAAGAACCGGCACCAGCCCAGCAGCTGTATCGAGCTTCAACCTCGTGATAGGCTCCTGCATCGGCAACATCCCGGTCTCCAGAAGCACAGTCGTAGTACAGATGATATTCGATCCCGACATGGCGACCCATTCCTCACTCTCCATGATCAAAAAGCCCGCATCGGCGTCTGGATGACAAGGGGCCAGAACGATGTTGGTCGACATCGCCGACCTTCCCCGTGGTTCGTTGAGGAGCAGCTGTCGGATGTGGTCTTTCTGGGTCCAGAAATGCATCATTTTGTCGAACATTGTTTTGCCTGGCACGTCGAGGATGCCTCCGGTGACGACGTCGCCAACTTCGCCCTCGGCGTGTGCGCCTACCACGTTTATGGAGCGGGAGAAATGCATGGCGGTGTTTGGGGAAAGTCTGAATGAGACGCTCGGTGTCTTTGGACAAGTCAAGCTCAACTTAGATGCTCCTGGCAGTGAAGCTCATACGTTGACTGGCATTTATGATGCCTCAAAGAGGAAGGTGATGCCGAGATATTGGTAAGCGAAATCCTTCTACGTGGTGCTCCAAGGATGGCTGCTCGGACATATCCAAATGTTTGGCTAGAAGGATGAATTTTTAGTACGAGTGGACGAACAGCCTTGCCCACAGCACAATGAACGGACTAATTACCAGCGGCTCGCAGCCCAGTATCAAGGCTGATAGTGGAACCTCGGGCTGTCATCGCCCATAGCCTCAATTTCGTCTTCGCTCTTGCCAGCAATCCTCCAATCCTCCAACCCCAGTGCTCTGCGCCTGTTGATCCAGTGATAGTACATCGACAGGCCAAACATGATGATCGCACCCGTAGCAATCAACGCCATACTGACTGCATATGCCATAGTATATCGCGGACCATCCTCAGTCCTAAACAAGAAAGGCACCGAGATCCCGCCCATGGTCGAGATAGCTCCATAGGCCGCAACAGTGAACGCTCTCTTCGCCCAACGCGGTTTGTTCGCGGGCAGCCAAGCCGTGGGCAGACCGTTGCCCGTATACAAGCCGGTAGCAATCACAAAGCACCCCGCATAGCTAACAGCTGCAGATTTGTGCGCGATCAGCATACCGTAGCCCGCTACTACGATCATGTTGAACGTCGCACCGATCAGGCCTCTTTGCTGAAACCGATCCGAGATCCGTGCCATGGTGAGGTACACAATAACGCCGACAGCGTACACGGGGACCGTGAGAGCTTGTGTCTGAGCCGCGTCCCAACGTCCGATAGCTTTGATGATTGTCGGCAGGAATGTTGAGAAGCCGTAGACCATAACGCCATTGCCGAAAGCAGTGATGCACAGCACCCACAGCTGCCAATCTTTGAGCCCAGAAAGCACATCTTCCCAACGAAACTCCTGGGCGGATTCGACCTGTCCGGATTCGGAGCGGCGGATGGTCAGGAGGACCGCTCGTTCGGAGTGAGAGAGAAACTTGGCTTCCTCTGGTGGAGCAGGGAGGACGAAGTATGCTGCAATACCAACCAAGATGGTAGGAACACCTTCGATAATCATCAACCATCTCCATGCCCGTAGACCGGCAATGTTGTCCATATGCTCGACACCATAAGCAATCAACCCGCCCAGGACTCCAGCCAGAGGCGAAGCGCTGAATAGGAGCGCTGTACGCACGCCCAATTGATGCCGTGTGTAGTACATCGTAAGGTAGAGGACGAGACCCGGCAGTAGACCGGCTTCGACGAGTCCCAGGAGGAGACGAACGACGATCAGACCGGCGAAGTTCTGGCATGCGGCTGAGCAGGTTGCAATGATACCCCAGCCGACCGCAATCGTCGGCAGCAAATTGTTGGGTCCGAGCTTCTTGAATAAGAGGTTGGACGGGACTTCAGTCATGCAGTAGGTGATGAAGAAGACCGAGACTGCGATTTGGTATTGGTCGTTGACGAGTCCGAGGTCTTCTTCGAGGCCCATTATGCGTGCATTGCCAATATTGACTGAAAGGATGTCAGCAGAAATCCCCCCGGGAGTTCGTTCTTGCAATCCTGACCTCGATCTAGGAAACTGAACATGTACAACAGCACGGCCATCGGCATAATGCGAAAGTCAACCTTGCGGGTCACGGCTTTGACCTTGGGGTGATTTAGGTCCTGTTCATTGAGAGCAGATTCAACATCTCGTAGGTCGCCTTTTTCCCGAAGACCGCGACGTTCAGCAAAGTCTATCCCGGCTGTTTCTGTTGTTGTTCCTGTAATGTTGTCACCCTCCTCTGTCTTCATCGATTTGGCCGACACCTTTGGCATTACGTGGTAAGCCATGTTCGTGTACAAAAGTGCAATGAACCTCAAGACCAAATGATAGCTCTTGCTTTCTATATCTCTTGTGGCCTCTGACATCTCACCCTCCAGGGATCTACCTGCGTCATTTGGTTGCGCTCCGGCGCCGCTCGCGTAGCCTGGCTGTACGCTGGCTGTCAAAGGTTTCGACACCGCTGCATCTGGATAGGAGCATCCCAGGACAAGCTGCGAGGTAGTCTTCCTATGGCTGGACTTCACTTTCCGCAGCATTGACTAGAGCTGAAGGGGCAATTGGACAGCCAACTCCATCGTATATGCCTTTCACTCAGCATATGGACGCTAACAAAAATGAAGTTCCCGTCTGTGCCGGAGCCTGGTCTGGCATTCGATGCTGAGCTTTTCCGGCGCGCTTGAGTGGATGATAGGAAGTCCCGGGTCCACGTAGAAATGGAACCTTGGACCAGGGTTTGTAGCCATTAACGGCGAAGTCATCTCAATGGATCAACCCATATTCGAAACTCTATCCGAGTCAGTCCTTGCGCTTACTCCCTCAGTGGCCAATGTACCGGAGACGTCCGACTGGGATTGCTGGTCTCAGCCTTGCGGTGAAGGACAAGGTTGTGGACCGTGCGGCTCATGCCGCACGTCACGCAAGCAACCATGATACTTCCAGAAGATCTTCATATCATGCATTGCGGCCAGCGCATCTGGGGTAAACCTCCCCATAGCTCGCCTGTCGATGCGGAGTCAGTTTGGCCGTACAACATATTTTTGCTAGTAGCTGGGAGTTTATCATTTGCTCCATGTGAGCTCTCAGAATACGATCATGGTGCTACGACCTCAGATATAAGCCTTTCCAGGCCGAATCTTCCGCAGACCGCTCAGCATACTTTCGAGCTTCGTACTTGGTGTAGTATTGTGACATATCCGAAATCCACTGTCATGTTTCGCCAGAACTGCCGTCGTGATATCAGAGGGTGTGAAGTAGAAGTCTTTCCATCCAAGGTCCAGACCTATGGTTCATGGAGACAACAGCAGGCGTTACTGTATATTTAGTAGAGCATGAGCCAGCGAATGGTTTCGCGGGCGTTTAAAGCAGAACCCTGTCCACTTGGCAACGAATATGTTCTCAGCTGCACTGTACAAGTCCTAGGCGTAAATTAATGAGGCAATCTTGCGAGTAATGGAGCTCAACAAACAGAAAGGAAGCGAGTTGCGAATAGTCAGGCGGTGGCAGAGGTGCGCTACAGAGAACTAACGGCGATAGGACCATAGCTTGTAGTCGGAAGTGCGGCACAGTGAAATGCAAACAACCTCTAGTTTCCGCGTCTGGTGAGGCAACCAGAATCGCAGTCGTGCAGCGGACTGAGCTCATCGAAAGACTCTAAGCCCATGTCGACGTGTCTAGTTTCGGCTCAGTTGGATTCAGCGGCACTTAAGCCGTGCAAACAACCTGTAGTTGTCACACTGAAGCAAGTAACGAGCTACGTTTGACGCCTTGTGAGTGTCAATATTCCGTTGTGAGCTTTCGTCTCTTGCAGTATGGTCTGGCTAATTTCACAGCACATCGGTCTTCTCATTCCGGATTATCTCGAATCAGATTTGACGCTCAACTGACCAACGTCATCAAACGGGGTGATTAACGTGTTATGTGCCCTGACAGCCTTTTCCTGGTCCAGGCGTGACGTTCGCGGGACTGTTAAAGAACAGCATGGCTTACATGCCACTGCGCGAGGCGAAGCTGACACTTGTATTGCAAAGTCCTCCTTTTCTCCTGTCTGTTACGATGTCGCAGCTTCTTGAGGTGCCTTTATGCTTGGCCTAAGCTTCCAGAGATCTGGAACTAGAGCTCCGATATGCTCAACCATAACCGTTGCCGTCTTGAGCATCGTTCAAGGGCGTTTGTAATCTAGAGGGCACGCTACAGTCGTTCCAGACATGGTAGTTGTCGCCGGTAGTAGGCTGGAATACAGCGCTTTGTTAGCCCGGGCAACACAGCGAAGTGACTTAACCTATGATCCAGGCCAATTCCCTTCGCTATCAGAAGGGCCAGTCATTTGAGATGGGCCTTGCCTATGCATCCTATGCCGGATACGACTACTAAGATACTGTCGTACGCGCCAGAAGCATTCATAGTGGTCCTGCGATGTCCCAGGACACTATATCTTACAATGGCACCCGTACGAACAGCATCCCGAAGTGCTGATATGTTCCGTGGCTTAGCATGTTCCAGACTCACAACACCTCCACCTTCTCATCGGCTACGCAAGGCACAAGGCCGAACAGTGGTGGCGTTCTCCCGCACCGAAGATGTATGATCGAAAGTGATGTACAGAAGGTAGCATGGTTTGGGAGAGTATAAGCGATGGAAGTCCGATTTATCGGCCATCTGCTCGACCGGCAAGTTCCATCCGCGGCGAGAATGCGCTCATTGGATTTGCTAAGGAGGTCGGCCCGCGCGGAGCGTTTCCGTACAGATGTTGCCATCCGACGCCACCCTTCTTTCCGAGCCGACAACCTTCATCACCACTTTCGCTTCTTCATCCTGCTATGTTCCACAACCATTGGACCCGTGTCCCAGCGATTTCGGAGCCGGAGCTGACTGTTCTACTTACGGGCTACGGACTGTTCCCAAGCGGAGCTGTCCGCTGACGCTATGTCATGTACATGCTGGCTCGCATCGCACGGAAGAAAGATTCCAGGCACGATATGACCTTTCCGTCAAGTTCTCGTCCAGTGTTGCGTCCATCTAGTGGCCGGTACGCACTGTATGCTCTAAACAGCTCTAATCGACAGGGACACCACAGCGTAGAAACCTTGTCTCGACCTGTCCCTGTGGAAGCAGCACGAGTAGCGCGAGTAAGTAATCATTCGAATGCGCCTCGCTTCTTCAACGTCACTACGCTGCTATCAGTCCATCGGCGCCTACGGCGCCGACTTTGCTACGCTGTTCTAGACAGTTGTGAGACCGAGTATATACGGGAGAGGTGTGGTAGTCTTTGTTTCGCCCTGACATCTCTCCCGATCAGCACTGCATCCGTTCGAGCACTGCTTATCCCATTCCGACAAACATGAATCGCATTGGCCTGATGCATCCTTCCACGCTGACAGGGAAACACAATTCTGAGACCAGTGCTCTCTACCAGGCATTCTCGGATCATGTAGACCGACATATGAATGCCGCGCACAACACGTTTCGATTACCTTCGACAGGAGCCATGGTAGGACAGTTCGCGATTTTGCTGCACAACCCAAAGATTGGCCGAGCCTTCCTGGAGCTGTCGGATGCCCTTCGAGAATTGCCCGGCGTCTCGCCTCGGATCAAAGAGATCGTTGCGCTGGTGGTCAGTAGCAACGAAAGATCGGCCTTTCAGATATACACGCATGGTCGCTTGGGACAACAAAGAGGTCTGACCCAAAACGAACTGGACTCACTTCACGCAGGCCTCCACTCAGACACGTTTACGGACGCCGACAAGGTTGCTTACTTGGTGGCACGAGAACTGGCCGTGTCCTCTGGACCGCTATCTGAGCGGGTGTGGCAGGAAGCGGTACGGGTTCTGGGGCGCAATGGAGCTGTTGCGATAGTCCATTACACAGCATTCCATCGATATGTGTCGACCCTTCTGAGAGGGTTCGATGCTCAAATTCCGGCCCCTAGCGAGCGAGTGGAACAAGAAGATGTCAAGATGGGTTCGACTCATGGTTCATCACTTCCCAAAAGTTAACTTGCATCGTCCTCAGCTTTGGGCTCTCTCTCTCTTCCGAAGTTTGCAACAATTGATGAGCGCGTGCATATGGTGATGGATAGACTTGCATGGCATTGCATTTGAAGCATTTCTCTGGCGCTGGATATCTGATATACTCCGTAGAGTTCAAAGAAAGCCTGATACACAGGCTCACGGAAACAGTTCCCATGATCTCTATCGCCCACCGGCTGAAGAGATGATTCCTCAAGCTCTGGTTAAATTAGCGAACACAGTAACCTTCTCGACGTCTAGACCCTTGCCGTCTCCGTTCTCGCCAATTTTAGCGGCAGCACATTCAATCTCAATTCTATTGACACCTTGCGCCAAGCTACCTTCGTAGACGTGCGTCCGCTTGCCCGAATCCGCATGAAATTGTGTATCACGCTGCGTCAATCGGGTCCCGTTGACGCTGACGAAAAGCTTGTATGCACGGCCCATGGCCAACTCACGAGAGATTGTGGGTGCGATGGATAAGTAGTAATGTGTGGATGGCAATGTGATCGTGGTGCTCTGATGCGAAAGGGTAGTGTGAGGAATGATGTCCAAGCTGTATGGAGTCGGAATGTTCCGAAGCTGTGGATGCGTTGACAGCCGTACTACCGGGAGCAAGGCTTGCGATGCTGGATAGTTCCGTAGAGCGGTCACCGGGAGCGCGTGCGGAGGAGCATAGTGGTAGTTCGGAGTATGGACGGCTGCTCCAGGGTGTCCAGGGAATGGAGAACCGCTCGGAGGCCGCATCAGAGGAGGAGGCATCATGCCATTGGTGAGTGGTTGGACTGGTGGTGCCTGTTGAGGCACAGGCATCATTGCAGGCATCTTCTCATTCTTGACGCTGGTGCTGGGCGGCGTTGGCACACTGCTTGGCGGCCGTGGCGCTTCATGGTTAGGAGCCTGGGTAGGTCTTGCAACACCATTCACAGACGGAGTTGGTTGTTGAGCAGCATGCTGGCCGTTCGCGCCAGCTTGTACCATCGCGCGCTGACGTGCAAGAGCTTCGTTGTCAATACTCACGCCTAGCGTGGGAGACGCGCGATGTTGTGAGAGGTTCAAGGTGATGCCGGACTTCTGTGGGGGTTTCGGGCCTCCTAGTTTGATACGAGTGCTCGCCGGCTCTTCCACCTTTTCTTTGGCTTCGGCGAGGCGTGATTTGAAGTACTCCTGAAGCATGTTAGCGTAAGAATGTGGGTTTACAGTTGGCGAGGTGCTACCTCGAACTCGGTCGCGAGCATATACATGTCACTACCGTCTTCGTTGTAATCCCGCGCATTCCGCCAGACGAAGCTCATCTCCTGCTCAAACTGATCCCACGTCTTGAAATCGGTGTGGCCGGTAGGGGGGTTGCGTCCATATACGCCTTTCACGAGCTTCTGCACACCTTTAATGGACACAGGATGCCTGATGACCTTGTAGTAGTCCTCTAGTTTCCGGCTTGGCAAATTGACGAAAGGTGTGAAGATGGCCATTCCATGGTCGTCAGTGTAGCGGATGGCTTCAGCGCAAATCATTTCTTGAGCTTCTTGAAACGTCTTCCCGGTGAAGTCCATGTCTTCGTTCTCCATGTCGCCAGCGGTACCAGCACTTGGCGCGACTGATGACTTGCGATCAGAAGGAGGTTCTGAGTCTTTGGGTGCAACGGATAAGCGTGGCTTTGTGCTGGCATCTCGGTGTGCCGGCTCATCTTTTCCTGGTTCGCGACCCTGAGCAGGCTGGGTGCTCTCCTTCGCGTGTGCGCCATTAGTCAGAGTGATCTTGGTCGATGATACTGGGATTGGCGTCGCCACTGCAGTGTAGTTTGGATCTCGGGCATACTGCGGGTTGTTGACCTTCATGAAGTTGTATATGAGCTTCCGTATTCGCTCTGCATCTTCGTAGACTTCGCTCTTGGGCTCGTTGTATTCCTTCGCATTCTGTATCATGCGCTTGAAGTCACTCTCGAGAGCAGTGACCGTAGGATAGGCATCTCTCTTGAGCTTCTCTTCGATGGTGCTTATAGCGACTGGCAACTTGATGACTTGGTAGTAGTCGGGCAGCTCTTCAGCGGACGGGAGTTCTTTGAAGGCATTTGTTATCGGGCGGTGGCTGCATGAAGATTTAGTATGTGGGCGCAGGCTGAATCTCACTCTTCGCCGACTACGTACGTCTTGTCGGTGGCCTTGGTAAGCTGTGTGATGAGCTTGAAGCCGACTCGTTGGACCTCGCTGTGGTTGCTGTCGCCATTTGCTTGCGGTGCCGGGTTGGAGTTCTGCAGTGTGGAAGGCCATGTCAGTCGCAATCTCTTCGCCTCTGCGCGGCCGCAGTGGTTTCGCAGCGTGCAGTGCTTCAGGTGCAGCGCGGCGATCAACGGCGGTGCTGCTTGAGTGGTGGGTAGTCCCAAGATGCCGCCTCGCCCATGCTCTACACTTCCACCCGTCGCGTAGCTCCCTTCTCTTTCAACACCACCCAAGCCACCACCCTTCGCATCGCAACAACCTTCGCCCCGGAGTGCTCGGTGTGCGCGCCCGTTCGCCGCATGGACAAATACGCACCCACTATGCGCACAGAAAAAAGAGCGCGACTTACCAACAGCTTGAGCTTCTTGGTTGCGCTGCCCTCGGTGCTGGTGGGAGTCGCGTTGGGCGGCGCTTTTCGCTTTCTGCTCGAATCCATCGCCGCTGGTCTGTATGCGCAGTGCCAGGAGCGCGCAGAGGGACGATTCGGCGATACAAGACCCAGGGAGATCCTGGAAGAAAAGGAGCAATCGAATGCACAATACAGCACCTGTGTCCTCCCACGCGCACAAGGAGGGCTGCTTTGGCTCGCCAACCTCTCGGATCGCGCCTAGTCCCGCCTGCACTAGCTTTAAGCTTTTTTTGTGAGTGCCTGAGGCAGTAATCCGCTCCCTTCGCGCTCCTTGGCGACTATCGCATCACTTCCCGGCCAAACACTTGCGCTCGTCCTTTCGCTTAGATGTACTACATTCCCCTATGAGTTCAACGACGCTGCCTCCTTGCTTAAGTCTCAGTCTTGTTCCTCGCATTCACTTCAGACAGATCTCAACTACAATTTCCGATATTGCAGCCCAGGCCGAACCATGAAAGTGCTCAAAGCCACCATCGGCCATTTATGTGAATCATGGACCGGGAAGTCTCTCACCTCGAGTCCTTCCAGAGGCTGCGAACCCATTCACCACTCCAGAGTCATCTACTGACTAATCAAACCCATTCTCGGGATCATCGCAACCTACGGTGATTACCAAGACGGATGCGAGGACAAGTAGATGAATCATGAAGCCCAAGACGCGCAAACCACGGACACGAAGGATCCCATTCCAGCTGCCACAGGTCCTATTACTTCCATCCCTTAACGATGTCAAACCCAGTATGCGGAACCACCTCCTACACCGGGACACTCTGCAGCCGTGAGTACGCCTGTTTGCGCTAGAGAGTACACAGCCCTGAGCGCAGGAGCAGCGCGCGCGTGATGTATTTGCCAGGCGCATGCAGTCGATTCGATATTTCGTCGGGCGTTGAGATCGGTAATCTGCATAGCTACTGCGAGGCTTCAGCTGGTGCACGTTAGCAAAGAGGGTTGCGAATGAGCCTTCATTGTTTGGTCGCGATCAGTGCCGTACCTCCTGTTAATGAAGCTTTCTAGGAGCCCTCACTTGCTTCCTCCACCCAAGGAGGCTCTCGAGCTTCGCTCTCTTGGCACCAACCGCCCTCCTGGCGCCTTACACTGCCCCGCTGCCACTGCAGTCAACACAGGTACTATAGCTGGGCTGCCGTCCAGATCCTTCGCAGATTTGGCACACCACTACCCGAATCGATCGTCCTCGTCCTCTGCACTCTCCACAATCGAGCTCACCCGAGGCACCACGACATTGCGGACATGTTTTAGTCTGGCGAACTTGACCCGTCTTGTTACAGTATGTACATGGCTTGGGTACTTGTCCAGCGCCTCGACACGCTCTGCATAGTGATGGCATCTGGTTGTGGAGGTACTTGCTGATGTTTGAAATAGAATGTCAGGGTTGTGATCTAATGATTCGCATGTGCCAACATGTCCTGTATTATCTTCGCAAGAGAGCTTTCGTGTAGCCTGTCCGGTGCTCGGGTCAAGGCAAGTCCAGATGAACATTAGGATCTTGTAAAGAACAGACAGTCAGAGCTTAAAAGCCAGGCAGCGCGGCCGATTTGGATCCTTTGCTTGAAGCAGATGTTGCCATTGGACCAGCGCACATGATAGCCTTGCGATTATAGACTATATGTGCCGCTCTTCCACCTGATCTAAGCAGCAATTAGCGAGATACTAGGGCTTTGCCCTTACTACACAGGGAGCAGCCCCGACGCCAAACTCAGGTGAGAATCCTAACACATTTCTTACTTGACAAGGCTGCTCTGCAAGTCAACAGACCCTAAGAGGCAGGTATACTCTGGATTACATCGGCTGAGATGTGGGCGCATCCGCAAATCGAACTGACCTTTAGTTGGCCTTTCCCCTCTGCAAATGCGCAGAATAATTAAGAGGCCTCGGTCGTACCCCTGCGAGAGCAGGATGTCAAGAATGAGCGAAGTCAATTGTGTGTCTTTTGCAGAGTGGAGCGAGGGTCCAGCTGCCTCGAAGTGCCTGGACCAGGCTAATAGTGGATCACGAGCAACGTGTAAGATAGGCACGGTCCGGTGTAACGCAGGATTTTAGCAAAGTCTGATATGACTTAGTGGATGCGACCACTAAGAGCCTAGAAGTGCCGCCTGGCAGTCACTGGTCGATCGTTCATGCGTGCAAAAGCCGTGTGTACGAAGGTACGAGAGACGCGGAGTGTCAGCACCACTGAATGGACAGGCTCTGAAGGTCTTTATTAGTTGACGTCGTGGAGACTGCACACAGATAGGCACGGTTCGGCACGAAGAAAGTCTGATATAGCCCTGCAGAATCATTCGACGGCATGCCGATGCAACCGCGAGCGGACCGGAAACGTGCTGGAATACTGCTTTTGGAGGGGAGGACGTGTCTTAAAGCGATACCCATTATAAGACGACCATTGACAAAGCATACGGTACTGTGCGCGACTTGTGGCGAAGGTTTCGACCGAGGCTACATTCATCACGGGACCACAAAATCGAACAGTATCCATCGCTATAAGACTCACGACCTAGCAAGCGCAGCGGAGCGGGGTCAACTTTGAATCGATCAGGCTGAAAGGAAGTCTCATCGAACAACACCTCAAAGACAATCCCGACCCCGACAGAAGGCTTCAATTCAATGAATGAGAGCACACCCTCTCCACTAGGGCCAGCAAGCACACTACCACAATGATGCCAACGATGGAACCCGGGTGCAAGCCATCGCTTGAGGCCTTGAATACCTGGCCTCTGTTTCGTATGGGTCTGCGAGTATCAATGTCGTTGTTCGAATAACACTCAAATAACGTTTGAACACCTGGGAAACGATGCAGTTCGAGCCTCTCGTTGGTTGTCTAGATCGGGAGGCTGTAGCCGCGAACAACACTGTTATGACTTCTGTATCCAGCGGCGTATGTTCCGACCCAGCCTGCCGACTCCACTTACCGCCCGCAGCGAGGCCACTAAATCATGAGAGGGGCGAAGAGGTCTGTGGATGAATATCGGTGTTCGGACCACATCCGCAGCCAGGAGCAAGCTATTTACTTGGTACCGAAGAGTAGCCAAAGGCCACAGGCTTGGAGTTGACCAAGTAACAAGGCATGAGCCTTGGCAGTGATACGAGGACCTTCTCGCAGTCGTTCACACCTCAGTCCCGACTTCATCATCATTGTCCTTCATCACGAGAAGCGAGTGCTGCTGATGGGTGATCAGTGATGCTTCTTTTCTCATCGCGCTGGGATGGGGTCGTCGACGTCACTGCAACGTAGTGGCACTCTCGTCATGCCTTGAGGTCGGTACAACGTTCATCGTGAGCAGGAGCCATAAACCATCTTCCATTCGACCTATTGAATGGATGACGAACATAATACATGACAGATCCGACTGGAACGAATGCTCTTACAAATCCAAGAGATCCCAACGACCAGCGTCCATAGAGTAAACCAAGCACAAGGAAGACGTTCATTCCCGTCGGCGACCAATCATCAACGTCGAAACTCGCAATTCCAACGCCGTCATTTTCGAGTCCTGTGCCGCTCCCAGACCGACCTCTGACCAACGCCTCTACCCCCTCCATTGATTGATTCACCTCGAACTCCTCCCACTCTCCACCGAGCTCCTTCCCCTATCATCCATCGCGATCGACCCGGTCCCGCCACAATCGCCACAACTCAATCGCAATCCACTCCCACTTCCATTGCAATTCCAACAACTTCCTTCCACACTCACCAGCCCCACTCCCTCACAAGTCCTACAGTTGTAGTTGCCGCATCCGTTTCGTTCAGCATTGCAGGCGGCGCAGTGCGAGATCTTGGAAACACGTCCGGAAGCTTTGCAGTGAGGGCAGGGTTTGGGAACCAGGCCAGTGGATGAGCAGCGCCGACATGATCCGGATGATCCGGTGGGCGAGCTGGAAGCAGACGGCATGGGCGAAACCGCGGTGGCGGTTGTGGCGGTGATGCCGCTGGAGCCTGCTGTGATGGAGATGGATGTGGAAGAACGTTGACGGATCAGGGAGTTGCGACGGGTATTGGCTTTGAGGATCGTGTCGTAGTCTTCGTGGGTCGTGTCTGTTGTTGTTGTGAGCATTTAGTAAATTCGTCTTTTATGACGATGCGATGATTGAGAAGTCTTAAAAGGTAGGTGGGGTATGTGACGACTGACCTGAGACGATATGCGCTTTTAATATGGGCTTGTTAGTATTCCATGCTTGCTGAGCATTTGTCCAGCCTGTTGGTAAAAACGACCAAGTCGGAAGTAACCGATCCCAGAGGGTGGATGCGACCATGGCTTGCGTATGGCGATCTGCTGTGACGTTGTGGAAATGCTCGGATTGCTTTTCACTTGTCAGAAAATACAAGGTGCTGATGTGTCGATAGTGAGGCTCAAGATAAGATATAAATGTGCGAAGAAATCTCCAAACTCGGGATGGAAGAGGAATTAGTGTTGCCTGCGTTTGCGTATTTTCAGGGCTGTTCACACCCAACACCCCGGTACATCCCACTCTCACAGTGTATTCAGTAGTGCGAGCGAAGGAGGCTGGGTTGAAACCCACACCTTTCTTGTGGGAGCCGCTCATATGTCTCGGTGTCCGAGAGTCATGGGGAGGATGATGCAGATGGCTTTCGGGCCAAGGAATGACATGGCTGCAGGGTCGATGCATCCTCAGAAGGGGATGATCTACCGGGACGACCCTTCTACATAGAAGAAGAAATGTCAGCGAAAGAGATAAGAGCACGACCTTACTCGAGCGAGGCAAAGCCGTTGTCCGCGCGATTCGGCAAAGCAATCTTATCTGTAGCCAAGACGCTAGACACGCTTAGCGCGGCTTTCTTTTCACAAGAGTGATGTATATGGTATGTGTTGGTCAGAATGCATGCCAATTCAGAATGCTTTGAAATGCAGAAGAGACGCCGTCCGTCTCGGCACTGCAGTGATGTGCCGAAGCTGCAAGTGCCAACGGAGCGTGATCTTTGAGCCCAGAATATTGGATCGGCAAATATCCGACCGAGGCTTTTGTATAAAGCCAAGATCCCGACGACGCTGTAGGATCCAGGCAACATGAAATCGTACACGGACGGTCGGAACGGCTGGATACAAAAGAGTGTTGTCAGCCAAAGCGGGATTTTGACAAGGTAATGCCAAGAGTAAAGAAGAAGGCGTGGGTATGCCTCCGTTATCATGCCATCAGTTCTCGGCAGTGGCAAGTCATTCATGCGGATCGCGAAGGCATCGTAGATGTGGCCTTTCAGCATCCGAGCACGTTCGGAGCATCTTACCGCGAAGCCTTGGTCTGTGGAGGGATGGCAAGAAAGTCAAGACGCTTATGCCAAGGTTGGGCGGTCCGCATACAGCCCCATCCTAGCACATTTTGCAAATGCTGCATGGACACGTAGAGCCAAGCACCCGGAAGACTTGAGTTTGGTCTCTGGCAACATATCGCCGCCCGACTCCGAGAAGTTGTTGCAGCTTAGTCTTCGTGACAGTGTGGGCGTAAGCTTCTGGGTCACATTCGGCAGATGCATCGATACCTTCCAGAAGGAATTGATGGTTCTTGGCTGATCTGACGTGATGCTACACTGGTATTCAACCAACGGTTTGTCGGATTGTGGACTCTGCCATCGGGTCCTGAACATGGATGTTGGTGACGGTTGCTTGTGCAGTCGTCACATCAGCCTCTTGAAAGGTATGCCTGTGAAGTGCCTGCTGCAATCGTGTTGCGGAATGTTTTCAGCCACCCTCCGGCAGCTCCTTGAAACCAGGCAGACTCTCTCTGGGAACTGGCACGAAAGAATCAAGGTGATAGCGAAGGCGTTACGCCTAGAGTCGAATGCCTTGGTCATAAAGACCTCGCTGAATGAGCTGGGGAGAATATGGCTCTGCGTCCTAATTGTGCGGAGCTCGTATCCAGAATCAGCACATTGTATTGACGGTGAAAGGTCTTTTCTTGTCGATCTATGACGTACTGTGGGGACGACAGTCGCCAGTCAAGTTAGCCTTCGATAGCCGGCAGAGAGTAGGCAAGCTGGATCGCGCATTTGGACTGAGCTTGCCATGACAACAGGAACGTTCACCAGCACGAAGCCGTGGCGAAATGAGCGTTGGAGAGGAAGAAGAAGAAGATGGTAATGATGATCGTGATATCGAGGATGCCGAGACATCGACCGAGATCCAGTTGGCCGCCTTCGGAGCTGATGTCAATGCTGTCATGAAAGTGCTGAAGGACGGCACAGATCCAGACGAAGCACCACGAGGCTTCTATGGCAGGACAGTTTCGTAGGCAGGATCGGACGCTGGACATCTTGCAGTCGTAGAGACTTTGCTCGAATATGGCACAAAGGTCGATAGTCCACTTGGGAATTACAATAGGGGTCGTGCCACGCTCGCACTTGCCGCTGGAACTGGCCACGAGGCGATCGTCTTGCTTGAGGCTACTGGGAGCTGAAGCGGATATCAATTTGTCGGCCCATCGGTACATGGGTCGCAGGCCTCTGCAAGCTGCCTCCGAAGGCGAAAGCCTTACCATAGCGAACATCTTCTGGACAGAGCTGCAGACGTGAATGCTGCGTGTGCGCACCACTTGGGCAGATCTGCCCTGCAGGGTGCCTACAGCGGAGGGTATATCGGTGGCGCTGAGCGTCTGCTGGCCGCATGTGCTCTTGTACATTCACCGCCTTCGAAGTACAGAGGTCTGATGCCACTCCAGGCAGCTTCAGCTTCAGGAAACTGCAGTTGATTCAGAATGCTGCTAGATGCTGGCGCAGATGTAAATGCTGATGCAAAGCCATGCTGAGGTGGGAGAGGTGCTATTAGAAGCTGGAGCAGATGTATTGCAAAAGCCTGGCAACCACCACCCTAGTGGTCAGGAGTTGGCAGAATCCAGAGACCATATGAATGTTGCTAAGCTTCCTAGTGAGCACGGTAAAATAGCGGAAAAAGCTGGACAGGTCCGTAAGATTACCTGAGCTCGACAGCCTCGGGTGGGGGAACGAGCCTGAAGCTCTAAGTGCCGTTGCGCTGATGTACTTGACCTGCGGACCTGGGTATCAAGATATTGGTGGCTTACCGGTGCTTGAGACTCTGTACATCTCTTGCGGGTAATCTCGATTGCACGGGTCAGCAAGATTGTGCGATGCGTTCAATGATCGGACTGTCCCACGCTGTGCATCCATGAGTGCTCTGGAATCAGATGCGCACATCGAGCGCGGATAGGTATTGTATATATGTGTTTGGATTTGGAAAGCTTGAGTGTCAGCTTGATCACGTGATCAAAATGAAGTTTAGCTCCACCATAACCTCTTGACTTCTTAAGCGTTGGACTTCGAACCACAACACCTCGTCCACGACGACGCCAACGCGCTGCGCCTCTCGCGAAGGTACAACTTACGTCTTCATAGCCTGGCCCTCGTTTCGTGATATTGACCACAACATAGCACTTGCTGCGGAAGTCCGCCGCCGCCGCCGATATGTCTGACGGTACGTTCTTATCAAGCTTAACGGGAGTGGTGACAGATACTGATGGACGTGTTACAGCGGACTTCGAGAAAGTGCGCCAAGCGCAGGCAGAGCGCAACGCGGCATCAGGGAAGAAAGGATTCAAGGACTCCTCCAGCCAGCGCACTAACACCAACAAGATCTCGCTCGCCGAAAACTTCGATAAGGACCTTTACGACGCCAGCGACAAGTATGCCGGCTACAACACTTCCATCGCCGTTGACGATGATCAGGACATGGAAGATGAGGATGGTGATGATGGTAGATTAGTTGGGCAATATACGGCTACGGCCGCTCAGATTGGTGAGTGGGCACAGGGCGAGACGGCAGAGGACGATATCTTGCAAAGCCGTGAGAAGCAAGCGCAAATTGCGAGCAGAGAGAGCGACTACCAACAGAAACGCTTCACTGCCAGAACGCTGGACGGCGATGGCCAAAAGTCATATCGGGAAACTATGCAGGAGCGGGAGATCGAGCGGGAGGAGGCACGAGTGCGTCAGCTTATCGAAGAGCAGAAGAAGGAGAAAATTGCCAATGGCGACGACGACGACATGGAAGGTATCGAGCATCAGGCCACTCTCAAGGAAAAGACCCCTGAGACAGAAGACCTCAATGGCACAAATGGAGAGGAAGCAGCCGAGAAGCCCCGACGGCGAAAGCGAAGATGGGACACAGACGATGCAGCTCCAGCGTCAAATGGTGATGCCCCGACCAACGGCGTGAATGGTCATGCGACGAATGGAGAAGCCACAGCGAAGAAGTCACGATGGGACGCTACACCTGCCCCAGATGGAGAGTCTGGCGCAACGTCCAAGCGGAAATCGAAATGGGATCTGGTCTCCGCGGGAGGTGGAAGCGCCGCACCTCAAAGCAATGGCACATCGGATATTACATCAGCACCTGTTGTTACCTTTGGCACTGATATCAGCAGTCGCAATGCCCCACTCTCCGACGAGGAACTTGACGAGATGCTGCCTTCTGAAGGCTACAAGATTCTAACACCTCCACCTGGATATGAGCCACTGCGAGCACCTGCTAGGCGCGTTGCTCCATCAGCTACTCCTTCTAACACTGGTGGATTCATGAACCAAGAACCGGTCGACCCTCGCTCGATGGGCAAACAACTACCATCCGAGATTCCTGGTGTTGGCGACCTGCAGTTCTTCAAGGCCGAAGATATGGCGTACTTCGGCAAGCTGGTAGATGGCGCTGATGAAAACGATCTGAGCGTGGAGGAACTTAAGCAACGAAAGATAATGAGGTTGTTACTCAAGGTCAAGAATGGCACACCCCCCATGCGAAAGACCGCGCTTCGTCAACTTACAGATAACGCTCGCTCATTCGGAGCGGGACCACTGTTCGATCAGATCCTTCCACTTCTCATGGAGAAGTCCCTTGAGGACCAGGAGCGGCATTTGCTCGTCAAAGTTATCGATCGCGTTCTCTACAAGCTTGATGATCTTGTGCGGCCATATGTGCACAAGATTTTGGTCGTCATTGAGCCCCTCCTTATCGACCAGGACTATTACGCGCGGGTGGAAGGTCGCGAAATCATATCCAATCTCGCCAAAGCTGCTGGGCTTGCCACCATGATCAGCACAATGCGACCCGATATCGATCACGTCGACGAGTACGTTCGAAATACCACTGCTCGTGCATTCGCTGTCGTCGCATCCGCCCTGGGCATTCCCACGCTACTCCCTTTTCTCAAAGCAGTCTGCAAGAGTAAGAAGTCATGGCAGGCCCGACATACTGGTGTCAAGATCGTCCAGCAGATTCCAATTCTCATGGGTTGTGCTGTGTTGCCGCATCTCAAAGGGCTCGTAGACTGCATTGGCGAGAACCTCAACGACGAGCAGGCGAAGGTTCGAACTGTCACTTCGCTGGCCCTAGCTGCACTGGCCGAAGCGTCAAACCCGTTCGGTATCGAAAGCTTCGATGACATTCTTAACCCCCTCTGGACTGGTGCACGCAAGCAGCGCGGTAAAGGGCTTGCCGGGTTCTTGAAGGCTGTGGGTTACATTATCCCACTCATGGACGAAGAATACGGCAACTACTACACGTCGCAAATCATGGAGATCCTGTTACGTGAATTCCAGTCACCAGACGAAGAAATGAAGAAGGTTGTGCTGAAGGTCATCAGTCAGTGTGCTGGAGGTGCCGGTGTCACTGCCCAATACCTCAAGGACACTGTACTCAATGACTTTTTCAAGAGCTTCTGGGTGCGAAGAATGGCTCTCGACAAGCGCAACTACAAGCAAGTTGTAGAGACAACGGTCGATCTGGGACACAAGGTCGGCGTTGGCGAAATTGTCGAACGCATTGTCGGCAACCTGAAAGACGAAAGCGAGGCGTACCGAAAGATGACGGTGGAAACCATTGAGAAAGTCATATCCGCCATGGGTGCCGCTGACATCAATGAACGTCTTGAGGAGCGACTGGTGGACGGTATCCTGCATTCGTTCCAGGAGCAAAGCGTTGAAGACATTATCTTGCTCAACGGGTTTGGCACTGTTGTCAATGCTCTCGGCACACGGTGCAAGCCCTACCTGCCACAGATCGTCAGTACGATTCTCTGGCGGCTCAACAACAAGTCAGCGACGGTCCGACAGCAAGCAGCCGATCTCATCACGAGGATTGCGATTGTCCTCAAGCAGTGCGATGAAGACGTACTGCTTGGCAAGCTGAGTTCAGTACTGTACGAATACTTGGGCGAAGAATATCCCGAAGTTCTGGGCAGCATCTTGGGTGCCATGAGAAGCATTGTCACGGTTGTCGGTATCAGCAGCATGCAGCCACCCATCAAAGACTTGCTGCCTCGCCTAACTCCGATTCTGCGAAACAGACACGAGAAGGTTCAGGAGAACACTATTGACCTAGTCGGCCGAATTGCTGACCGGGGACCGGAATCCGTCAATGCTAGAGAATGGATGCGCATTTGCTTCGAACTGCTGGACATGCTCAAAGCACACAAAAAGGGCATCCGACGTGCAGCCAATAACACCTTCGGTTTCATTGCCAAGGCTATCGGTCCCCAAGATGTGCTCGCCACCCTTCTCAACAACCTACGAGTGCAGGAACGTCAATCTCGTGTGTGTACAGCTGTGGCTATTGGTATAGTGGCCGAAACTTGCGCGCCCTTCACTGTCCTGCCTGCCCTCATGAACGAGTACCGCGTTCCTGAGCTCAACGTCCAGAACGGTGTGCTGAAGTCTCTGTCGTTCCTCTTCGAGTACATCGGAGAGATGGCCAAGGACTATGTCTATGCCGTCACACCTCTACTGGAAGATGCGCTTATTGATCGCGACCAAGTCCATCGTCAGACGGCCGCCTCTGTTGTCAAGCATATCGCGCTTGGTGTCGTTGGCCTCGGTTGTGAAGATGCGATGCTACATCTGCTCAATCTGCTCTACCCTAACCTATTCGAAACGTCACCGCACGTCATCGATCGAGTGATAGAAGCAATCGATGCGATCAGACTGGCGGTGGGGACCGGAGCAGTCATGAACTACGTCTGGGCGGGACTTTTCCACCCGGCACGCAAGGTCCGGACACCGTATTGGAGATTATACAACGACGCATACGTCCAGTCAGCAGATGCGATGGTACCATACTATCCAGCCTTCGAGGATGAGAAATTGAAGAGACATGAGCTCATGGTGGTCATATGATTAAGGAAAGGGAAAAGACGGGAATTGGATTGGGTCAACTGTGTCGCGCTTGGTATTGACAAAGCAAGCGCCGCACGATGCCGATTTCCATGTAATTAGTAGCTGATGGTATAAACAATACTACGAAAACTCCCGCGCGTTGTGTTTGCGACGCAACTACCTGAACAACTTTACCTGCTGTTTCCTAAGGTTGTGTGAATTCAAGAAAGTCACCTGCTGTTTCCCAAGATTATGTGAATTCAAGAAATTCACCTGCTTTCGATTTGACTATTCACTTGCTGTCATGCACGTTGCCACTCACATTTAGCACATCGCCACAACTATATGAATTGCTTCATCCTACTCTCCCACAAAAACCTCCCCACCACGGCCGCACATGTACTCGGGGATTTTCTCGCAATACACCGGCGCCTTCCAGAATTCACGACAGCCTTACTGTGGCCTATCGCGAGTCGACACCATGAACACCACAACCCCCGAACTCCATCACCCCGCCGTTGACGACCTCCCTCACGCACCTTCCCCGGCGTCACCTTCCTCGATTTCTTCCTCCTGGTCATCGTCCTCACCAAGATCATTGCGCTGTTTCGCATCTGGTGAGATGCGCGAAACCGTCCCGGAGTCTTTTGGCACCGGCTTCAGAGGATTTCAGTGGAGTATCTCATCGAGTTCGCGCTTTGGCATGCGTGTATAAGCAAGACGATCATGGATGGCAAGGGCGGGCCGGACTTTGGGAGTGTGGATTGTGCGAAGGGGGATGGGGGAAGTTGGTGTGTGGCGTATCCGCCGATGCTGTTGTTTGTTTAGATTTGGATCGGGGCTTTGAGGGTTGAAGTGCAGGGAAAGATGGGTGTGGAGAGGGTTGCACCAGCTGTCGCTTATGGCATGAGAGTAGAGTTCGCAGTCCGGCTGCAAGACTGAGGGCGGATAGCATCGATGGGTAATGGCTGGCGGCCTTCAGAAGGAAAGTCGATGTCTCATTGAGCTATTCTTGCTGAGACTCTTTATTCGTTGAGTGTCTACCAGAACAAGCCAGAATAGTCAATCGTCTGCAAGACAGGTTGAAAATGTTTACAGAGCACTACCTACTTCCCACCTCTTCGCAATGTCATGCCTTCGCCGCCTTTCCTTTCTTGAGTTGGCTTACACGGAGGGCCTGGTCTCCTATGTGAAGCTCCGGCGTGCCCTCCGCATCATCTGGCTTCCTCACTTGATGTTGTGCCAAGCTGCAGTGGTATGGGACTCTGTAGTCAACTCATAGGAATGCAGATGTTTGCCAACAGTGCGCAGACCTCTTGTGCGATGGATTAGATGTCGCTTTCGAAATGTCTCGCGAACAAGAAGACCTCGGATTTGTTGGCTTAATCAGGAAAGATATATGTCTAGAACAGCGCCCATGAGAATTTCAGCCACCGTATGGGAGTTGTCTCGAGAGACAGGCTGTGACTTGAACAAAGTGTGGTGAGCCTTGACCGTCCGAAGAGGGAGGTGTCAAGGCAGAGTCAAGGCTTTCAAGCAATCACGGTTCATTTTTGTATTGGTACAATGTTATCACGGGTTCTGAGCGGAAGACGTGATGAGAGGTGAGCGTCGTGGAGTCTGAGTTTCGGGACAGGTCTTGGCAGGGCGGCTTCGGCGGTTGAGTCGTTTCGTCATGTTCGGCTTCGGAGGCGAGGCGAGAGAAATAGTAAGAAGGCTACCGACGGAATCTGCTAGCAGATCCATATCCATATCCGGTCCTGGTCCATCGCCTCTCGCTCTCTTCATCACCACTCGCCCCATACATCGCCTCCCATAACGTTCACGCCGCCGAAGAGAGCGAGCGAAGGTCTCTACGCGATTCACGAGAGCATGGTGTACGGGCGAAGGCAGGCATGGCGGATATCGCTCCAGCAATCGCGAGCATATACTACGACGGTTCGGGCGCCATGTAGAGCATGCCAGGCACAGAGGATTGCGTCGTCCTTGCCCTTACCAAGGAGAATAGCGCAATCTTACGTGCGATCGACGAGCCTGCTAGCATCACGAGACTTCTCTACATCGCCGGCGAGAAGGAAAGACAAGACCAACGAAGACTTCTTCACGGCTCTGACTGGCCGAGATCCCACCAAAAAGCCTGAAGATGGGGAAGGGAAGGACGAGGGCAAAAGCGAAGTGATAGAATTGGACGCGAAGACAAAATCCTCTGAGCCTACTCCAATTCCAAGCAACGGCAAGGCGTCAGGCGCGGGCGGCGGCGCCGGAGGCGAATCTGGGAGCGGAGATGGGGGCAATCGCAAGAAGGGGGCGAGTAAGAGCAAGGAGCTTGCGAAGCCCCAGGTGCCAGATGTCTACCCGCAAGTGCTGGCCATCCCAATTGCGCAACGACCGCTGTTCCCTGGCTTCTATAAGGCGATCACGATTAGAGATCCGAACGTCGTAGCAGCAGTCCAGGAGCTGCTGAAACGCGGGCAGAGCTATGTTGGCGCATTTCTGCTCAAGGATCAGGAGAGCAGTCAGGATGTCATCAATGATCCCAGCGAGGTCTACGATGTTGGAACTTTCTGCCAGGTGACAGGTGCATTCCCTGCTGGTCATGGTGAAGACAAGGCTCTCCAAGCTGTGCTGTACCCACATCGAAGAATCAAGCTGAGCGAGCTGATTCCACCCAACCGAGGTGCGCCCGCAGCACCGGAGGCGGAGTCGCAAGCTGCGCAGGCAACTATCGAAAGCGCTATTCCGTCCGAAGAGCAGGGCGAGAAGCCGGAGACGGAAGAGAAGCAGGGTGGCGTGGTTGCCAGCTTCGAGGAGCAGACACCAGACAAGGAAAAGGAGAAGTCGGAGAAGGCTGTCGTCCAGCCTACAGACTTTTTGCGATCATGGCCAGTCAGTCTTGTCAAAGTCGACAATCTCAAAGACGAGCCTTTCGACAAGCGATCAGAAACCATCCGAGCTTTGATTTCAGAGATCGTGAACACTTGCCGAGAAATCGGTAATGCTAACCACTTGTTCCGAGATCACGTCTCCGCCTTCGCCATGTCGCAGTCAGCCGCCAATATCGCCGACGAACCTGCCAAGCTCGCAGACTTCGCCGCGGCCGTGTCTGGAGGAGAGATGGAAGAGGTGCAGAGCATCCTGGCCTCTTTGAACATCGAGCAGCGTCTCAGCAAGGCGTTGGAGGTCATCAAAAGAGAGCACATGAACGCGCAACTCAGCAGCAAGATTTCAAAAGATGTCGAGAGTAAGATTCAGAAGCGCCAGCGAGAATACTGGCTCATGGAGCAGATGAAGGGCATCAAGCGTGAGCTTGGCCTTGAGAGTGACGGCAAGGATAAGCTTGTTGAGAAATTCAAGGAGAAAGCTACGAAGCTCGCAATGCCAGAGCCGGTCAAGAAGGTCTTCGATGAAGAGCTAAACAAACTAACACATTTGGAACCCGCGGCTAGCGAGTTCAACGTAACGAGGAATTACCTGGACTGGCTGACACAGATTCCGTGGGGCCAGAGGAGCGCTGAGAACTTTGGTATTCAGCACGCTCGCGATGTACTCGATGAGGACCACCATGGATTGAAAGACGTCAAGGATCGCATTCTCGAGTTCATCGCGGTTGGCAAGTTGCGTGGCACTGTGGAAGGCAAGATTCTCTGCATGGTTGGACCGCCCGGCGTGGGCAAGACGAGTATCGGTAAATCGATCGCAAGAGCGCTCAACCGACAATACTACCGCTTCAGTGTTGGTGGCTTGACTGATGTCGCTGAAATAAAGGGCCACCGAAGGACATATGTCGGCGCACTTCCTGGTCGCATCATTCAGGCGCTCAAAAAATGCCAGACGGAGAACCCGCTCATCCTCATTGATGAGGTTGACAAAATTGGTCGCGGTCACCAGGGTGACCCATCAAGTGCATTGCTGGAACTGCTTGATCCAGAGCAAAACAACTCCTTCCTTGACCACTACATGGATGTACCAGTTGACCTGTCGAAGGTGCTCTTCGTCTGCACAGCTAATATGACCGACACCATCCCACGGCCGCTCCTGGATCGTATGGAGATGATCGAACTTTCTGGCTACGTCTCGGATGAGAAAATGGCCATTGCTGAACGCTATCTCGCCCCGCAGGCGAAGGAGCTGAGTGGGCTAAAGGATGTTGATGTCAACCTCGATCAAGAAGCTATCACAGAGCTCATCAACAAGTACTGCCGCGAATCAGGTGTACGAAATCTCAAGAAGCAGATCGAGAAGGTATACCGCAAGTCTGCGCTCAAGATTATACAGGATCTTGGTGAGGACGTCCTGAGTGAGGATAAAGCTCTGACAGAGGAAGGCAAGGCAGCTGCTAAGGAATCGGAAAAGGACAAGTCTGAAGTCCAGGACACACCTGAGAACATCGAAAACGAGACAACCGAGAAGCCTCGCGTGGCACTCAAAGTCCCAGAGTCAGTCCATGTCACTATTGGCAAGGACAACTTGAAGGATTACGTGGGCCCGCCAGTGTTCACCTCTGATCGATTGTACGATGTCACTCCTCCTGGGGTGGCTATGGGCCTTGCTTGGACCTCGATGGGTGGCGCAGCATTGTATGTGGAGTCTATCCTCGAGAATGCCCTTTCATACAATTCTCGCCCAGGCTTAGAGCGAACGGGAAACCTGAAAGAGGTCATGAAGGAGTCGACACAAATCGCTTATTCCTTCGCCAAAGGTCTACTCGCGAGGCAATTCCCGGAAAACAAGTTCTTCGAGAAGGCACGGGTACACTTGCATTGTCCTGAGGGCGCCGTACAAAAGGATGGGCCCAGCGCCGGTATTACGATGGCGACCTCACTCCTCTCTTTGGCTTTAGACAAGCCTCTTGATCCCACAATCGCCATGACCGGCGAGCTGACCGTCACCGGCAAGGTTCTCAGAATTGGCGGCCTTCGGGAGAAGACTGTTGCGGCACGACGCGCGGGCGCGCGTATGGTCATCTTCCCTCGCGACTGCATGAGTGACTGGATTGAGCTGCCAGAGGTAAGTAACTTCCGCTATTCGCTGCGTGCATGCACCCTTACTGACTCATTTCAGAACATCAAAGATGGTATTGAAGGCAAACCAGTCGACTGGTACTCCGACGTCTACGATCTCGTCTTCGCCGATGTCGACAAATCTGCCGCTAACCAGCTATGGAAAAAACAGCTCGCCAAGCCACCAAAAGAGGAGCGTGAGAAGGACGATGACTGATTTGCTGTAATTTATTCTTGTACGCGAACCACGTTGAGCATTGGACGGCGTCGAGGCGCCCTGGCGCCGCAATCAGCTTGGGCATGAAGCGGACTACTTACTCCGCTCTGTACATATCGCACGCTTCGCCATTGAGCGCTGCGACGCAGAGGCCATACCTAGCGAGTGATGAGGAGCTGTCAGACCTAGATATCAGATGTAGATCACCATGTAAAGGATGAAACTCTCAGCGAGGGAAAGAAAAGGAGAGCGCGCGGGTAATGGTGAACCTCCTAGCCCGCCATCAGTCCGAAAGTCACTCACATATCTGTGAGTGATCAGAGGCCAACCAACGGGGATCATCTACTCAGCTCTCAAGGGAGATCACAGCATAAGCGAAATCCACTGATTTCAAAAACACTGTACACAGCTTCGATTCGTTCTGTAGGTCGGTACCACTATCACTCCACACCTCTCACAAAGACCTCGCTCAGAGCCTCCAGCCCCGCCACGAAAACGCACAGCACACTCGCAATTACAAACATGCTAATGCTCTCACCAATCTCCAACCAAGAACCCTCGTCCCTGACCTCCCAAAAGAACCGCAGAGTCAAATAATCCCCAATTCCCATGACCACGGCGAAAAGTGCTCCTCCCCTCAATCTTAGACGTTTGGTCAAGATTCCGAGATTCGCGGAGACCAAAGCGAAGGGTGCGAGTAATTTGAGGAGGAGGAGCGCACCTTGGCTGAAGGGATCGAAGACGGGGAGCAGACGGTAGACGGCATCGAGGGAGAAGGACGACACGGAGGCGATGTTACCGGTGGAGAAGAAGGCGGATTGGAGGAGGAAGAGGAAGAAGACGCAGATGCGGGCGTCGGAGAGGGCGAGGGTGCGCCAGTCCGACGAGGCGTCGGTGGCGATGCGCGCGTGGATGAGGGTTTCGAGGCGGACCCAGGATACCTGCAGGGAACGATTAGGGTTAGCATTTGTCGCGGAAGTCGTGTCGCGATGGAGTGGCTATCGACATGTGGTTTCATTGACGAAAGATGCTCTTGTTCGGAATAGCTTACTAGGGTAATCGCGATTGCGAAGTAGAACAGTCCTTCGTAGGAGATGGTGAGAATGACGAAGAGAGGGCCGAATGCGAGGAAGATGATCGCTAGGCGTCGCAGGTAATGGTCCCGAGGTCGCAAGAAGTGGGCAAATGGGACGATCAAAGAGGTCACTGCGAACCAAGTCAGCGTTTGTAAATTGCAATGATTTCAACGACTATGATAGACTTTGGAGCGTCGCTCGTCGTTCTCTCGACCATGGCGCCGATGATACCACTTCAGCTTATGTAGCCCCTTTTCCCCGAATTTGGCGGATCGGCTCTGCTGAACCTCTCTCCTCACTTTGTAATTTGCATGAAGTTCGCAGCCGATAAGGACTATACTGCAGATGGCGAGGGTGACAATCGGGCCGAGTCCAGGGCCGATCATTGTGAAAGGAAACGTTGTATGTGTGCTGATATTGTTGTGATAGACTGAAAGAGTGGGAAAAACTCACCAAGTGTTGCCCAGCCCACGATTTGTGTTCCAAGTGGAAGGCCCTGTTTAGCCTGCAAGGAAGCTATACTTGATCTTGTCACAGCCATTGCAAGTGCGACTAGGCCGACCTGCAAATACGATCAGTGAAGTTGTCATTTGCGGAAGTCACCACACTGACCTGAACTCCAAGAATGATTCGGGAGACGCCGTCAAAGTGAGGCGACGCAAGTCCATTTTTGGATGGTGCAGATTGTACAAGGAGGCTCTTTTCGAAGGCCAGGTACAACACGCCGAGTAACAATATCAGGAAGCCGCCGAGCATGCTAAGAGAGGAACGGGTGTCAGCAAAGCCGAATGCTATGCCGAATAGATCAGTACTCACACAAGGCTAGCATTTTCAACCTTCATTGCCGGTAGCAGGGTGAAAATGCTCATTGAGGCACAGCCGAGGGCCCAGGTCGTACAGAGAAGCCAGTTTGTCTGCACAAATTCGGCGCCATAGAAGATAGGCCAGGCAGCACCCAGCAGGTAGCAAAGGGTATAAATTTGTCGATGATAGTAGCTTTGGACCTGGATGATATCAGCTGGATTCTCTGTCACGTCGAAGGCGCACCTACCATGACTTCCAAGAGCGCAAGGTACGCAAGTGCGTCCAACCCCAATTTTGTTGTGTCCGCTTTGGTGTATTGAGCAAAAAGCTTTCTCTTGCCTTCAAGCAGCGCTTGCCGATGCGCGAAAACCTGCTCCCAGAATGCCACGGGGAATATGGCGTAGGCATAATACGTCAAGGGTGATGATTCGACAAAGAGGAGACTGAAGAGCACTACAAGAATTGATGAAAAGGCTATAATATGGCCTGTAGTTCGAGATGGCTCGATCTTGCCGTCCAACATGTAGACATCTACCGCAGTCGTGAAGGCAAATGCGATCCAGCCTGCGTAGCCTGCAGTGACAAGAGTTCGTAAAAAGAGCCAGGCATACGTTTGCAGGTAGCGCAGTCCTTGAAGACCAAGCTTAATCAACTCATCAGAACGAGCGATCGCCTGTTGATATTCCCGCTTGCGAATGAGCTGCTCAATCGCAGCTAGTCGGTTCTCCACGCTATGTTCGGCATCCGCAAACCCCGGGTAGGGCTTGTAGCGTAAAACAGTGGCCATCTTCTGTCGCTCCTTGACGTGATACATCTCCAGGATCTCTTTAGCATTCGTCAAAAAGGCTTTGGCTTTCTGCTCGTCATCTGCATCGAGGAATGACAGTGGCAGCTCACCAACAGAGTTGACTGGGAACTCAAGTCCGGCGAGGTACGCCATGAGCGCCGCAACATCTGCCTGATTGACATCGTGTCGATGAACATGATCCAATCGCCAGTCGTGCGAGAAGCCGTCTTCGTGTCCAGGCGCTTTGCCTTGGCGGACGGTGTTTGGCTTTGCTACTCCAGAACCCCAAGCGATCAACGGCGTTCGTGTGTTATCAGGATGGCCATCGCCATGGCTGCCCCAATCACTCATGCCATGATCCGCGGTGAAGACGAATGCAGTGTCGTCGTCGCCATAGAAAGTGTTGATAACCCCGGTGATTTCTTGAACGCCCTTATCAACGATCTGGATGTTTCGCAGGTATTCCTTGGAGTATGGACGGTATGCATGACCTGTGGTGTCCAAGCCAAGCAAGTGTAGGAAAAACACAAGTTTGTCCTCTCTCAACTGCGCATTGAGAACTGGGTCACTCTCAGCGTCTTTGAAGAGCCTCTTCACTCGATCAAACACCCAGTAGTCCAGCTCTGTGGCGTCCTTGCTAAAGTCTTCAAATTCGTGACCGTACGTCGCATCGGTAACCCGCCCGGGTACTGCACCAGTTGAGAACATGGGCAAGATGTCGGGACTACCCCAACTCCATGTATGTCGGCTTCGGTTGAAGACGCTGTCGAAGTTGACAGGATTCAACTTCCAGCCAGTCGCGACAGCAGAAACATCTTCGTATAGACCTGCTATTAACGCTACATGTCCAGGTCGGGATTCGGTGGGTACGCGGGTATGGGAGACTCCGAAGGTGCCATGTTCGAGCACACGGGAGCGTAGAAAAGGTGCTAACGGGACCAAGTCCTGTGTCGAATTGTCGTCGGCGGACCTTGATGGATCAGGGAAGAATTGGAATGCTTTGTCTGCGCGGAGTCCATCGCCTGTAGATCGACGTTAGCAGACTTGGGTCGTTCGGAGTTGGGCGAGTCTTCGGTGTGCATACCGACATATAAAACCAACCGCTTGGCTGGTGCTTTGGGTGCTTCGACCTCAAATGCCCTCATGCCACGCACGATGGGTGAGACGAAGTAGATGTCGAAGATGGAGTAGGCGTAGATCAGGTGGAAGACCACCGCAATCCCCAGGAAGCCTGAGCGGCCCAGTCTCGCCATGTCGACGGTTTCTGCTCACGACTCTGTGCTGGTCGAGGGGAAGAGCGTGAGTGTCGAACATGGCTTCAATGGTCGAAAACGCAAACACGCGGAGACGCGCCGGGTTTAGTGGCCATTCAGGTCTGCACTAATAATACCGGGCTGTAAGTGGACAGGGGTACGCGGAGGTGTTGCGGAGTCGACAACCACTTCACCTTTGAATAATATCCAGCCATACGATTGCAATCCGCTCTATCGCACAGGTGCGAAGCATGGATATGATCTCGAACCCTCACATTCCAGACTCGAGAAATAGCCATGGCCCCAAAACATCCCTATGCTATGTGGCGGAAACCACCTTAACAAGCCCAAGATCCTGCGCACCCATCCCCAGCTGATGAGCACTCAGCAAGCTGTCGAGAGAGAGACAATGCAAGACGTGCAGCCAAACAAGGCGCCGTCCGTTATGAGTTGAACTGAGCCACGCAAACCACATAGACCCAACGGCTTGTCCGGTCTCCAAGGTGTGCATTGCATTCCGCGAATTCACAATCCTGAACGCTCAATGCAAATCATTGATTCCAGGTTACCAAGATCCCTGCCAATTGGCCCAATATTCGCATAATTCCAGCTGAATCGAAGCTATTTGACCTCCGAGTGACGGTGTTGGGCATTGGTGACCCCAACACGAGGTGCTTCCGCGTTATCCAATGTGCCACGTCGATTCTCATACGCATTCACCGCGGATACGTCCTATGTACTTCTGAAGGCAAGTCATTCTCCCGCGTTGAGCAGGCTTTATTCACTATCTGAGGCAAACTCACATACCCTTGTGTTCTGAAGTTCCAGCCACTTCAACTGTCCTCGGTCAGATCCTTACGTTGAGAGCAACTCCTGCTCTGCGCATACACAGGACCAGGAGTGCACAAAACGAAATAAGAGATTGGTGTAGAAGCTTCCAGATATGGCGTGAGATGTAGTGCGAGTGTCGATGGACGCATCCAGTCGCTGACCGATTGATCAAAGAAGTGGAGAGGGAGGCAGGCAGGACTTCTCTATGCCAGCGTGGTGGAAGATGCGTTTCGTGTGATTTTGACCACGGTAGCCTCACCATGGCCAAGAGGAAGCTACAAGTGAATGTCTCCGCAGAAGCCGTTGCGGAAGTCGTCGCAGTGCTACAAGGAGAGGTCACCCATCTTGGGCCGACTGTGATTCGATCATTTCGGGATTTGTGACGGAACGGAGGCAATGCTCTCACCAAGAGAGGTGTAAAAGAAATTGCTCGGCTCTCGTGGGGTGGGCTGCTATGTGATCTAGAACTACAGCGCTCGTGCTCTCAATCGCACCAATGCTACCATGAGAAGGTTTCACTCTCGGTTCTTATTGCATATCGACCCACGATTGCCCATCACGCTCAAGAGTTCGTCTTTGGCGAATCACTTGCTCCTCGTCGACTTCAACACTCTACCAAACTTCCCCAGCCCTTTCCGATCCGACCTAAGCGCTCAGGGATTCTTCCGAGTTTTCGACTGGTTGTTGACGAAGTGCAAACTCGTCGATATACAGTGAACCATCCCTCGCCAACTCCTCTCGGACTGCCACCTTACTTGGCTGTGCGACAAAGGGCATATGGGGCCAGCACGCCTTGCATAGAAATCCTGGGTATCACCGCAGACGGTCGCTTTCGGACCGCTTTGGGGGACTGGTAGCTCGGACAAGGCATCAGAATTCGAGGGGTTGAGAGCTACGAATGCTTACCTGCCGTTCCAGTTCAGAGATCCGAGTCATACGAAATCCAAATAGAACAACACCGCAGGAGGCCGCAGATTATATGGCTGCTCCAACGGCTCAGAGCTGCGTAGCCAGTGATGACCCCATTATCTGTGCCAGAGGATCGGCGTTGTAGTGGGGTCGTCGACTGCTTAAGCTTTCAATCCATATCTAATGATAGCTTGGCAGCCACGTGCGTCAGTCCTTGTCGCATGTTGCTTTTGAAGACTTCACCTTCGACACGGCCGGATCGAGGTCCAGGAGGAGATGCAGCCTGATTCGAGGCAGTTCAAGTGCGCGGCAATGCCCTTGGGCGTCAGCAAATCCGTGCTGTCCCGTCCCTTGCGAACTGCATGCTTCGCACTGCACCTCACGATCCTTCGGCCCGCGTGGAGGCGTAGATCCTTACCAGTGCTATCATGGACCCCGGCACTGTGGCATCAGCTGAAGGGCTATCAAAAGATCTCTGCCTGCTTCGCGTGCGCTTCTCGCCAGAGCGTCAAAAAACGGGCAAAGCACATCGCTCCAGAATCCTTCCTGCATCATTGCGCAGCATCGGCAATACCTGAGCTGGAAGAATGCAGAACTATCAACTGAATCAACAAAAAGCATCTCTTCCCGCCTGAGGCTGATTCTCTTGCGATGGGGAAGAACGAAGTCGGCGCTTCGCCGCGCTCCTCAATAGCATCGAGCCCAGCTGCCTCGATCTCCTCTGGCCTGACCAACGACACACTGGAGCCGTCCTCGACCACGCTGGCCGACATGGGACAAGATCAAGAGTTTGCTGTGCACCGACCGTTTCTACCCTCTGCGGTGCCATCGCCCTTGCCATCGATTGCTCCGTCCATAGCTCTTCCACCTGTTTCGTCCACGCGGTACGTGATCTGTGTGGACGGGGCCAACTACAGGCCAGACGCCGACAGCATCCCGACGAACATATATAGAATCTATTCCAGCATAAAGAATGGTAAATGTGTCGACCGGGACTCTGGTATCACATACGACCAGGTGCCTCTCTACTACCCGGGGATTGGTGGTGCAGACGACGTGCTTTCAAGGGATCGATTGCAAGCTGGTGTTCTCGGGCATCCATACCAAGACCAAGTAAGGAATATTTACGAGAAATGTTGCGAACTCTCCGGGGCACGGGATGAAGTGGTGTTTTTTGGGTTCTCGCGAGGAGCGTATGTTGTGCGCGCCGTGGCTGGCCTTTTGCATCGCTTTGGAGCTCTAGTGAAAGCAGGCTCACCAGATTTCGCCCGAAACTTCAAAAAGCTGCTGAAAGAGTCCGATAGGTCATCCATAAGCTCTACAAGTACTTATTCACTTTCTCATGTAAGTAAGAGCTCTTTTGCTACAATGCTCATATGTCGAAATATGCTGACCTGTTAACAGACAGCATCCATATCTTCGCTCTCCACAATTAGCTCGCAAGAGCTTCGACCATCTCCCCAAATTCGATTTCTTGGGGCCTTCGATACCATTAAGACGATAGACGACAGCCACCTTGACCTCTCCTTCAACAGCTCTATCAAGCATTTTCGTCAAGCGTTAGCACTTCATGAAGATAGGAGAGCGCTCCAGCCTGAAGAAGTACAGCCATCTGAATTCCAGGGAGCGGAACTACGGAAACAAGGTCGTAGCTTCGTGCAAGCTTTGTTCATCGGCAGTCATGGTGATATGGGCGGCGTAGCAGAGAAAGCTGGGCTTGGACTATACCCTCTACAATGGATGATACTCGAAGCCAATGCGTGCGGAACGTGGATTGATTTCGAGGGTAAGACGCCCACACGGTTAGGTGGCCTCATTGAGAGACCTCTGGATGTTGTCTTTCCGAAGTCGACTGACGGTAAGGAGACTGTCAAGTCGTCCTTCACCGCAGCAAACGGACTCGTGACAACCCTACAGGACCTGCGGATGGTACACGACCAGCCCAAGTCCCGACACCTATATGGTATCAAGCTTCACATGAGGCCCGGCACGATCCGGGTGAAGAAACAGCGCGCACCGTTTGATTCAAATGGATATCTGCGCGGATACTGCGAGTTCGCCCCACAAGGCACAATCATTCACCCTTCTGTCTATCTTCTACTGGACGAGCACATCAATGTCGCTTTGGACACGAAAGAAGCCAAGCTTCAAAAGCATCTGGAGGAATGGCGAGAGAAGATGCTAGGTATCAAGAATGGGCATGTCAATTTCGGTTTCTGGGGAGAGAACGAATCGGATGCATCTGGCGAGCTGGGCGCGATCAGAGTGCTTGTTTGCGGAAATACGGGAGTTGGAAAGTCTACATTGATCAACAAGACTTTCGGAGTTGAGGTCACCACGAGCTCCGATCGGACGCGCGGTATTCACGATGTCAAACAGGAGATCAAGTTTGATGGACGATCCGACCTAATAGTACATGACTCCGGCGGCTTCGAAGCTGGAGCGGATGCCGAGTTCATTGCCATCGAGGAATTTTTGAAAGAAAAATCGAGTACCGAGGAGATCCAGGATCGACTGCATGTCATCTGGTTTTGCATAGAGATCAACAGCGCCAGAACACTACAGACTGCGACAGAGAAGCTGTTTCAGGCAGTGAGCAAATACGCAAACGATGTGCCCATCGTTGTTGTGGCGACGAAGAAGGACGACTTTCTGGACATAGAATTCTCTGCCAAGCGGAAAGAGCTCAAGAAGAACAAGCAACCATTCGATGAGGAGTTGTGCGACAAGTATGCAGAAGACAAGTTGCAAGAGCGGCTGGAATCGGTAAGGAGAGAAATGCAATCCGTTCCCGGTGGTCGACTTGATGCCATCGTTGCAGTAAGCCAGGGTAAGAAGTCACTCACGAGGCGCCATCGTGAAGCCTTCGCGTCAGAAAGCCAGTGAACGCTGACTTCTACCATTTCAGACGACGACGATTCGGTTGCTTTCTTGAGCAAGACAACGTCACACTGCTTCGACGTTGACAAAGTGCGTCTGCTCTACATCCGAGCCCAGGTAACGCGTATCGATCTTAAAATTGACATGGCTATGTGTGAAGTTATGCGCCGCTATAGAGCTCTCGTCCGAACGGCAACCGGAGTCTCCTTCTCCCTCGCGGGTTCGACGATACATCGCAAAAACGCTGCGAATAAAGTCTGCAAAGCGATCATAAACTGCTTCGGACTGCCAGGCGTGTCTGCAGACAACACAATCGCCGCACTCAAGCAGAATGTATGGACTCATCATGGTGTTGATGTCATGGTTTGCCTTGCAGAAGGCATCAACTGTTTGGGTTACATAGGAACTGGGTTCGCAGGCGGCATCCCTGCTTGGCTTGTGACGGGAGCCATATCGCTACCACTGGTTGTTCCCGCAACATGTCGACTGTTCCTCACCATGGCCGCTGATCTCATATTGGTACTGATTAGAGCTTTCAAGGAGGCCACTTTCCGAAACAGCGGTCAACCACAGGAGAGAGACGTCCAAGCTGCTGCTCGCATATACCGACTTCGAGGATACTCTACCCACATACACAAGGACATCAAGAAGCTCGTGCCTCGCCGGAATGTGGCCGCAAGCTACAAGTTCGACACAATCAGCGAAAGACTCGAAGGCATCGTTGCTCAATACAAAGACAAGCTGATCGACGATATCAATCTACGAACGGACGTCAAAGCCATGAGGCTCCGAGGCGGCAATGCCGATGACGACGATGACGAAGACGACACCACACAAGCAGACTCGGAGGACTATAGAGAGCTTTCCGAAGCAAACAAGAAAGCTGTCGAGCTCGAAGGCAGCATGGCGGCCGTCGAACTCCCGGCCAGCGCTGTCGTCACAAGAGCGGAGCTACCGGCTGAGGAGAAACCAGCTGAATTGGCCGGCGATTCGGTACGAGCGGAGATGCCAGCACCGCAGGAGAGCAAGGCCGGGTTCTTAAGAAAATTGACCCTTGCCCCCCGGAAACCAGCCGAACTGCTGAGTGATTCAGTCAGGACATAGCCGACTCTGCCCGGTCCAGAACTGAGCAACCAGTCCCGACTGCTATCCAAGGCAGCTTGAATGCTCGGCCGTCGATGCCTCACCTCTGAGCACCCCGTAGCCGAAGGACCAAGAATCGACGCGAAACCCACGTGATTTCCACGATCTTCAAGCACCACATGCACCCTCGATCGAAGACCGAACGCACTCGCAACCGTGTCAGGGATGTATAACCTCCTCCCAACCCATTCAAACCAGGATGGATCTCACCACCGCGACACCGACATGAGCATCTCCTTACCCAGCCCCGCGCTGAAGAAACACCTCAAATGCACCCCACACCACGCATACATCCCAACCCACGAGCCCACTCACCAAGAGACAGACAGACATGCTTCTTACAGATCAGCCAAGGAGTATTTCGATCCATATGAAAACCCCCCATGACAAGCTTTTTTACGATTTCCTCTAATAACACTACCGTATCGACCGAACGATAAAGGACTTTACTCCCGCTCACTGTAAATGTATACATACGGTACTCGATCTCAAACGACCACAATCTCCCCTCCCAAAAAAAACTTGTTTTCACTCATTCTCGTCGTCATCATCATCATCATCAGCAAGGATTTTTGGTATGGTGAGCTGGTTTAGTCATCGCGCGAACACAGACGCGAGCGAGAGTAAGAGGGTTCGAGGGAGGATAAGGGGAAGGAGGGAGATGATGTGTGCAAGGGTGGGCTACGAGTCCGGAATATGAGGGAAAGAGGTTTAGAGACCAGGCTGGCGATGATGATGAGGAGGAGGAGGAGGAGGAGGAGGAGGAGGAGAAGTGTGGCGAAGAAAAAGAGCGATGCGAGCGAAGATGGTGCCGCGCCGTGTTTGATTGTGATGGACAGGGATCAAGTAAGGTATTCTGACAACTCATCTCCAGGCGTGGTGTTGATCTTGGTGTCGCGGTGATCACAACGTCGGAAGGATGAGAGAGCGAAATGCAGCGGGAGCGCGGGGTGGAATTCATTCGGAACTGATGGAGGTGATTCGCACGAAAAACTGCGTTAGGCGGTCATGATGATTTTATGCACAGTGCTATCTCAGCTGACCGCTTTTCGCACCCGTTCAAACGAGAAAACAGTAGAGTCGTCGTGCGCCTCGCGAAAGCGCAAAAACATCCGAGGGTTCAAAATTCCATGATCCATCCGTAAATGCATGATCTCGTCAATAAGCGGCGCCTACGAAATGCCAAAGAACGACGAAGCAAGCAGTCGCGTCTCTTGCGGCAGTCGTGTTGCCGCCAACAATCGCTGCCAAATTGGCTGGCACCTGAGTGCCCAGGGCCGAGCGTTGCAAAAATTTTCTTCATGGGTGCAGTGGTGGGTGGGCTTCCAAGTGCAGAAATTTCACCGACTCGAGCGCGATGTTGCTTCCTCGGTGGATGGCAGTAGTGGCCACGATGTATTGCATCCATCACTGCTGCGGCTGGAAGTTGATCGGTCTCCTACGAGCACACGTCAGTCCGTTCCTTCTCGTGCAAGATCTTGATACGAACTCACTTGAACAGCAGAATATGCGGCTCCGGTTCATGCACCTCATAGTGCTCCCAGCCTAGGCTTTGTGTGATCCCCAGACCCCTCCACTCGTCCTCCCACAACAGTTTCAGTGTTCCTCGTGCACCATCAAAGTAGTCCTTGGGTATCGCTTTGAGCATTTGCTTCGGTAATTGGACGTGGCGGTATTCGAAGTGGTCGTCGTTGTATCTGCGGGAGAACATGCCATGTCAGCTGGGCCTTTGCATGGATTGAGCGAGTCCATGTTGCACCGAACGATAGTCTGTGAAGCAAGTTGGGGCAAGACGAACCGTGAAGAGTAGTGAATGGAATCGATGAACTCATCCAACTTGTCCCTCTCCGCATCCGTGAGCAACCGCGCCTTCTTGTTTCGCCTGGTGTAGTCGATATCCAGGTTGGATGACATCTTCTCTCCTTCTTCCAATAATCCCTCACTGTGCACCTGAACTCCCAACCTGGGATGTATGTGTAATGTATGTGGTCACGCAGACGAATCAAATCTGCGCGCCCGCCCTTGGCGCAACGTCGATCAGGTTCGCAGAGGGTATTCTCGATGGAGCAGTTGAGTGCCTGCAGTAGTGGAAGCGGCAGTGACAGGTGCACAGTGTCGTGTGGCGTGGAGAGCAGCGCGTGAGGAGCAGGAAGAATGGCTGCGGATCTCTGTGGAGGGGTCTTCTTGAAACCACTGGAAGCTACTGCAGGTCCGCGATTAGCTTGCCTGATAGTCTGGCTGCGGAGGGCGGTGAAGGCGCGTAGTCAGACAGCACGAGCGTGGAGAGATGTGTGTTTCGAGAGTCGATTGATGTTGTGACACAAAGATCGCAGTGCTGTGCTGATTATCGGAAGAAAACAGGTGTTGGTCGCGGGCACAAATCAAAGGTAAACAAAAGAAGTGACGATGCCCACACGCTCGCACGTGCCCATCTCGGCCCGTCCCAAAAGCTTAACGAATCAGTTTCCTTCCATGTTCCAACGAGGACAATTCACACACGAAGCAGCGCACATGGGGACAGCAATTGTGGAATGTGATGATCATTTCGGGTGTTGCTTTTTGAACCTAAAGTTCCATATACAACTGCTCAGAGATCCTACGAGATATGTAACTCAAGAAGCAGTCCCCAATCATTGACCACGAAAACGAAGTCCAAATGGAGACCCGCAAAAGCACAGTCAAGGATAGACAAATTTAACGCCGGGTGGGACCCCATGTCTGATAAAAACAAAATCGTAAATTCCCTTCTCAAATGAGCGGACGGCAGATCTTCCCAGATCACGCGCCCAAGGGTCGTGATCTATTCGTAAGATGATCTGCCAGAGCGGATAACAGAACACACAAAAGGAGAGACTGTTGGTCGGATGGTGCGCAAAGTATGTGCATGAAAGTAGTGTCCATGCTTGCGGTCAGCGTATGACGTCCTCTCCGCGATCGACGAGTCCAGTGCCAAGGTCGTTGAGCGTCAAGAAACATCGTATCTGCAACTTGTCGATTTCCTGATCGACATAGTTCGATTGCTCGCGCCAGCATGAGTCGGTGGAACTGGCCACCTAGATCCAGACTGGCTCCTCGGTTTGGAAACATTGGTGAATCGCGTTGTGAATTTCACTGAGGTAGTCTTGCGCACAGAAAGCTGCGAGGCCGTGTGCTGCCATGTGCGCGATATCTTGTTCGACTTCGGCATCGCGAACAACATGGCTGAGTTCCTCGACGACTTCGTCCAGTTGCGCGAGTTCATTGCCGAATGGACTCTCCTTCGGGGCTTCCACCGGGGGCGTGTAGGAAGCAAACATTTCCGCCGAGTCGGGACGAACCACACTGGCTGGGGGCGACATCAGTCGCTGGACCGAGCGCTTGCGGTGAACGAACTCGTGTGCCTTCTTCGAGTGCGATGGCACGCGCTGCGGGATGCTTGGCGCATCGAAAGTAGAATGTTGGGATGCAGTTGGCGAACGGCTGGGAGTCTTGGTGTCGACGGCAGGCTTGAAGTAGCAGCTGAGGTGGTTCGGCTCAGGCTCGGTGTCGATTGGCGAGTTGTCAATGGATGAAGCATCGGTGTTGCTGTTCAGATCCATCGTGCTCGTGTCGCTCTCGTCGCCATTACTCGAAGCTGAGGAGTCTGACGTCTGGCGGTATTGAATTCGTTTGGTGCCAGCGATGTTGGGTGCATCGAAGGAAAGAGCATTCGAGGAGGAGATCAATGCTACGGGCGATGAGATCTGACCAAGACGAACCGGTCTGCCCGCGCGTTGGCTGGCAGCACGGCCGAGGTGAATATTGGACGGAGCATTGTCCCGCAGCCGTGTCGTGAAAGCGCGAGCGAGAGACATGGTGAAGTGTTGACGAGGTCGTTGGAATGGTGGTGGTGATGGCGGTGGTGGTCACCGTTGATCGACGTTTATTAGTGTCGGCAGTCGAGCGATCACGAAGATCTCCGCAAACGTCGACGCAGCCGCAATCGCGAAATACAGAAGCGTCACTTCGCACGAGTTCGCGTTTGATGATGTCGTCTCTGGATGGGGCGGGAGGGTCGATCGTCAGAGATTGAGGCCCTGAAGCGTCTCAGAATCACCAAGTGCGGACGGATTCGGCGACCGATCGTTCGTCGTCGACAACTATTCCTGCGCCGATGGGGTTCGCGAAGTCGCAAGGGAGTGGATGGTGCAGCGGACACTGTCTGCGCAACGATGGATTGGTGCAAGGAATGTGAGATGCTTCTCCGATGCCGATGGCTAATGATGGTGGTGGAGGGGGCGAGAGGCACAGAGAGAGAGAGTGAGTGAGTGAGTGAGTGAGTGAGTGTGTCGCAGCCACAGGCGCGTGAGGGCAGGATGTGCAGTTTCGCAGGTCAAATGAGCGACGAGGAGGAGCAAAACGATGCAGCACGGTGCTGCCAACGAAGACGTCGGGCGCTTCGATGTGTGTGTGATGTGAGACCGACGGGACACAAGGACGGCGGCGACGGCAGCAGAGTCTGATGAGTGGGTGGGATCAGAGACTTTTCCACCGCCAGCGCTAGGCCGGAGGATTGGCTCAAAGTAGGCGTGGTGGGCGCTGTGTGGGTGTGTGGGTGTGTGTGGCTTGCCCTTGCCGGCCCCGGGACCTCAGCTTCCCATGCTCCAGCCTGTCGCATCGTCGCATCGTCGCCTTTCCCCCCTCCCCCGGCACCATTTCTCCCAGGTTTGTGCCTCCACCCTCCAATCACTCGCCCGCAACGGCGCGTGAGAACGGCGGCCTGTGCCTTGCGTTTCATGGGGCTAATAACTCCCGTCGACTCGTCAGGCAAAGGCGTGTTTCACACAAACGTGTTATCACTCTCGACTCAGTGGGCCGCGTATCCGACTACCATCGATCGGTCACGGGCCTTCGTCCATACACTGCTGTGTTCATCATGACTGCGGTTCGACTCAGACGGATGATCAAAATATCATATCGACAATGGGTATGGTCGCACTAAACCTCACGTGTTCCTCCCCCATCAAATCTACTCTTCATCTCTGACTCCGTGCGCCATAGCACCGTCGCTAATAATAATGCTCGCTACATGCTTCATAACTCATCTTTGTTCGGAAATCGTATCTCCCAGTCCCTGGGGCGGACGGGTCGGCCAAGCCAGAAATCGCTCAGCCTGAATAACTCGGTTGCGAGGATCTGGGGAATCTTCGTGGGCAACTCCAGCCAGCTTCGCAGGACGAACACATACGCTTTCCACACGAGATCGAGCTCGGCCCAAAACATCTCGCTGAGCGTCTCCTGCCCCGCACGATTGGGGAGGACGTGGTCGTCATCTCCATCAAAGTCGTCCAGCTCGTCCAGATCATCAAAGTTTGGTACGCTGCTCGGCTCAATTCTCGGGGACGGTCGGGGTGTCTTTTCCACCTCGGCCGCAGACTTGCCCTCATTTTCTGCCTCGACCATGGCCTTGAAGTGCTCCAGCGCTTTGAGCGCCGAACTGATCTTATCTAACGTGTTCACCAACGCCACCAACTCCGTCCTCCGCAACAGTGGCTTTTCTTTTCCCTCGTAGTCATTGCCGAACTCGAACAGCACTTTCAGCGCCGTGCCAAACCCGTTGGTCTGGACTTTGCCCCAAAGCCGGCACTTATCACAGCCGACGCAATCCATGACACGGCTAACATTGCGGAATCGATTGCGGAAGTCTTCTTTCAAGCGGATGCCCTCGACTGTCCGGTCTGTGAACATGACGCTTTCGTCAAAGATCATGGGACCGGGTGGAATCGTATTCGCCAGAGTGGTGATCATCTTTTTCGTCTTCGCATCCTGCTCCGGATCGCCAGTACAGAAGGTATAATCTTGCACATAGTCTCGCAACTTGCCGACGGCTCGCGAGACCAGAGCGAAATTGAAATACAGATTTGATATTCTCTCTGGCTTGCCGTGCAATCGTTCCTTGTAGCACGTGAGGTTTGGTCCCCACTCTCCCGTCCATTGGTTGAGGTAGTCGTAGCATAGATGCGTGGATATCGAGGCGTGCATTCCAGAGATGACTCGGTAGAACACCCTCTTCTCCAAGCATTCGTCTTCAAAATCCATCGCGTCGTCCGGCTTACTCGCCTTGATCACTTGCTTCAGCTCCAAAGCTGCCTTGGCGTGATCCTGCGAAAAGGCATTGACTTGGGACCGTCCGGTGGTGGCTACACTCTCCTCCATCGGAACAGACTTCGAGAAACAGTTCTCCCGATAAATGGACTCCCAGACCTGGTGTGCTCCTTCTCCCGAGTATCCAGTGAAACGCTCCGGGTTCTCCACCAAGCTCACGTAGTCGCCCTTTGCGCTGGCACTTTCATCCTCTGGTACGCAGTAATCTCGCTCATCACATTCGTCGTCGATCTCCACCACACAACTTTCCCCAACGTTGGCTCCGAGCTGCCCAAGTAACGGCTGTTGCCTCTCTTTCCGCTGTTTCTTGCCCGGATGTTCTGCCTTTGGGCCCTCCAGTTTACTCAACTCATGTGCCCTCCATATCTCCGGTATGTCTTTCTCATCGTCCACGGTAATGACTGCACAGGCCCTATTGCCGCAAATTCCGTTCTCGTCGTCCCAAAACGGACATTTTTTGTTGTACAGGTTTAGTCGGTAATACGAGAAGAAGTCGGTGTTGTTCGCGAGGTTCCGTACGTAGGGGTGTAACTTGTTGTTCAATGTATTAAGATCTCCATAGGACGCGCAGGCGTCGGATACTTGTGAGGATGGTTCAAGCTGTAACGCATTAACCGGAATGTTCGGGACGAGTGAGGGCTGAGAAGAAGAGCAGCCTACCGCGCAAACATCTGAACTTGCTTGGGAAGCTGCGGAGGAAGCATGAGACCTCCCTTGAGTCCCGCCCAGAAGAGCGAAGACTGCAAGGTAGAAGGCACGCATTCCAACACACCGCATCGCGTCTAGCAAGCCAAAATGTCAGCGCATGCTGTGCAAGGAATTGTTCCACGCGACATGGAAACACACCTTTCTAGAAGCCAGCTATCAAACTTGCTTTTGTCCAGGGTTCCCTATTGAGATGCTCATACGGGTCCGTGAGAAACTCCGGGACAAAGGGATCACGGGATCAATGACGGCAAGTCTGACTGTGACGCGGCGAATGGAGCGTGTGATCTCAGTCCAAGCGAATGGTATGAAGGAGTGACGGGGAGAAGAAAGGTGGTATGGAGTTACCAAGAGGGCAGTCACCTACATTCTTTGTAAGGTGGCCATGAAGGCACATCGAGGACAGCTGGACCGCGAGGACCCTTTAGTCACCTTTAATCTATGTTTATCAACGTGCATCGGTCGCTTCGGCCCGCATCAATTCTTCGCCACCAAGCGCGTGGCGCAGAAATTCTCCAACAACACGATTTCCTCTCGCGTTGTCGCGATCTCTCAGACAACCTGTCACCAGATCTTTGTTGCTCCCACGCGTCCACTGCCCGGCATGAGCATGATGGACACCTGAGCGAAGCACCCGTCTCAATGATCACAGCCCCTGGCCAAGCGTCCCTGACCTGAGGAGCCAAGGTACGTACAACGCTCTCAATCTCCCCTGCTTTCGTACCAGTGTACAAGGATGAAGTCGACGAAAAGTCGGCGACCAATACCCATAATCCTTAGGAAGAGCCGGAAAAGGCATGGCCAGTACCGACGCATACAGGCTGTCGATGCTTAGAAAAGGGAAGACCTGAAAGTCACAAATTCCGCATACCAATAGTGCCGGGGTGTATGAGTACGAGGATATGGACTGATATGCCTTCTGAACAGATCCTGTGCATCGGAGACCTCTCAAGGTCGCGGTTGTCTGCGCTGCTCTTGCATCCTTGTTCTGGACGCGCGCTCTTTTCTTCCTGGACGTCTTGCGAGCGCTGTAGCTGTGAGCTGCGATCTCGATCTTGGTACCACTCACAAGCATTCCTGAACAGGTGTGCGTCACGTGCGAGGCCGAGTCTCGATCGTGAACGCTCAGGCGAACTACATACATCAGTAGTGCTACGCGGCAAGCATACACACGGTCTTCCCCTTTTGGGCTGACAGTAACAATAAATCCGCCTCATACCATGTAATCGTTGGCTCAAGTCTGGCCGCCATGATAACCCGCTATGCTAATTCGAGTCCGCGGAGATGGGAGTAGACGCGTATCGCTTGATGATCGGGCTACTACTCTGCCGGGTTTTCTGGGGCAACACAAATATCACAAAGTTAAATCTTGTTGATGGTGAATCATTCGAGGCTTCTACCAATCCAAAATCAGCAATGTGCAAAGGTCAAGAGGACCTTGCAGGGTGTCCTCTATCCTTCGCTGGCCACATGCATGAATCACGAATGGGTTCAAGAGTCCAATCAACACGTGCCCTGATGCCGAATCTCTATCTAGTGCGAGTGGCATGGACCAAGACGAACCGATCTTCTGCCTCTACGGCTTCCATGCTCCTCCCCTCCCCAAGACGATGTCATAGGAAGTGTAACATAATAAGGTATATGTAGTCAGCGCCGTAAGAACCGCAGCATCAAACGACACGGCATCTCCCACTGTCCCCCGTCTGCAATTACATGCGCTGGACCCAACCTTCATGGCAAGTTAAGATGAAAGACGGTTCTCATTCTACCATCTCAAATGAAGGGAGCAGCGGATATCCACCTCAAGACTGAATCGACGAACTCAACGACTCAGGGCCGTGCTATTCATAGCTTGACATTTCTATTATTCTCGATGACTACTGTACTGTACGTCGAGCATCCTCTCATCTCCATATCTGACTTTGGCAGCAAACTCGGCCCTGGACCTGTTCATCTTTCGCTACCAGGATGGGCCTCGTCACTTCTGAGTCGTGGAACAGCGCACGTGGAGTGCGCGAGACTCGGTCACTGGGAGTGCGTTCAACAGAGAAAAAGACGTGACGAACGAGGATGGAAAGGAAGAGGTTCGACATGCGCTGGTGTCCAACACAAAAACTCACGCCAAGACGATGCTCAACCCATTGAGAATGACCCCCAATTTCGTGATCATCAGCTCGCGCATCCATGAGATTTCTAATTTCTGATCCAGTGTCGTTGGCCTCATCGCTGACGGCCTCTATACCGCCAAAGGCGCCTCAATCCCCCAGAATTTCCTTGCGGTCGTGCAGTCTGGTATCATCGCTTCATCATAAACCACCCAAAACGCCTTGCTATCCTTCCAAATGCAAACCTCTCTTTCGCAGTATACACACACCTCTCGCACCCTCTAGTATGCCGTGCGCCTCGCTAAAACAGTATCATATGCAATCAGGTGCGGACCGCGCCGCTCGCTTTCGTACTCCTTTTCATGTTTATCCTCGTGACTTCCTGATTCTCCACGGCGCTCCCTATGCTGCCGCGATGCCGTTGAGGAAGTACTCTGGTCCAAGGTTCGCCTTTACGTTCTGGAATGCCTGGAGCGCTGCGTCAAAGTTCCATGCGGTCTGCGAGAGGCAATCGTGTGAGGCTTGCAGAGTCAGATTCGTCTGCTTGCTCAGCTCATTGACCATCTGCTCAGCGATCTCGATGGAAATGCCAGCTGGAAGTTGTGGAACACCATCGGCGATGGATGGCTCTGCAGCGGGCATTGGTGGTGTGCTCACTATGGGGACAAAAGCCTGATCACCTCCGTATGCGCGGATGGTAACGGTGTGACTGACAACACGCACACCCATCGAGCCGCCTGGACCAATGTAGATGGCGTGATCCATGCTGCGCTTCTTCTTCGTTTCTGGCTCTTCATACTCGCCGTGGAGAGAAATGAAGAAGCCATCAACACCCGCAGGACTGGCACCCGTGGGGTCTGGCATCCCAGGCTGCATATGTGATTCGATCATCCATTTGCTCGCTTCCTCAAGTGGTGGATGCTGCGTCTTCGGCAGCTGCGCGAACAAGTCGGCAATAGCTTTTGGACCGCGATAGAGCCGGGCCACGCGGGGTCCAATCTGGTTGAGTCTCTTCAAGTTGCGGCTGACCTTGATGTAGTCGCCCCATTCTTGAGGCTCCGTGGAAGAAGCTCCAGTGGGATCGCGTGGAGCTGCTGTGTTCACAGCAATAGAGAACTCAGACTGATCGTCATAGTACACCTGAGCCAATTGGGGTCTGTCGGTGTCGAACCCAAGGAACCAGTTGCGGATGAATGTCTCGGCAATCTGACCTTCGTCCTGAAACTGGGGTGACCGTATTGGGAACGGCATGTTGGTGATGTTATTCTGATTCTTAACGTCCTCTTCCGTTCGAACCTGAATACCGTTCAGGATCATGAGCGTCGGGTACCACTTCAGGACCTCTGTCGCGTAGTTTGGCTCGTTTTGTTCTAGCGGGTTGCCGGACAGGATCAGGTTCTGAAGCTTCTTGAAACGGCGTCTCCAAAGCTCGATCGCAGCCATACTCGCGAAGTTGTTATTTGACAGATCGAGGTTCAGAAGGTTTGGTAGAGTCCTGGATAGCTCCTTGACAATCTCGAGGTTCTCTAGCGCGTTGTTTGCAAGGGTGACACCAGTGATGGCCTCGTCACGCTCCGAGTTCTTCTCAAAAGACATTTCCAGCACCTTCATGAGCGCCGGGAAAAATTTGCTGGTGGTAGAGCTCTTGTCGAACATAGATGAGGCTTTGAGGTCAGGATCTTGACCAAGAGCCGTGAGGTCCAAGACCTTCGTGTCTGGGTTCCATCTTCGCTCGAGCACGCCTCTGAGCATGGCTTTGACGTCTTCAGTCTTTGTAGCATCCTTCTCTTCACCTGCACCACCTTCACGCTTGATGCTAAGCTTCGCTCCTGCCCACTCATATCCGTCCATTCTCTGATATGCCTTTGCATCTGCCGATGGTACGGTGATGAGCAGTGTGTCTCCTTCCTGCTTGGTCTGCACAAATTAGTATCACATGCTCAGGGTATCGCAATGAACCAGGGGTTAGCGGCTGGCCAGTAACTGAATCACGGTCGTCGTTCTGAGTTTGGCTGCTAACGAAGGCGGACCGGATGCGTTGGCGAGCTCGCAAAGGACTTGCGAGGATTGTTCATACCTTCCTGATTCTCACATCCTTTCTTCCCAGTCTCATGCCCGCCTTCTTCTGTAGCCAATCTGTAAGCGACTTGCGGCCGCCATCTGGGCTATCGGCAGCCTTGCTCTTGGTCCATCCGTCGACCTTGAAAACCACCGACTGGCTCGGCGCGCGAGTCTCTTTCATGGCCACATCGCCGGCAGCCTTTCGAATGATCTCACGCCGCGCCCCTGTAGTAGATACGTCTTTGCCGTTGCTGCGGGCAGCACGAGTAGCTGCTGGTCCGGTGGGCGCGCTCTTGCCGATTCTGCTGCGGCCTTTTACTGCCACCGAATCCATGGCGACATCCCCATCGCGGTCTCCTCGGCGGCGCATCGCAGCAGGGCCACGAGGTGGACGGCGGTCAGAGCTAGTGCGCGACACCATATTGGTGCCTGCGTTGCGGTAGTGGTCGGGCCCGTGGTGTTCTGGTATTTGCTGGTGGGTAACGGTTGCTTCTACCTGATTGTAGTGATCGGTTTGCGCAGGTGCCGTCGCCGTCGAAGCTCTGGTCTTCGTAGGATGGATTGTAAGAAGGAGAGTCTCCTGACCAGAAAAGCGAATGTCTGGGTGGTGGTGTCAGTGTGAAGTAGACAATAGCGAAGCAAGACCATTGTCATTTGCAGTGCTAGCCCGAGCGGAAGCGGGACGCTAAAGGGTCCAAGCTTTCGACTAAGGCCCCTTCACAAGCAGGCACGATCAGTTCAGGCAACGACGCCCAGCCACCTTCATTTTGGCGTTCACGAGTACAGCTCGTTCAGGACTGTGTATAGTATGCTTCTCGATTCTATAGCTCTTCAGAGAGCGCAATCTTATGCGCGTCGATGGTATAGCGTCCACTGCAGAGCGTCCGGTTCTGCCCCTTTCGCTGCAATTGTGTCGTGCAGCAAACCAATGTCGGGGCCTGGCAGAAACACGATTGCGCCTGCGACAAGGACGAATTTTGGTTGGCGCCCACGAACACTGCGAATGATACCATCGAAAATGCAATCCCATGAGCAGTTACAGTTCAAGATTTGATTCCATCGTCATCAGGATACTGATACATCATTACTATGTACAAATGCTTCCGCTTTTATGCGCGCTCATCCTAACCAGGCCCAAAACTTGCCCCAGAGTGTGGTGGGCTTGACCTCATCAAAGTACATTTCTTCAATCTCCTTTCTTCCTGTATCCAGGTCTGCCTCGGCGGGCTTGACAAACTTCGTCTTGTAAATGAGCTTGTGGCCCACATACAACACGGCGAACAGTATCAGACTGATATATGCAATGAAAAAGTCCGAGACATTCCAAGGCATGAACGCCGTGAAGCCGTTCGTGATGATAATGATCGCGTTGAAGATCAATCCGTACCAGCTGAACCATGGCTGCCAGAATGCCTTGTATGGAAGGTCGTCTCGCGATTGTCCGCGGGCCTTGATGGCACGCATGAACGCCAGATGACATATATTGATGCAAGTCCAGCTGATGAAGCCTGCAATTGCCGTGATGTTCAGAAGCCAGTCGAAGACCTGTCCTCCGCTCGAGCTCTCGTTCATGAAGCCAAGCAGGCCAAATGCAGCCGTGAATGCGGCGCCAGCCCATGGAACACCCTGTGGAGTGGTCTTCTTGAAGAATGCTGGCGCCAAGTGCTCTTCAGCAAGACCAACCAGAATACGTGATCCGCAGTACACGTTGGAGTTGGCGGCTGAAAGGACAACGCAGAGGAGGACGGCATTGATAAGGCCAGGTAGGACATTGATCCCGGCCAGCTTCGCAGCAATGACCAACGGGGACGCAGATGCGTCGGTGTTGTCTGACAGCAATTCCTCGTTGTCGTACGGAACGAGCAGGCCGATGAAGAAAACAGTGAAGACGAAGAAAAACAGGATTCTGTAGAAGGTCTTCTTGATCGCAGCGGGAACGGACTTTCGCGGATTGGCAGTCTCACCCGCAGCGATTCCGACCAGCTCGGTCCCTTGATACGAGAAACCAGCTTGGATCAAGACAGCCCAGAAGCCGACGAACTTGCCGAGCGCCTGGTTATCCTCGACCAGATATGCGGCGAAAGCGCCTGGATTGTCCCATGTCTTGAATCCAAGGTAGCCATGCTGGCCGGCGCCAGCATCGATGCAGATGGCGAAGATCAGAAAGCCGATGACAGTGATGACCTTGATCGATGCAAACCAGAATTCGATCTCACCGTAGAATGACACAGGCAGGAAGTTGATCGCAGTGATCACGACCCAGAAAATGCCTGGGTAATTTGTTAGCGCTTTCGAAGTCCTTATACTAGTCAAGTGCCTACCAATGAATATGCCAACGTTCAGTTCGGGAGCCCAGTATTGGATGATCAAACCCGAAGCAGTGAGTTCGAGAGCGTACGTGATTGCCCAGGAAAACCAGTAAATCCATCCCATAGCACAGCCCAGTGAAGGGTCGACAAATCTCGAGGCGTAGACGGTAAAGGCACCAGAGATTGGAATATAGGTAGCCATCTCGCCCAGTGCCACCATGACCGAATAGACCAAAGTACCGACGAAGGCATATGCAATCAATGCGCCGGCCGGGCCAGCCTTTGCGAGTGCGCCGCCAGATCCAATGAAGAGACCAGTTCCGATCGTCCCGCCAATTGCAATCATCTGAAGATGTCTTGACTGTAGCCGTCGCTTGAGCTGCGTCGTCGTTCCGACCCTGACATCGCTACCCTTCTCGAGATCGCTGCCTGAGATCGCTGAGTGTGTATCATGTGCAAACACGCCTTTCTCGCCGTCTGCCGGCGCATCTGTGGACTTCATCGTAGCGGGAGTGGGATTAATGCCTCTCTATGACTGTATGAGGTCTAGCTTGAGAGGTATGCTCAGGCCGTTGGAATTAAGTTGGATCGGAGAGTCAAGTCGTGCGCGGTCGCGGTTAGCTTCACGTGCGTGTCCAAGGAGAGCACGTTTCACATGGGAACAAGAGTGAAGGGCGGGAAGAAACACAGCAAACGCGGGTGAAGGTGAAGAGAGCACGTCCAAACCTGCCGTTAACGGTTTTATGTACGTAAGTACAGTAGGAGCATCGTGCCCACTCGAAGTCACAGCGCCATGCAACTCAACGCCGGCACGCGTTGGTGCAGTCTAGCAAAAAAATCTCGGTGCTGTTACCCGCAAATTTCTGCGATGGAGTGAGGTCGAGAGTGGTTTGGAGCGGCAGCACGGCAAGCGACGTGAGAGTGTGGGCCTGAGCACGGGCTCGGCGGCAAGAGACGGCTGTAGTGCACGCTCGGGAGTCGGCGGCGTGCTTCTTTGGGGGAGTTCCACCCGAGCATGCGAACGAAAACCTCAACTCACCGCCAAAGCATTATTCCTGCGGTTCGCATCCCGCCGACGATGACCATCACTGCCAGTCACGGGATGAATCAGTCCAACCTCAACGATGCGACTGAGTTTCACCACGAGATGAGGCTGCCGACATCACTGGCTGGGAACGAACGACTTTCCGCTGCTGTGCCCGAAGCCATATGCAGGTGATGATTGCTTGCATGTTCGTGCGTGGGCACGGCAGGACATAGTTTCATATCGGCCACATGAGGCTGCAAAGGCGCCGCGAAGGGTGCACCACACCGCATGTTCACGAGGTGGAAGAAGGAGTCCCTCCTGCGCGATGTGGCTTCTACCGAGCTTGGCCATGCTACCCGAGCGAGCTCAGGTTCTTCACTTCGAGCTCGAGTACGGTCACCACGCTCTCATGGACCTTATCTACAAGTTCCGCGTCCCCCAACCCATTGGTCGAGCGGTGATCGAAGTCGTAACGAATGCACCTCCTGACCACGTCGCCGTATCTGGGACCGGCTTCGAGATAAACTTCCTCCACGAGGCGGTCTGCTGCATAGAAATCGGCATGCTCGATGCCAAAGCGCAGGTCCTCTTCCGCTTTCAGGGTCTCAAACGGCTGTTTCAATGCCAATTCGATGAGCAATATCCCCAAGGCGAAGAGGGTGGCGTCTCTGATCGTGGGGCACCAGGTGAAATAGCTCGGCGAGACGGGCGTAACTCTGCTCTCGCCTGCCACCATATTGACTGATATGAATGGGTGTTCCGCAATGACATGGTCACTCGTCCGGAAGAGCAAAACCTCGTTCTTGCCCCACTGTGAACCAAGCCATGGTGTGTCATACAGCCGGAGCATTCCGGTTGCCAGTCCATGTGCGAGGCATCTTCGATCGACCAGGCTGAGTCTGCAGCCTTGCTTGCCTTGCAGCACACTATTCAGTGTCAGGCTTGACGATGCTGCTACCTGGATCAGCGGATTTCGCGGAAGATGGATTTCATGACGACACGTGTGAAGGTCGTCAGAAAGGTACCCAAGACACGCTTCCTGTGCTTGACGCTGGAACATTTGGCAAAGATCGCGTATCTGCGTCCGTCTTTGCTGTGTTCTCCGCTTTGCACCCGATGGAGGGACTACTTCAGTTGCGTCAAATTCCCTAGCTGCGGAGGCTATGAGTTTCTTGGCGCCTGGCCGTATTTCAGCTTCTTGCATCGCCCACAAAGATGTATGTCGCCCTGTTGCACTGTGGTGGTGCAGCACAACCCGGAAGGCTTGGTCACTGTCCAACTTGTCCGATTCTATGTGCTGGTCCAGCGTCCGCATGTAGAGACTTGCCTTGTGATCTGATGTACAAGTTTTTGCCAGGCTTCGATTGAGCAACTCGAAGATCTTGCGAGCGTGTTCGCGGGTTCGACAAAAGCTGCCTTCGGCTTCGTCTTCATTCCCTGCAATTGGCAATAATGTTGACTCCTGGGAAAGCAGACGACCGATGGCTTTGTTGCTCGACGATATATTGGCCACCAGATGAGAGTAACGAGACATGTCCAGGCTTATCTGCTTCGATTTCAAAGCTCTCACCAATGACTCGCGATCTATCTCGATAAGCTCCTAGAGATGGTGAGAACGTTGCAATCCTATCGACGGTGGACTGACCTTGCTACTGGCTTCCAAGCACAGGCTTGTTTTCAGCTCTAGAGTCTTGTCGGCACAGCCGCGAATAGCTTCGGCGAAAACCTCATATGAGCGGCCTAATCGCTGTCGAAGTGCAGTGCCACCCTTTGCGCCGTGCCAAGACTCGACTGTCCCAGGATATACCATCTGACGCACTGCGTCTTCAGGCAGATGATCCCGCAAAAGGATTCCAATCCACATTCGCAAGATTTCAAGTTCTGTCTTTATGTCTCGCCGGAGTCGCACGAACCACTTCTGACAGGTTCTCAGCTTTCGACTTGATCGCGTAGCTTCAGCGTAATGCTTCAGCCCACACACAATGACAGGAAGCTCCATGAGCGCGGTGCATGCAGCCATCTCCGCAGCCATTGTTGCTGGTGGGAGGTCGTCATCTTTCGTTCGATCGTAGTAGTGAAAGTGAGTCTCGTCTGCTTTTCGTCAGCCTTTCGTTCTCTGCGGATCCCCGACGAGCCTCAACTAATGTGCCTGTCGCCGTAAGCGTCGCCATAATGAACTCGGGCGCTGCCCTTCGCTTCGTTCTCGTGGTAGACGCCGCCGCCTGCGACCGACGCTGTGATGAGCTTTGCGCGCTTTCTCGGCATCAGATTCACGATCTTCCCTCTCGCGCGTGAGAACTGATTGCAATCATTTGCCTGAGGTCGGCGCTCAGCCCCAAAGAAAGTAGTGAGCTGGGGCGGCAAATCCTCCAATAGCACCTGTTCGCTGGAACCCCTGTCTTGTGGCGTACGAGCTGCGTTAGTACGCATACTGTAGCATATATCAGCAACTGTACAGCCGCAGCTCCACATTGGTGAAATCGCCATTTGAGTTGGGAAGCTCATCAGCGGAATGGTTCACACCATGGACGTTCGAACGAAACTCAACGCATGCTTGAGTGCATTCAACGAGCTTCGACAGGACGGCACAAAGTCAGACCGTCTGGATGTTGAAGAACTGGTAGACCAGCATGCAAAGTTGCAGCTCTTAGACAGCAATCTCAAGGACTATCTAGACACAGCAACTGGATCATTGCTAGCGTCATCAGCGATGGATTCTGGCCTCGCCGAGCAGTTTATGAACGTGCTGGACGATCTCCATGAACTCTTACAGAACGGTATATGATTTCAATGCTGCCCGATCATTGCAATTCACGTGCTAACGGACGATCTCATAGGAAGGGCAGAAAGCGCAAGTGTTTCATCGACTCGGTCTGAGGATGATATATCGATAGAGATAGAACTCGGTGAAGTCATCGATATTCCTACGGTCCAGCAGATTCGTGACATGATCAATTTGTTATATCGCCTGATGGATGCTCTCAGATTGGACAGGTCCGTGATCCGACATCAACGGCCGCCTGAGCTGGTGGGAATTAATGAGGCGCTGCCTGTCCGGACTGGAACCCAGCCTTCAAGTATCACTCCCGCACAGGAGAGGTCAAATGCCGTAATCACTCACGAAACGGTCCTGCTAAGTGGCGCACCACTGGAAATCACGGACGATGCGGACAAGAGCCACGCAATCGCGACCAGAGACCGAATGCAACATCGCCTGAGCGAAGTACGGACTTCAAGGGCTAGCATGTCAGCAGAGACGAGCAGAGAATCTCGGCAACAGCTCGTTGAGCAACGACGCGGACGAGGGAAAGACCGCAAGAAGCGTCGCTTAGCTGACGAACCTGCCAGCTCAGACAGCGAAGAAGATACCGAGCAGAAATCAACGTCCGCACAGCACCCCGAGCTGAGCGCATTACAGGAAAGAGTAACCCTAGCAAATGCCGCGAGATCGCCTATCCAGATGGCCGCAGCCGAGGCATCACAGTCTTCGACCAAGAAGGTCATGAACACAAGAGCAGCGTCAGGCTCGCCACGATCACCATCCGGCCCATCGTTCAGCGGGTTCGACGGCAAAGAGAACGAGGAACCCGAGGAAGCTCACATGGCGGATTACGCGAACATGGACTATGACCTTGACTACGACTACGATTTCGAAGTCAAAGAGCAAGACCGATGGCTCCCCATCGCCAACGTCGCGAGGATCATGAAGACGGCGCTGCCGACGAACGCCAAGGTCGCCAAGGACGCGAAGGAATGCATGCAGGAATGTGTCAGCGAGTTCATCTCCTTCGTCACCTCGGAGGCGACGGAAAAGTGTCAGCAGGAGAAGCGCAAGACGGTCAACGGAGAGGACATCGTGTTCGCCATGACCAGTCTCGGATTCGAGAATTATGGCGAAGCGCTGAAACTCTATCTGGCCAGATATCGCAAGGTGAGGGATTGGGTCTGCTACGAGTCTCTGCACATGGGACACATTTCGTACTGACTCCTCGTTTCGTCAGATCCTGGAAGCTCGTGACCAGCATCAAAAGCCTGCCGTTGTTGGACCAAGCAGCACCGATCTATTCACGCACATCATGGAGCGTGACAACTCTTACCCGGCCAGAATTTCGGGGTTGCCACGATCAGAGGGATCTCAAAGCCCAATGTTGGTTGGATGATGACGACTGAATCACACGGTCTGAAGTCTCCTATCCGTATCCCGTGCATTCACCGTCCGAATCCCCCAAACCCAGCCCCGTCCTTCTTAAAAAACCTCCCAATATTCCTCAAATTCTCATTCAAGCTCGTCGCTCCTGTTGCTGCCGCGTTTCCATCCAGACTGTTCCTCCCCTCGGGACTCATCGTCCTGCTTGCGGAATTACTCGTCCCCGGAATTGGGGTACTCGCAAACCGATCCCCAGCTTCCCTGGCAGCATTGAGCAACGAGTTACCAAAACTCGCAGGGTCGAACTTGGGCGGCGTGAGCAATGAAGGCGACGAGGAATCTCCCCCTTTTAATGCAGCGAGACCCCCACTACCTCCGATACTCGAGTTACTGGAATGTGTTGGGCCAGCCATCTTGAGTGCCGAGATAAGTGGATTGGATGCTGGGAGCGATTCATTGGCAGGACTGGCCTTGTGGGCGTTGAACAGTTCGATGAGGTGATTCTGATCTTGTTTGCGGGTCAAGCCTTTCAATTCCAAAATCTTGCGGAAATTGGGTTCCGAGCGGTCACGGATGTGGATGAGGTAAGCCTGTACAAGTCCTTCGGGAGGTGAGGAGCGGACTTGTAGGGTTTTGAGAATTGGATCGAGTTTGGCTGTACTTTGATTGACACGCTTCACGAAGGCTGCGTTGACGGGGGCGCCGGTGTCGCTGTTGAGGGTTGAGAGTTCGGCCAGACCCTTCTTGAGGACGTAGGTATCGAGGAGCATTTGTTCGGAACCGGTTTCGGAGACGGGGCGGCAGGCGACGATGTTGGTGATGTAAGAGCTAGTCAGAGCGTCGACAAGGTTGTCGCAGTAGGCGCGGGCGTATTGAGGTTTGTGGAGGTAGCGCAGGATGTCTTTGCTACGGTCTTTAATGCGTTGGAGAAGAGTGGACACGTAAGAGCTTTGGTCGCCAACGCTGTCCATTTTGCTCCAAGGAATTGATCGCATTTCTCGCCAAGCAGGTTCGCAGTCTGCTTCGGCTTTGTGTACGAGGGCACGTACCGCGGCCGATGCTACGCCCATGAAGGTATCTGCTTGAGACTGCAGATCAATCTTCTCGCGCAGATCCTCGTCGATTCTTCCTCTGATTCTCTCCTCCAGCTGATTTGTAGTTGTGTAACAGTAGTCTGCCGTGTTGAGAATCGTGATGGCATCTTCTACACTCGGCCCGCCCGTTTTGTCTGAAAGGAAGTAAAAAAGAACTTGTTGCGCATAGGACTCGAGGTACTTTGCGAACGTTCTTGTGAGCTCTTCCAGTCGGCTGCCGGTCGAGAGCTTCGCGCATTGCGCGAGAGTGACTCTGTAATGATGAAAGAGCTCGGTAGAAGAGGTGACAACCATCTGTGCATGGAACTCCTCCTCTGCATTCCGAATTCCTTGCTGACGATATTTGGGTATCAATGTCGCCAATTGCCGGTCCTGCGACTCCACCCAGATGCTGAGGTATGGCTCAAAGGCCTCCGAGATAGCCTGACTGAACCCGTGCCGCTTCTCCTCGCTCGAAGTGAGCGTGTCCATTGACGTTCTGGACTCGCCCGAAGAGAACTTCCTCTCCAGACTATGTTCGAAATCCAGCGTCTCTTGCAGACAGGATAAGAGGAGATTCACATCCGGCGGCTGTCCGTCTGCCCTTCGCATGCTTTTTTGCAATATCGCCTTGTAATCATCCCTGGTATTCTCACAGAATGCGTTGGCAAGCATTTCATTGACTTTCCAGCTCGATGGGAATAGCATGGCATGCTCCAGATCATAAGTCTTGAGCATACGATTAAACCACGAGTACCTCCTCGAGATATTGTCCAAGCTGCCAGCCTCATCATTGCCTCTGAACACCTGTCTGTACTCCCTCAGCTGTGTATTGCAGTACCAAATGATCAGTCTCGATCTCGCATGCTCGCCCAGCGCATCCATAACCTGACACGCCTCATTCAACATCATCCGTTTCTGCTGCACCTCGCCTCTCGCGAACGTGACTTCAAAGTCTTCACAGACTTGCTCCAAAAGCTCCCGCTGTACGTCGGCAACATTCTTACTCAGCGTTGCGATCTGGTCTATGCTCCGATAGCTCTTGAAATGCGCCATGAGCTGTATGACGGCCTGGAGCAAATGCGCGCACTCTCGGTACTGTCTGGTATCACTGAGCCCTCGCAATTGGTCATATGCAGTCGTAAGCATTTGCAATCTCTTGAGCGCCGTCATGGACAGTGTGAGGTTGCGTTTCGTGCTATCCAATCTCTTGATATCTGCTGTCATCTCCGTAATCGTCCGCTCGGTCTCCAATGCACGATGCCGCACGCCCTCAATCTTCGCAAAGAGCTCTGCCAGTTCGGCTTTTGCATCTTGAATCCGGCGAACGCTGTCCGAGTCGGATGTGGTCTGGATCGTGACGAGGGATGAGATGTCGGCGTCGAGGGTGTCTTGGTATCGTTGTAAGGATGCTGAAACGTTAGGGGCGGAGGATAGGGTCGAAGGCTGGGAGAAGAGTGCGTTCAAATGGTCAATCGGGTCGTAGTCCACTGTCTTGGAATTAGTAGACGGCGCAGGACTCGGCGTGTATCTAGAATGTGCTGGTAGCTTACCTGCATCCAGAGCATCTCGGGGTGCAGAGCCATTCGCTACGGCCATTGGAAGCTCAATAGCACGCCCAAGCATTCACACAACCGCGATGTAATGGTTGATACGCGAAAACACCACACAATGCAGGAAGAGCGCAAATGTCTTATGTCAATGACTTGGACAGCTTTCTACAGATGCTTCACATGCCATGTGCTCCCCGTGGGTCTGTGCGTGCAGCTGTGGAGGGCCGGAGCTGAGTCCGTCTGGAAGAAAGCACACAGCCTCGCAATGGTCAGTGGCGAAGTGGAACTGAGCAGCGAATTCGAAAGGCAATTTGCTATTAGAAATCTCACACAACAACGATTCGTGCCTCCGCGACCGACCTGGTCATCGACTAGAGTGCCGTTTGCCATGAGGAGGAGATTCGAAGAACTTAACATTCGACACAGTCTGCCCGCGTCGATAACTGCAGACAACATACTGGAAGCACAATCGAAGCATCCACCTCAATTATGCCCCTTCCAGAACTCACCCTTATCGGCCATCCCCAGAACCTCAGCCAGCAGGCCGAGCTGCTTCTTGCCCTTTCGCTTGTAGGCTCCCTTGTGCACGACATGAATCGACATCTCCCGCAAAGCCTTCAATACACTTTCTCTTTTGCGCGGATACTGCACCATGACTGGACCGAGGAACGAATGAGTGAGCTCCGTGCCGGCAGCTTCTAGCATGTCCGTGAGACAGCGCTCGACTTCTGCTAGCCAGTCTGGGGCGGGAGGGTCATCCAGATTATACATCTGCTTCGACTCATACTCCTCGAGGATGGGAATATCGAGCCATGTCTTCCACAGGTAGGCTGCACACATATGTCGCACTTCCTCCTGCATCTCTTCGCTGAGAGGTTGTGCCAAAGATGGTGGCGCTGGAGTAGATTCCACTTTCGGCGCCGGAGTCGACCTTGCATTTGGAGCTGGGGTCGCAGTCGGCTCTCGCTTGGGCTTGGGTGGAGGCGGCATGCTAGATGTCTGCCGTGCAGAAGAGCGCGGTACGGGATTAGACTGTGGCTGAAGAGGGCGAGGACGGCAGAATGCACACTCGGGCACCCGGAAGCGGTCGCGATTGCACTTGAGATGCGATCGTTCGCCACAAGTCCCACACTTGAATGTTTCACCCAGCTTGGGCGTGATGCCAATGCAAGTGCATGCGATGTGAACCTCTTCTTCTGATTCGTCCTCGTCTTTGACCGTTCGTTTGACGCGACGATTTGAGACAGGACGTGGCTCTTTTCCACTGTAGCTGCTGCTTGTCCGTACGCGCTTCCTAGGTCTTGATACCTGCTCCTCCTGTTCGTCCTCCCAATCTTCTTCGAGCTGAGACTCCTGGTAAGTAGATGGCCGTTCGGCTTTTCTCACAGACTTGCGCGGCGCGCCTTTTGGAATCTGCTCTCGAGAGGGGTCCCGTTTCTTCTGTAGCGGGGAAGGTATTTGACGAGACACAGAAGCGGACGATGCTGGCGACCGATTCCTCATCACCTTGTCGTTCTTTGAGATCCCAGTCTTCGATGGGGGCGCTGTTAGATCCGGGACCTTGATCGCGTGTTTCGGCTTTTCTATGCGCTTAGCACTGCCCGCCGGGGTGGCAACTGGTCTGGGAGCAGGAGTCGTCGGCCGCACTGCGATAGTGTCCTCGTCCACATCAATAGTGCGAGCCTCATCCGCGTTTGCAAGAGCATCGACATTCATGCTGTCGCCAATAGCTATGGTGGATGTGTCCTTTTCGAGGGTGGTTTCGCGCTTCACCTTGCAACGTGTGGTTGCCTTCTTGCCAGCGGCCTTTCTTGCAGCCAGTTCAACAGTCTTTCTTCCGCTCTGCGCAGTCGACTGGGAACTTGTAGCATTGCAAGACAACTTGTCGCGATTCTTGACGAGATACTGTATCCGACGCCTGGCGACAACAAACTTGGCCAAGAAAACTCGATTCTGTACGATCTATTAGCCAAGAGAAAGCAGGGTGGACGCGGAAATGGCTGCCACTTACATGGTAGAAGAAACGTGCTAGGAACCTCTTGCACCAAGCAATTCGCCATTTATCATGAGCATGGGCCGGATCTCGAATGAAGTTGAATGCTTCCTTGATAGCCGAGACCAGACGCAGTTTTTGCCAGGCAACCATCTCCTTCTGAATTCGAACGAAGTTGACGTAGCAGTGGTTGCATACAGGGCCACCTCGATCGCCTGCATCTCCGTAAAGCATACAAGGCTTGTGTTGCCAGGCCCAGCACTTCTTGCAACAGAAGTAGTCCTTTTGGTTCTTTGAGCCTCGACAAGGACCATCGCAGCGATACTTGGAGGTGAGGTTGAAGACCTTTGTCTTCTGCTCGTTGGTGGCACTACAGCCCGAAATAGAAAGAAGCAGATTCTGCATTTGGACTCTAGTGCTAAGGCCGCCAGGATCGGCTGTCGCGAGCTGTATCTTCTGCTTGATCCTAGTGACAGTCTCCTCGGACACCTCGGCCAAGTACGGCTTGCAAGGCATGTGCATCCATGTGAAGTTGCCATCTCGTGCGCCTGTGAGCACCAAGTCGCTACGTTTACGAAGCACGCGGGGCGGACATTTGCATTTGATGGCAGTGTCTCGTAGAATAGCCAAGAAGGGTGGAGCAGCGTCGGGGGAATTGGATGCCTGCTGATTGGGAACATCACCTACCTCACCCAAGTTCGACTGAGAGCCAATGGCATCGACGCCATGCTCACCTGCGTTCCCAAGACCCGAGTTGCCTTCGTTGTCATTCGCATCCTTCATCTCCTGGTCAATAGTAGAGGACTCGATCACAATCTCAGGCGCACTGGTCACTCGGTCGGTGCCTCGAACTGGAATATCGTTTCCAACGCTCCTGTTGCCAGTCGGACCTCCGCTCACCTGCTTAAGAGGAATGCGAGGGTCCACCTCCGCGTGATCCATCTGAAAGTCGTCGCTCTCCATGTTCGCAGGAAGCGCGAGTCGGTCTCGAAGTGGGATGGTGTTTGTCCAAGATTTTGCTGTTGTTTTCGAAGCCCCTCGCAGAAACCAAAGCTCTCCGAAGGCCTATGCGAAGTGAGGCCCAGGTGAGACTCGTCAGTCTATTGTTCGGCGACGCCAAGCCGGAAGAGAATTGTTGCAGCACTCATGAAGAGACCAAGTGAGGTTTCGCGCGTCAGCGAGGACGGCTAGACGCACATTCCCTGCATGTATGTGATTGGCCAAAAAGCCTGTGATTCACGCGTGAGCTTTCATGTGACAGCGGCCGCACGGACATTGGAGCGCTGCGAGTTTGTGCGAGACAACATCGACTCTCAACGTCCCTCAGGCAATCTTCCTGCCCACGTTGCCGACACCCCTGCCAACAATGCTTACGACAGCCTCTTCATCTTCATCTTCCTTCAAACCCCACCCACTCATGCCGAAAGCCCGCAGATCCCGTGCGAGCTGTATGACCTGCTCAGTCCCCAGAACCTCCTTGCCCAGTGTCAATCTGCCTACATCTTCGCTGCCCATTGCCATCATGGTCAGCATCATGGGCGCTGAAACACTTGATGCGCAGCCCCCTTGCGCGATAGCCTCTATTAACTGGTATGCACATTTCTTTCCCAAATCTTCCGGTACCTCCCCGCCATTCGGGTCACTGGCGATGTCTGCTGAGTACAGCACATTGGTGTTCGACTCTGCAACCAAGCTCAGGCCGAAGCCCAGCCCGATCTTCTTCTTCGCGTTCGCGTTGTTGCGTTCGGGAGCCGGGATGAGAGGTGCCGAGCTGACGTCGGAGTAGATGTAGGTATCAGGCACGAACTCGTTCAGCACACCTCGCGCTGCCTCAATCAGCCTTGCATTGTTGGCCCCTGCTACACCAGTCGAGTATGCAACGCCTCTAACTCGCTTCACCCGGCCTGCATCGAGTATGTGTATCGTCTTGGGCAGTCTGACCTGATGTCCAAAGACCAACTGCACCTCTCCACCACCGCCCTTGCCATTTGGGCCTGGATTCGAGCGGCGCAGAATCCTCAACTCCAGGTTCCTATCTACGCCAAAGCTCTTGAAGAGCGGCAATATGGCCGTCCGGACGGTATCCACTGACACGTCGCCAGTAGGTGTGGCCGAAGTGATCACGCCGGGCCCTGTGAAGAGCACATTCACCTGCGCTTTGGAGAATGGCGCGAGCAGACAGAGGGGGATGAGGTAGTAGCTGGCGCCACGCGTGCAATCAGGTGGCAGCTCATGCCGAATCACTCCTCCCGCTGCGCCATGGCCGGCAGCGCTGCCGGTGATCAGGCCGGGCTTGTACAGCACGGTGGTGCCAGTGTATGAGAACTCTATCTGGCTACCGTTGGTGATGGCGTCGAGCAGGCGGAGGAAGGAGACTTCATGCGGTGCGAGTCCTGGGGCGGTGTGCGATGAGGCTCTGATCTGGGAAATGCGCACTGGACGGCCTGTCAAGGTAGCCAGCACGAGACGCTGGGTCAGATGCCGCGATCCAGTGAACTTCAGCGCAGGCGGGCTGGGAGTCGTCGTCATGTTCGCAGCTGTGAACAAAAGGTTATCTTGCATGCGGCCGACACGCAATCATCGTGGATTATTGTACGATTGGAGACGCGCGGTTGTTGGCATCCAGTTGTGCATGGTGGCCCCGATAGAAATTTTGAACTTCTCCACGAAGCTTGACTTGAAGATCTCCAGCGACTCTCCACTGCAGCATTTTCCCGTTCCGCCACGCGTGCATGGCCCCGTGAAAATGGGAGACCATCCCTGGTCCCAGCTCGTCGGTCTATGCCAGGAACACACATAATCTCACCCGAGTCACACTGCCGCTGCCGATGACGATCACATTCACTGCCGCTACGACGGGGGACAAGATATTTTGAACTTCATGTCATTAACTTTGCTTCTTTCTCTTAGACTATGGGTCACAGCAGTAACGCCCAGCTACCATTTTGCTGCAATGCGGGTATCATTCCGAATCACCACAGACAGTCGCCCTGTCCGAAGAGCCATCGAGACGGCTGTCGCTGCCGTTGCGCAAGAGAAAATCATGCTTTCCCAGTTCCAAGATCCCATGCTGCTGCATTCTGAAAATCAATCCTCCTCAAATGAGAGTGCCCTTTTTGCCATCTTTCGTGTGGCGGATATCCTTTTCGAAGGACAATGGTATGCTTCGATCAGCTTACTGCCAACCACCTCCACCCTGCTGCTGGCCGTAGCCTCCGCCGTTGGCCTGCTGCTGGTATCCACCCTCTGTGCAAGTCAGCGATGTAATTCGGGGCCCACCGAGAATGGGCGCAACGTACCTTGACCGCCCTGAAAGCCTCCCTGCTGTTGGCCGCTGTAGCCGCCGCCGCCGCCCTGGCGCCTGTGAACGTGGTCAGCCATGTCACACTCTCTCAGACCGGATGGGCCACGTACCAATTGCCTCCGCCGCCGCCATAGCCACCTTGGCCACCTCCGTAGCCTCCTCCGCCGTATCCTTGGCCACCTCCATAGCCACCGCCGCCGCCACTGTAACCACCACGGTTACCGCCGTAGCCTCCGCCGCCGTAGCCTCCTGAAAGATATGCGTTAGCTGTGTCGGGCGCAACGTTTTTAGCTAGTCGACTTACCACGGCCACCACCGAAGCTGCCACCGCCGCCTCCTCCGCCGCCGCCACCGCTGCCACGATCGGAGGCCTTGTCAACCCGAATGGTACGTCCGTCGAATCTGAAATCCGTAGTAAGCATGCTGTCGTCATTCATGGTACGCGCGGCTGTGCTCACTCCACGTTGTTCATCGCTGCGATGGCCGAGTCGGCTGCAGCATCTTCAGCGAAGCGCACGAAACCGAAGCCGCGGCTGCGACCCGTATCGCGGTCCTTCACCACCACCTGAGGTGCGCACGTTAGCGGGCTTTGCTTGCGCTTCCCGCGCACATGTACGACTTACTGCTTCGTCGACTTGGCCGAACTCCTCGAACTTGGTGCGCAAAGTCTGGTCGTCGGTATGCCAAGCCAGGCCACTGCGCGTCATCATCAGCTGGTGTGCGCGCCGGTCATGATACTTATGTGACATACCCAATAAATAGCTTCGACATCGCAGGTCGTCGTCACTCCAGGTAAGGACCGAATGGATCTGACCGTACAAAAACACCGAAGCCTACCGCTCACGTTCCGTCCACACTAATGCCGCGTTGGTGAGGTCGATGCAGCAGATGTCGGTGAGTGGTGAGTGTGATATGGAGAGCGGTGGTTGCGCAAAGAGTAAGATTGCTGAGTGGAAGCTTGGAAGTTGGTCACATGCGCTCAGGCGTCAACGGCAAGGATCCGCACGTGGCAGTCGAGCTATGCACTCAACTGTGGAGACGGAGGCGATCGGGGTCACCGTTTGGAGGGTAGAGGGTTCGTCGAAAGGTAATGGGGATGGCGAAGGCGATGTCGAGGGTTCGTGGGTGGGGAGGCTCTGGCAAGGCAAGGCAAGGCACGCGTATTTGGAAGGCGAAACGTCACGGGTGGCGGCGAGAGACACCAAGAACCGGGACTTCAAACAGCGCGCAAAGGAGCACGCCAACGGCCGAGCGAAAAGCTGGAAAGTGCATGCACATGTAGATAGAGGGGCTCGCCTCTCTCTCTCTCTGTCTGTCTCCCTCTCCCTCTCACACACCCACACCCACCCACACACGCATGTATGCACCAGCGGTCTCAGCCCCTCAATGCACCAGCAATCGTAGCTCCCAGTGGCATACTCCTCCCACACCCAACCGGACGTGGCCTTCCGCAGCCGATGGAACGCTCCGCCGCGAGGCATCGGCTCAACCAACGCGGCTGCTACGGAGCTGCAGTCGGGCGCGTCGATAGGGAGCGGCTGAAGAAAAATTGCGAGCTTCGCTGAGCGCCGTGAGTGGTCGGCGGGGCAGGTTGTCTAAGGTCTCACGCGCAGCTCTAGACCAGTGATATGCAGTGGAGAGCTCGATTTTCGCGGCACGCTGCTCCAACTCGTTCGTTCACGTCCCGTGCTAGCTGTGCCATGCGGCTCGTCACTGGCTCAGTCAGTAGCGTTGCAGTAGCTGACAGGCAAGACGCTGTATCCAGCCCTGGGTGGCGTCGTAGGGCATGCAGCTTTCGCACTGAGCTCCCTTGGGTTGGGTACCGCGGTGTATGCAGGTATATACTGTAGCGACTCTGCGGGCATCGCGCGTCATGTATGCACGCCGGCGGAAGGGTCCTTTGGTGTCCTGCCTGCTACGCGACCGAGGCCGCATGCACGATGCACTCGCGCCACACTCACTGGGGCTACCGTTCGTGCTCGCTCGACCGCGGTGGCGGCGGCACATCTGGAGACTGCTCCGAATCCTGCCCGCTCTGCACCCAAACGCAACACACATCAGTCTGGTCTGGTGTGCTTCGAAGTCTGGAGCTTCGGCTGTCGGAACCCGAGCGTGGGCTCGTGCACTCCCGCATCCCAAGTGGCACAGACGGCAGGCGCGCTTTTGGCTTTACGAGTCTAAACTGTAACTTATGCCGCCAGACGAAACTCTGCGCGATCAGCAACTTCACACCTGCATACTGGTGGATATGAGGGAAGTGCGATTACGAGCTGCTGTTCGGAGAACAAAGCGCGATCGGCGAAGACCGTGCTGCATCTGAGGGTGACCCCGCGGCGCGTCCAACGCGCGAGAGGCTTTCATGGCGGGATACGAAAGGCCATCCCTGGGGCTGGGGAGGCTCACACATGCGTCGGGCATCAAGAGCTCGCCATGAAGTACTCGCAGGAAAGGTCATCCCGGCTTTCGCTCCAATATTGGATACATGTACTGAGAGGATGGAAGCCACGACAGGGTTGCGCATACCATCTCGAAGTCTGAACTGCCTCAAGCCGGCGAATGGTGTAACATGTCGACCACATGTAGTAAGCGGTTGCAATCCATGCATACACCAGGTCAGGTGCTCGCCTTCATCAGGCCATGACCATATGGTTCCCAGCGCCTCTGGCGGCCGTGGAGATAGTCGTAGTATCCCCTTTGGGCGATGATATCCTCACTTGCGCAGGCAGGTAAGTTGGCGAAGACGTTCCTTCCCACATCGACACCACATGCAGTCCGTCCCATCCCAGCCTGCCACGGTCAGGGCCATATCCTCCATCACTGACGTTGTGCGGCACACATATGGCTTCTAGGATCTCGACAACGGGCCATTCCGCTTCCAAAGGTCGGTGAGATATCGACTGCCGCACGCCACTACCTTCGCAAACCACCGCGACGGCGGGCATTCTTCCCAGCATCCTGGTCGTCTCAGCTGCATGCGTCCAATCGCCCTTGCCGATGGATATCAGAGAGTGGTTGCAGAACACGGCCGACCGGGAACCACCAGATGAGCATGACCATCCGAGTTTCCCAGACTTCTTCAAGCCGCGACCCAGCGCGATCATCGACCAAGTACGTACCAGCACTCGGCTAAAGAGAAAGCGGGCATCGAGCGATCCCACCGTTACAGCTGGACAAGACGTCTGCAGAAAGCAGCATCAAGCAGCGGTACAACATTCCTCCAGCTCCGAACAATTCCGGCTTGTCGATGAGCACACGGACAGCTGGAACGGAGCCAATGAGTCCTCTGGCAGTCGGCACAGTACCGTTTCGGCCCGTGAACGGATTCCAATCAAATCCTATGAGCGGCGCGCACGGCATAAGACTAGACCTGACCGCTACGATGCCAAGTCAAAGAAGCGGCGGAAGGCACGTGAATCGCATCGCGAGAAGAAGGCCAGACCGAAGCGTCGAAGAAGCCATCCCACTGGCGACGGAGCGCGTACGATCGGACTGGTGCAGAGCTTCCAGCTGAAGAACAACCAAAAGAATGACCGCCTTACCGTATGTTTCTCCCCCTCTATCCAGCGTTGTGCTAAAGTGGTCTACAGCTCCGACCAGGTGCCAATGGTGGTATCTTCAAACATGGCCGTGCGTCCGTGCCCATTGCGACAAGCGGACCAGGATGTGAGCTATGCTATAGCCAGTGGTCATTTGTTCGCATCGAGCTGACCGCATTGCAGTGCCAGACTTGGTGTTCAACGAAATGAAGTTTCTTCAAAGGCCAGGGGAACATCAAGATGTGCTGCCTCAGGACGGTGCTCGGAAACACAAGATCAAGAAGACTCGCACGGAGTTGCGCGATGAAGAGATCTCTGCATACTTCCAACAACCAATGCTGGAAGGGCCAGCAAGAGAGCAGCCGCCGCACACAAATGCATGGAGACGCCCTCTGCATTCACAGCCGTCGGCGCTACGCCAACCTTTCGCAGACGGCAACGATGCGCTTCTTACTGTATCAGGCGAAAATTTCCTTGGGTTTGGGAGCAGAGAACCACAGCAGGATAGACCAGCTGTGCAGAACGGCAGTAAAAGCTGCTACACTTGGTCTGAGTCAATATCTATGCGGCCGACGCCAATAAGAGTGCAACTTCAGCCTGATCGGAGCCATAAGAACCTGCCAACATACCAGTATTCAGCACCATTACCGACTCAACAATCTAGCCGTTCTGTGAATGTGTCCAACTTCAGGAACGCTCAGCTTTCCTCTGATCTTCCAAACCGTGACAAGTCTGGTCCGAGACCTAGCGGCGGTGCTTGCGATACGACAGTTCGGACACATTCAGGATCTCCTCGCGCAATAATTGGCCAACGGTATCAGCCGCTGGAGAGCGCTGTTGAGTCATCGCAGCCCTTACCAGCAGCCGAAAGCACGTCTAGGAGGCGAAGATGTACTGAGCACGGGTCTCATTTTGAGTCAGGACAGTATCGAACCTCCGACATCCTGAATCTGCGCCAATCCAATGCTGGAGCTCGACGCACCTCATCTCTTCCAACGAAGCTCAACAGAAAGTCATCAGACTCTGATAAAGAAAATGATAGCCCGGAGACAGATACGCCGACCAGCACATGGTTGCGTCGAGCATTCACAGCGGTGGACACCACTTACGATAAGTCCGCTGCTAAGTCGGGCCGTGGCTGGCGGGATGGGCAGCATGTTCCACATGCTGATGGTGACCATGTGGGAGCGACAGATGGGCCGTCTCGGGCTGGCAATACCGTGCCAACCTTCGATCCGACCAACTATGCGGACGAACGTGGCCAAGCAGTGTCTCGAGCATCGCGTTCTCAGGAAGCTGAGAAGGGCTTCAATCGGATGACGATGAGCCCACAGGCTCACCAATGGCAGCCTTTGACAACTTCATTTGCAACCTCAGCGCAGCGCAGGTCCGCTTGGCGACCATCGCCTTTGACCGGCCGGGCATTGACTAGGGGACTGAGGAGATCTTCCATTGGCGATGACGCACTGAAGCTTCCAACATCGACACATCTGCTGGGTACTACTTACATCCGCGCGAATGCTCAGCAGACTGAAGACTTGGTGCGACAACTACTCACCAACCAGGATCCACCGCTTTCCGGGTCTAGGCGGGACGGCTACGAACCGCACTTTAAGAGCATGAATTACGAAGACGTTGGAATACCTGAGATGCCGATTGATGCCTTATCGATGCCAATGCAGCCCGACGTCGAGGAATTTCAAGGCATGCAAGTAGACGCTGAGGTGGCGGCAGCGAACGACCTTCCGACCTTTTGGCGGCCCAATAGGCTGTATTGACATGTTTGATGTTGATGAGTTACCCTCGTAGTTGATGATGAGTATGTGCCACCTCAGTCGACTATATGTCAAACCCCCACCGCCATTCACTTCACTCACTCTTCTGGGATGATCATATGCCACGGGCCAGATCCGTGCCAATAGCCGGCCGAGAACAGTCCGAAAAGCAGTCTGAAAGCTTCTTCGCCCATCACACCCTCGGTTCACTGCAATGCCGGCAGCGCCCTGCCATCCTCCCATATCATCACCAGCAGCATCTCGTCCTTGCATGCATGAATCCGCTCCGCACCCACACCGCTTTGCACCTAATCGGCGTGTTGAAACGCGCCAGTGCTGCCCGTTTGCCAGTCGGCGCAGGTTCGCTCGCGAGACGCTGGCCAAGGCCGAAAGGCATGCCGTCCCGCGACTTCTCCCTGTCTGCGGGCGCAAGAGACCCTGGAAGTGGCAGTGGGGCTCGAAACGTCAACAAAAATAATCACCCGGCTCAAACTCGCTCTGAGCTACTCTCCAACCACTTATCCCCATCCACATCTGCCCATCCGTACAGCACGCAGTCGAAAGGCACAGCCATGGCCCAGACCTCACTACCCTCCCGCGGCGGCTACGACCCCAAGGCTACCTCTGTCTTCACTCCTCGCAAGATTGGAGCCCCACACACTCTCGAGCACCGCATCTACATTGAGAAGGATGGCGTCCCAGTCTCGCCGTTCCACGACATCCCGCTATACGCCAACGAGCAGCAGACTGTCCTGAACATGGTCGTTGAAATCCCTCGCTGGACCAATGCTAAGCAAGAGGTGCGTGGCTCGACATCCCCCGCTACCATGCCCCACTCACCGCCACGCCAAGTGGGCATTGGGTATGGAAATTCACATTACTGACATGCTCGCTTTCACAGATCTCCAAGGATGAGGAGCTCAATCCGATCAAGCAAGACACCAAGAAGGGCAAGTTGCGTTTCGTGCGCAACTGCTTCCCACACAAGGGCTATCTCTGGAACTACGGTGCCTTCCCTCAAACCTGGGAGGACCCCAACGTTACCCACCCAGAGACCAAGCAGAAGGGTGACAATGATCCTCTCGACGTCTGCGAGATCGGCGAGCTCGTCGCCAAGCCCGGTGAAGTCAAGCAGGTCAAAGTGCTTGGTGTCATGGCGCTGCTTGATGAGGGTGAAACCGACTGGAAGATCATCGTCATCGACGTGAACGACCCACTCGCACCCAAGCTCAATGACATTGAGGATGTCGAGCGTCATCTTCCAGGCCTGCTCCGCGCTACCAACGAGTGGTTCCGTATCTACAAGATCCCAGATGGCAAGCCAGAGAACCAATTCGCCTTCTCAGGCGAGTGCAAGAACAGGAAATATGCCATGGATATCGTTCGCGAGTGTGCAGAGGCTTGGGAGAAGCTCATCACGGGCAAGACTCCAAAGGGCGACATCAACCTGTGAGTGGCCGACGTTGGAGCCATCTGTGCCAAAGGCGAAGCTGACACTTCTGTAGCACGAACGTCTCTGTCTCACATAGCCAGGACCGCGTCGACCCATCCAAGCTCAACATTCCCACTCACGAGGAGAAGGCACCAGCCCCAATCGACCCGTCGATTGACAAGTGGTTCTACATCTCCGGAGCATCTGCGTAAGGCGGGTCTCCATCATGTGCAGGCATGCTGATGTGCATGGGAGTTTAGGTTTTAGTATAAACCCGATCTACTGAGGCAGCTTCTCGCCCTCTACCTCCCTAACACGTACGAAGGATATGAGCGACTTCGACGTCAAAAGTTCCGTGCAAGGAAGATGCAGAGACAAGTCGTTCATGATCACGATACAAGCATAGAAGATGACTGTGCATTTTGTTATGGTTGTGGCATATGCGCATTTGCATGAGCGCTGGGCACTCAGGTTCGCATATTGGTCGATAAAAAGTGTATAGAAGTCAGGCCGCCAGATCACCTAGCTTGCGCTCTTTTCCATGACGTTCCCTCGTTGCTCCTCTCTTCCTGGTCGGCCGAATTGACCCTCAATACTGACAGGTCCTGGAGCCATGGCACAGTCATTTGTGCCATCGAGGCTGCCGTCCGAAGCGAAGGGTAATGTCCCTATTGCCCGAAGCCCGCGTCTTCCACAGCTATCAATGCCACCGCGTTTCCTCGATCCCGTGTTGATGCTCTCTAGTTGATGAAGTTGACGCAGAAGAAGTGCAAAATCATGCTTCCAAACACGAAGTCTGCAAATGCCCTGCAAACATGCCGCGCGTCAGTCATCTGGACTCCCCCCAAAGTCCCGGCCCCCCGCCCAATCGACCATGCTGTTCTGCTTCCCGAAAGCACATTCGGCCTGCTCACCACCACTCACCTCTCATGTGAAATCTTCTCGAAATCTCCCTTGTTCTCCGGGTTCGTCTGCATCCTCAAACTCGCCGTGAGCACGAATTGTCCCACCGTTGCGCTGAAGCCGGACAGGAACGCATTAAATGGCTACAAACCCCATGTGTCAGCGTTTCTTTTTTTTTTTTTTTCGAAATGTCCCCGGGTTTCCTTCCTTTCCATGGGGCTCTGAGGGAGGGGTTTTTCTTTTTCCTTACGTAGTTTCCCGCCAGCACGCAGTACGCGAACTGCAACACTCCGACGAGGATGAGGAAGATCAGGAATGTGTCGATGAGTTTTACTCGTTGTGGAGTGCGGTTGATGTAGTTGTTCCATACTCCCACGGCGATTTGGCGTGCGTCTTGGGCGTTCTTGATCGAGGGGGTGGATGGTGTTGGGCGCGAGGCGGTCTTGGGTTGTGTTGCTGAGGAGGTGGTGGTCTTTTGAGGGGTTCTGGCGTTTTCCGCGGGAGTGGAGGCTGGCGAGCCGGCGGGTTTTCGTGATGGCATTGTGGTCGTTGGCGGCGATGGCTAGGGAGGGGATGAAGTCGGTGGTGGTTCAAGTCATGCCAGAAATTCAGCGAGCTTGACCTGGAATATCGAGCAAGCTGTCCCTTGGGCTTGGTCGGGGTGCCCTGTGCGCAGACAAGGTTTGTGGAGCACTGTGCCTGAACAGTTGGTGAGTGAACCTCGACAGGCACTACCCAATTGTGCCGGTAATGTTCATCTTTGAGGAGATCTTACACGTACTGGCCAGATAACTTGTCACTTTCTTGGTGACTGACGTTGGCGACGGCTTTTACCATTTGCTCTTACATTCTTGAGGATGAGGATATGAACATCAGTGCCGTGGATAGCATCAGAGCATTTAGACGGGAACTCGACAATTACTTCTGCATACAAGCTGAATGACCGGCTACGCTACATGCTGGTCTCGATATACCTTTACCAACATTGCCCGCCATTGAATACTCTCAAGCTCCTGTGAATATCGGGTCGTCGCATACTTCTCCCAACTTATGCTTGCGAGCCCTGGCATCAATGACCCTCCAGATACGGCACATATAATCCGCGCGAGAGATTAGGAAGCCTCCCCGCATCATTTAATATAGATGGAAGGAAACCGGGCACATGAGATCCTGTCTAAAGATGTCGATGCAACAAACAACGTGATCGCAATGGATGGTATGCAAGTCCTGGGCATCCCTGGAGAGCAGCCATAATTCGACACTGCTAGAGACTACCCAACGAGATACTCTTGTGAGTGATGATTGACGTTCACGAATACGTTCTTGTTGCGTTACCACAGTGCAAAATATGAGAAGCATAGGATAGCTTCGTTCGACCAAGACAGGCAATGCCGCTCACCAAGACGATAGCAGTCTCGTCTTTACAGCCTTCCTAGAAGAGAGGATTGTTCTATTCATAGGCTTGTATCGCCTGTCGGATCGAAGGTTCGTGTCTCTGCGCGCCAGTAGGCATGTCAATCGTTATTGTAGTGCAGAAGCCGCAGTAAAGACGGCAATCGGGGACCTGAGAGGCCCATCAATTGAATTGCTGTCACTTCGAGTCTTTCGATAGAGTCGAGCATATATTCCTTTAGAAAGATGATCCGTGTGATGGTATGTGATCCGGAAGTCGCTACATGTACTCCTCTGGAGTGATTCCACGCGCACCAATGTCCGCGGAGCATCGGCACCCGCTTTACCCCAGAATGACCTCAAGCTCCGAGGCTCCTGTCGCCATTGCGTGAGAGGTAAGCTAAGCTATCATTATCCCACTTTCTAATAGAACATTCCATTGCGTCTGCCTCAAAACTCGACGAGTACCACAGCCCCCCTCAAAACAGGATCACCTACTTGCACTCACATCGCTCTGCAATCACTACATGTCCACTGCCCAACGTGCACCACAACAAAAGCAACCCATCATGGTACGCAACGCAACGCAACGCCAGTGTCCTGCCCCTTCATCCTCCCCTTCACGCATCCTAACCCTGCTCCAGTCCCTCTCCACAACCGCCCTCATCCTCGGCTCCCTCACCTCCATCGGCGGGATAACCGGGTACGTCCGCACAGGCTCCGTCCCCTCCATAGCGGCAGGCTGTACCGTCGGAGCCTTGTACCTGCTGGGCGGCTACAGACTACAGAACCGCGCGCAATACGGTCTCGAACTTGCGCTTCTCGCATCCGTGCTGTTGGCGGGCTCCTCGTTCCCCCGCGCGATCAAGTCGGGCTTCAAGCCGTTGCCGACGGGGTTGAGTGTGTTGGCCAGTATTGGGTTGGTGCAGTTTGGGTTGGCGTATGTGAATGAGACTAAGTGAGGAAGAGGATGGTGGAGGAATAGGATGGAGGTAGTGGGGTGGATTGAGACGTGGTGCACGAGAACGAAGACTATTCAAGGACGATGATGATGATGGGATCATTGGATAAAGTACGTGGAAATGTTCGATGGGTTCGTTCAGTCGATATCCATGTCGCAGCAGAATAGAGGTACCTCATGAGATGAAAATTCTCGCAGCCTCAACCCAGCCGATCGTAGGTATCAGCCAATGCGCACCATTGACACCCGATTATAAAGAAACTCCGAAGTAATCTGTACGTTCATGCGCGTTTCGCAGGTTATCATCACTGCTCCTATGAAGTGCTGCTTTTGGTCGAGCTCGTGCCCATGGTCCTCTGCTTTTCCTCTTCTGCTTTCATCTCACGCACCTTTGCCAACACAACCTGGGAACTCATTAGCACGGGAGCTTATGAATATATCGAGTCGGGATCTGACCTCTCTGAAGATGGCACTCTTGGCCAATTTCGACAAACTCCTCTTGCGCGTCGGCTCGCCGCCAGGCACAGTGAGACTCGCGTTACTATCTACACGTCCTCGTGTGGCTTGATCGGCCGCCGCGAGTGCGTCAGCTGGTATGTCGGCCTCCTGCGGTACGTCTTCTTCTTCATCCTCTTGCATTTTGAGGGCTTCGATGCGATTCGCGAGCTTGACCAGCTCAATGCCTTTCCTGAGTTTGGCACGAGCCAGATATGCCTTGACTTCGGGAAGGAGATCGTGATCGGTCGCACCCTTGCCTGCTATCCAAGGATCTCTTAGGGCCTGCTGTGTTGTGGCTCTCTGCGCAGGGTCGGGCTTCAGGAGTGTCTTGATGAAGTTTTTGGCTTCGTTCGAGACGTCCTTCCAGTATCGCTCGTGAAACACCACCTTCCCACTCTTCGTCTCCTCGATGAGGTCCTGTAAGGATTCCGATCGAAAGGGGGAGTAGCCGCAGAGAAGTGTATATGTGATGACACCCAGAGACCAGCAATCGACTGGCTTACTATGGCCTCGTTTCAGCATGACCTCCGGAGCAGCATACCCAAAAGAGCCTGCCATGGTCTTCAGAACGCCTTCCGGGCTGTCCAGATGTTTTGCAATGCCGAAATCGGCCAGGACCAGATCTGAATCTGGTTCGCGGGTGAGATACAGCAGGTTCTCGGGCTTCAGATCGCGATGCACGACGTCTTTGGAGTGTAGATAGTCAACGGCCTCCAACACTTGCTTTATCGTCGACGAAGCGTCCTTCTCCGTGAACTTTCCCTTGTCGCAGATGCGATCGAACAGCTCACCACCAGTCGCCAGCTGGGTGATGATGTAGTATTTGTCGCGTGATTCAAACCAGTCCACGAACTTGACGATGTGAGGATGTCGTAGTGTTTGCAGCATTTCCAACTCATCGTACACCATCTGATCGTTTCCCTTGACGTTCTTCTTCAGGATGATCTTGACAGCGACCTTGGTGCCTCCGGGTCCTTCGGCCTCCTTGACAATACCATAGGTGCCGGCGCCTAGCGTGCGGCCCATCTTGTACTTGTTTTTCTTATCATAGCTGTCGGGCTGGCCGTGTAGCTTGTTCAGCATGCCTTGCACTGCGGTCCTGACTGTCAGCTCTGGTCTCAAAGGCACCGCCCTCCTGAGAGCCTTCATCATCGGGTGAACTTGACAGACCGGGCGGAGCGTGTAGCATATTGGATACTTGTTCACGAGAAATTATGACGACAGGTGAAACGTGGAGTGCCGGGTACAAGGGTAATATAGGTGTATCAATGCGCTGAAGACTGAAAGCGAGAGAGTCTGGTGTTCCGCGAGTCGGGGATATAGAGTGCAAAGGGCAATAGGCAGAGGGATTGTGTTCGCCGACATGTTGGTGGGGGACTCACGCGACATGTTGGCCTCTCCGCTGTCCGGCAGCCTCTGGGCGGCTCGCTCTTACTCTTCTTCCTTCCTTCCCTGAGATAATCTACGTGCTGGTCGGGGTCGGACTCAAGGTCAGGATCGGGATCGGGATGTGGTGTGGTGGTGTCGAGCGTGCTTGCTGGCCGATGCGGCGCCCGAAGTCAATGGCGGAGGGCAGGGGAATGGAGGTGGGACCCTGTACTCAGTTCAGGATGCGTGGCAGGTCGCAATATGTTGTCAGGCACGACCGTGTGTCAAGCTGACTGGAGCTGCTGAGGCCGACTTGGCTCGCTGCCCTGGGTACAGACTCACGCTCAGGCTGCGCCAGCTCGGTGGGGCTGTGTTCGCCAGGTGCTCTCTCCAGATTCGCCCAGGGTCTTGCTCGTCCCCCTCGCAGCGGGCACCGTGGCTGATCACAGGCGAATCCGCTTGATGCTCGTGTCGTAGCCCATACCGTCCCACAGCTGGCATCTGCCGGACCATTGCAATACCACACCACATCATCGTCCATTCATCTCCTCGCCCACCCTTCCATTCCCGGCCATGGACAACGGAGGTTCCCTTCATGTGGGTACAAGGACATGTAGGCAACGTTGACGGCTGCACCCGCCACGCGCTTGCCCCGCGCTAGCTTAGTTATACATATATGTATACCTGTCCGACCCTGAGGTTGCCTGGGCAGTCCCTCCTCCTACCAGTGCACCTGTACTGTGACACTTGTGCGCTGTGCCCTTGACCGGAAGCATTGACAGACGGCGTATTTGTGCACAGCCTTACCCGTTGCATCCTTTGTAGACAGCCTCCGTCGCACCCTTGTTCCCAGCAATCGCAGGAACATTGCCTATTCACCTCCCACACTCATCGAGCCCGGTGCGCCTTACGACGGTCGACCACTGTCCCACGCTCCAGCTCCAAGCAAGGCACGGTCCGAAATAAGTCAAGATGGCGGGCATGGCAACAAAGCGACTGCAAAAGGAGCTGGCGAAGTTGCAGGGCCAGAGTGCGCTACCACCAGGAGTGTCGATCGTCTCAACCCCGGATCTGAAAGAATGGCAAATGGATTTGGCTATACCGGATAACCCGCTGTATGATCCCGAGGAAAAGTATCGCCTGCGATTTCACTTCTCCTCGCAATATCCCATCGAGGCTCCAGAGGTCACATTCGTCGCCCTGAACGATCCTCCTCGGAGAGTACCCATGCATCCACACATATACTCCAACGGTATCATCTGTCTCGATTTGCTAGATTCCCAGGGGTGGTCACCGGTTCACAATGTGGAGAGCGTTTGTATCAGTATACAGAGCATGCTTGCCAGCAACACCAAGAACGAGAGTGGGTCTTCCCTCGCAAGGCACGCATACGGCAGACTGACAAGCTCTGTAGGGCCGCCAGGAGATGCAGAGTTCGTCAAGTTCAATCGACAGCGACCTCGCGATATCAACTTCCTCTACCACGATCCGAGTGTCTAGCACAAAAATTGGGACAGCTGGGTGATGCGCACCACGATGGACTAGAGGCTGAACAAGCTGTGCTTCTGATAGATCAGAAGAGGATCAAGTGTGCCAGACCCCTCACTAGCTTACTGCGCTCTCGTTCTGGCTGCCTCGTGGAGGTAAGGAATGCTACTCTGCCTAGAAGAAGCAAGTATTTGAGCATGGCGTGGGGAGAGTCTGAGGCGATTATAGGATAGGAAGCAGGCATCTTGGAGCGTTCATGGGTCGGCGTTAGATCCTGAAGCCTTTCGTTCACTGCGCAAGAAAGCCAGGAATGCTTCTGAAATGTAACATTGATCATTGAAGCCAAAACATGATTCTACAATACCTGTCTCGTTCATTCCTGATCTACACCCGTCAGACGCCGGCTCTCAGCGTCCGAGAACCACATCCGGGACCTCGGCACGCGGCTCAAGGAGTAGAACACCGCACCTCATTCGGTCTACAAGACAACGCAATCATGCTTAGCTCAACTCTGCAGACAATGGCGACAGGATGGCATCTCTGTCGCCCGCGTCCAAGGCAAGGCGAAATGTATGCGAAAGCCATCACGCCCCGCTAACAAATCTGCAGAAGGCCATAGCCAACCTGAGGTCATTTGTCGCGCCGCCGACGAACTGGTATCGATGTCCGCTTACACGCAGGGCAGCAGTCCTGATACTGCTATTTGCCGATAAGAGAGGGGATCTGAGAGTTGTCTTGACGATCAGAAGCTCAGGCCTGAAGAACTGTGAGATTGCGTGGTTTGACATTTGGGATGCACCACTGATAAGATTGTAGATGCCGGACAAGCTGCTCTTCCCGGCGGCAAGTCGGATACTCTGCAGGAAACACCATTCAAAGTCGCTCGAAGAGAAGCGTTCGAAGAAATCGGTCTGCCCATGAGTGATCACCAGCTCCCTCCCGGGTACAGCGTCGAGCACCTCACCGAACTCCCAGCCAATCTGGCCATGACCGAGCTGGGTGTACGGCCTTGCGTAGCATATCTCAAAACCCCAGCGCCATCACCGAGGAACCAGAACCCCGATGCAGCGAGAGATATACTCCCCAAACTCGACGCGCGAGAAGTCGCGGCAGTCTTCACCGCGCCATTTCGCAACTTTCTCTTCGAAAAGGATCTAGATCCAGAAACAAAGCACAAGTTTCCAGGAGATTGGTACAAAGGTAGTTGGCACAGTTGGCACGAGAGTGCATGGCGGATGCATCAGTTCTTCGTCCCCGTGCCTCCAGGCACGGTTTTTCTCGCGAGGAAACCTGAGTCGTACACAGATCCTCGACCACCACATGATGTTACGAAAGAGTCCAGAGTGTCGTCAACCTCGGGGAAGGACTCTGCGTCCTCTACGAAATCCCGTTCAACGCTGCAGCCCCCGCTTCCAGGATCGTTCTACACGAACTCTACGAAGCCGCTGGAACAGCCACGGTACAGGGTCTTTGGCATGACTGCGAGGATACTTGTGGACGCTGCGAGAGTTGCATACGGCGAGGAGCCGGAGTACGAACACAACAGCCATTTCGGTGATGAGGATATGATTGCAAAGTTGATGAGTATTGGACGATTGAGCTCGATCAAGAAGGAAGGGGAAGTCCTGACACAGGAAGTCATGAAAGAAGCGGCGAAGGCCAAGATTTGATACATGAGTGTGCAGAAAATATGCTAGGGTATAAGGTGGGCGACTTTCACTGCTGCTGCTGCTTGGGCTATTAGCAATATTTCGGACAAGGTGAAAAATGTGACAAAGGACTTGCGTAATTGGGGTTCACAGTGAGGATGAATATAGCGACGACATGCGAAACAACACGACTTTCAGGAGAGCGCTTCTGACTCCAACCAAGACCATGCGTCCGGCATCGCAAAACTCCTACCTGTCCCAAGTCTGCTAATCGTCGCTTGATTGCTCACCTACACACGTGGTGATGATGACAGCAAGTAAACAGTTTCGCCATCAAGGCCACCGTCTGTCGAGTTTCAAAGTACCCAGTTCCCGGCTGACCTGTTTGGCCATCGCCTTGGCCCACGCGTGGAATCAATGTCAGGTTGGGTTTGGACAAGGAATCTGTCGGTGCAAAGCTGGATGGCACCTAGACAGGAACGGCGGGATGGGTTGCTGGTGTGGACGAGAATGGTCAGGACAGTCGAGAAAGTCGAGTATTGACCTGATCGGAGAGCTACAAGTTGATTGTAGCATATTTGACTGATTGATCTTCGCGCACGGGCTGTAGAAGCAGAGGAACCACAATAGCGTCAATCACTGAGCTGAAGACTATGATTGTCTTGAATAGAAGGGACTCGAAGTCATCAAGAACATGTGATGGAAGCCCTATGCAACATGGAGATCAATGGAGCGGCGAATGTGGACGAAGATGTCGGACCATTTCTCCTCCTGGTGGTTCCAGATGATGGGCTTCATACATACTATCTAGTAGATATACCTAAAGTTCAGGTTCTCCCGATCAGTCATATCACTGAAAGCAGTAGCATCCAGGTCCCTGCCTTCCAAACCACCTTCCTGCATACTTTGTATCCTGTCTCGCCTCGCATTTTCTCTGCTCAACATGACTCGCAAGACGATGACAATCACGAACTCGATGAGATGACTGACGATCATCGACCAGATCCCAAGCTCATATGTCGGGCTTTGATCGGTCTTATAGAAGAATGGGCCAGCTGAGTGCTCGTCAGCTCGTGGAACATGCCTCGCCGCATCGTCGACTTACCAATGTTTCCCGTGCAATAGCCCAAGAACAAAACCCCGTTGGTCAAGACCTTCTTCGTATGTCCAGCCGTGTTCGCAGTCGTCATGGACAAGATCATGCAGAACGCCGCATTGTACGGCCCAGTCAAGTAGTACGCCGCCAGCCTGCCACCCCGATTACTCTGCGGGAGGAACCTCAGACCAAATGCCCCGGCAATGTTCGGCAGCAGGAACAGCAAGATGAAGTAACACCTCGTCTGCCTCCCCTTCCGGCTCATGAAATCATTCATGTACACGCACACCAGAATACTGATGGCGATGATGACCCCGTAAGGAACTTGCATCAAGGTCGTGACCAGCGTCGAGAAGCCGAATCCCTTGATAATGATCGTTCCGAAATTCGAAATCCCGCCGTTCGGCACATTACACACCATGCCCAACAAGAAGAACAAATACAATTTCGGATCCAGGAACGCTTCCCTCACCTGATACCATTTGAAATGCTTGTTCTCGACTCCCGTCTGATCGTTCCTCATCCTCTCCACCGCGACCCGCTTCTCTCGCGTCGAGAGCCCTTTCGCGGTGACGGGTGAGTCCGGGAGGAAGATGAACATGACGACCCCCCACACACAGCACAGCGCTCCGATGAGGAGGAACTCGTATTCCCACGAGGGCAGGGAGCCTTGGATATTCCCGATGCCGAAGCCCAGGAGTCCGCCGAGCGCGATCCCGAACCCGTTCGCCGTGTACCAGAGTCCCATGCGGATGGGTTGCTGACGCCGCGTGTACCACATGGCGGTCACGAGCATGAAGGCCGGATCCGAGCACGCTTCCGCCGCGCCGGCGAAAGCTCTCAGTGTGGCGAGGGAGGCGAAGTTTTTGGCGACGGCTTGTAGCATCAGGAAGAACCCCCACAGGAAGATGTTGAAGCCCAGATATTTGCCGACGGGGAGGCGTTGCAGGAGGAGATTGGTGGGGAGGGCCCAGGCGAGGAAACCGAAGTAGAAGATGGACGATAACCAGGAGTATTCGGTTCCGACGAGATGGAGGTCTTCGCGGATGCCGAAGATGGCGGCGTAGGAGAGGGTGGTTTTGTCGATGTAGAAGAAGGCGTAGCAGACGGCGAGGTAGGGAAGGATCATCAGGTCGATTTTGCGGACGAGTTTCTTTTCTTCATCAGGGTCGATGGGTTCGTGGATTTCGTTGGGCGAGTCGAAGAGGGCCATGGCGACGTCGCCGTCGCCGGTCTTGGAGACTTTCCATTTATGGGCTTGGTCGTCTGCTAACGAAGCATTTTCTTGGTGGACAGTCTCGATGTCTTTGGTGTTGGCGTTGTGGGTTCGTTCGGGCGATGTTGAGCTGGAACTTGCGATGTTCTCGTCTTGCGTGCCCACATCGGGCGTGCTTCTCTTGAAGACGCCCATGGTTAGTCTATCGTGGTTCGGTCGAGTGGAGTCTACAGAGCGGAATCACGAGCATGCCAGAGTGGAGGAAGAAACCAAGCGGTTGATGGCATATCACCTCACTTTCGCCACGAAATACACCTACCAGTGGAAAAGCATTGCGGAGAGTTGCCCGACACTTAGCTTTTCCGTACGAAGGTATGCAATCACAACTCGCACGAACGAACAACTTTGGGAGCTGCCCCAAAAAACGCAACCCCCAAATTATTGACCCCGCATTCGCATCGATTCCACCGAAGTTGGAGGTGAAGGCCAGGCCAGGAAAAGGATCTGCAGGAATCTGTGAGCACTCGGCAAACATCGGCAAAGAACGAGGGTCAATGGTAATGTGTGTGTGTGTGGAGGCTGCTCATAGCATCATCGACGCTGTTGCTCATGGATTTGGGCAGGCATGAATACATTTGTGGTATCGTGTGGCCAGGCCGTGATGTGACACGCCCGTGTGGCAAGTGATGTGTGGTTGCACGCGGTACACATCTCGCGTAGCTTATGTTTGACGACCTGGAGGATCAACAAGAACAGCGGGATGAGTGCAATTCGGCAGCACATTGGAGTCATCGAAGACGTCGACGTAGGATGTGAGTCGGGGCAGGAAAGTCGTCCATGGGACCTCGCGCTTGTCGCCGAGGACTCTCAATAATCATGTCGAATTTCTATCTAAGCAAAAATGGACATGATACCGGAACAAGCTTGTGAAGAAGCTATATGGCATACACAAATTGTGCACAAGCTCTGAAGAGCCGCCAAGACTGCGCTAATGCCGTCAATCCCCGTAGTCATGTTCTCATGTCCCGATGCCAAGGGTACAGGTGAGACTAAGATGATCGGAGCCAAGGCATGTTGACCAGGCTTGTCCTTGTCCACGATCCTTTCCAGTCGGTTCGCTGTTCGAGTCGACTCCTTGAAACCTTCCGCGCGTATGGTCCAGCGGCGCGTAATATCTTCGGCAGCCGCGAAACTTTGTGGCCGGGCTGCCTCAATGCGAACGGGGAGTTCGTGGTGTCATGGTTCAGCCTCGCCGCTTTGTGTTGGGATACTGACTATACATGGAATGGTCCACACTTGCCTCCCGATACCTCTTTTGACCGTGACCCGAGACATAAGCGTTCGTGAACGCGTCTTGCCACATCACTGGAGTGACCATCGGCATTGCAGGCGGCGTCGTGTCTGGGATGACAGCAGGTGCTGCATTCACCGGTACCTGCTGTCCCCCGTACAGGTTGTGGGTATTGAGTGGCGAATGTGGGTTGGGTAGCATCGGCGCTGAAGTAGGTTGCACGCTTCGAGGGTCGGGAGGTGTAGCTTGGGGCGGAGGCCCACCACCAAACGCGGCGTTCCACTGGTTGAAGATGCCAGAAGGATCCCAGACAGGCGTGTGTTGCTCGTTGCTGATGACCGGTTCTAAAGCGTACGCGGACTGCGCGCTCGAGTTTGGTTGCAATTGTGGTGCATATGTCGACTGCTGGGGGATGTCGTAAGTGCTACTCTGGTGAGGCATCTGCGGTCGGGAGCCTATGCCGTGATCGGTGACATCGTCATAAGGCACACCGTATCCCGTCGCTGGGTTCATGGCTTTCGAAGGGGTTGATTCAGCCATACTCCATGCCGGAGTGTTCAAAAGTTGTGGTCCCGAGCTGGTACTGGAGGGTGTAGGATGGTTCTCGATGGTTGGACTGCGCAGGCCGAGCGTGGCTTTCAGCTCGAAAGGCTGAGTGATGTCTGCGCTGAACGCCTCCCGAAGCGCGTTGATCTGCGCCTGCATCTCGGCGTTAGCGGAAGGTATGCAGTGCTCGAGGACGCGCATATGTCTAGTGAAGTAAAGTCTCGCTTGCGTATTCAATACGGGGTCGGGACATGTGATTGCGGCCTAGCAGATGATTAGCATCCTCACACGGAAGGATTGTGCGGAGCACTCACCAAATGGAGCATCATGCAGGTCAGGACGCAATATATCGTAAAATTTACGCCTCGGTTCATGAATTGCAGGCCATGAAAGCCGAAATCTCGATGCAAAGCCTCCTGTACCCGACACATTTGCGAAGCGCTCGAAAGGCAGATGTCTAGGAGGTCTTTCCAGCCTTGATCACCTTTCTCAAGTCGTGCCTGGAGTTGTGGGCGATGGTGCATGATCACCACCAAATGGTGATAGACGTGGACATTCGCCACGAAGTGGTCGCCTCCGAGCCACGGGGGGCTCCCGTCTTCTGGGTATTGAAGTTGGAAATCGTGGGGCAGTGTCTTCACCCACCGTGGAAGATCCTCGTTGTGCCGCACAAAGGTCGGGTCGAGAGCCCAATCTTTGTTGTGTCGTTTCGTATTCTGCCAGAAGTTGTTCGACTCTTTGATATTCCTCACGGCCTGCGCAAAGATGGTAGTCCTTCGAGAAGACATGTGCTCAAAAGCGTTGACGTCGTTCGAAGGTAGTGGCAAGTCGTAATTCACGGATGAAATGTCGACTTGAAAATCGCTCCTGCCCAGCGGAGCTCCGACGAGAATTTCGTGTATCAGCAGTGTCTGCCATATGCGCGTTCTCAGCATACATTCGGTTTTGGGTAAGTTGCATGAGTTTCCGTTCAAATGTTGGTCATTGTGTTCGTGGAGATCAAGATCGATGGCAACTGTGACCATGTACCTGACGGTCATCCAGGATCGGTAGTAATATCCCCGTTTTGCGATACTCTCTCGAGCCTTCATCAGGATGACCAAGGCTTGGATGGTGTCCAGTCGCGGCACATCTTTGAAACTCTCCTCGTGCTTCGCCGCTAAAGCAAGCCATCTCCGTGACTCTATAGGTTCTTCCAGATACCTCGCCACGCACGCGAATATAGCTTCGAGAAGAAGAGGAGAAATGCTTTTCCTGTTCGTGCGCCACTGCTCGTAAAACTGGGCGCGGTTCAGCACGGCACAATAGGGGTGAATGTGATCGAAGTAATAGCCGAAATAGTCCATCACGCGCTCCTCGGCGGGCATCATCTCAGGAGGGATGCGGACCATGGAATCCGCCATGACCGAAGCAGGAAGCACAATTTCCGACTCTTCGATTGCGGGGGCATCTGGTGCCATGTGCTTCTTGGTGATGTAAGGTGCCGCAGACGTGATATCGATCTTGAGGTCTCCCATCTGCTCCGATAGTTCTCGAACCCCGGCCTCGATGTCTTGCGGATCCCCGCTTGAGCTGCGTGAGTCTGCCGTCTGCGAGCGTACATAATTGGGCTGATGGCCGGCCGGCTGGTAATGTGCTGACGGTGGTGGAGCGCCAGGGAAGTATTCTTCACGAGGATAGTTCGGGCCTATGGGGTGTCCGGGAGTCTGCTGGTACGGCGGGCGAGGAGGAGCAAACGGAGCTGGTGTGTAATCATGTTGAAACAGGGTTGCTGGAGGGGGTGTTGTGGTTGCTCCGGACGGTTGCGCACCGGTCGCCCACTGTACCATTTGAGGTCGTGCAGCAGCGCTATGTTGGCTGGACTTGGTGATCTCTCCCGGACTTGTCACGGGAAAGGTGGTGTTTTGGAAGGAGAAGGTCTGCTGTCCGGTCGCGCTGTCGGTGGTAGGCTGTTGGTCGTCGTCCTGGTCCAGAGTGGGTGGGATACACTTCAGCTTGAGTCGGACACAGGCGCCACAGGGCCACGGGCCATTCTGTAAAGCCCCGTCACAGCGGATTTTGCGTTTCCGGCAGCCATCGCAGGCTCGCATGACCTTAAGGCGCTTGTGGCGGTTGTACTCGTCCACGAAGACATACTGCTTGGTATGTGTCGTCGGCGCGGCCGGCGCGTGGGCGACGTGCTCCATGCGGAGGTCGGAGCAGGTGATGTATATGGATATGAATATGGAGAGGGTTAGCACCAGCAGAGGAGCAGCCGGAACGCCAGAGTGGATATGATGAAAGTCATCGGAGGATTTGGGTGTTAACAGGCACTAGGCTCCGCTGTGCCGACAGGCATTCTACCGACGCACGCCTGGCCTGGGATACCGGACGACGGACGGCGGACGGGATCAGAAGGACGCGACGTCGGGGTGGGAGTGGCGGTGGATGGAGGCAGCGGGTGGTGCTGGTGTCATCTTTTGGGGCACTTGGGCACTTTGGGACTTGGGACTTGGGAGTGCGAACTGCGGACTGCGGGTGTGGGTTGTGGGTGGCCGTGGTCGTGGTCGTGGAGCGCGACCCTAAGCCATCCTACTATTGTACTAGAACTGACCGGACTGAAGAGTGGGGTCGTCGCCCTCGCACGCTCGATCTTCCCGAAGTCATGCAGGCTAAGCTAGGGACAAGGGACCGGGAGGCGCGAATGGCACTGTAGCGTGGTGGCCGGTGGCCAGTGGCCAGTGGCCACTGTGATGACCACCGACCGAGCGAGCGAGCGGGCTCGGACTCGGAGAAGCACCAGGCTTCTGACGGACGCCTGCGCATATCCGCGTCGTGGGTCGTGGGTGAGTCGGTACAGTACAGTAGCTCCCCATGTCTCTTCTGTGTGGCTGACGACTCTCCTGGCTCCTCACGCCATCCACTCGTGCCAAGCTTCCCTCTGCCGGCATGCGCCGCCGCCACTGGCCCCCCCGGTGCAGCATCCAATCCTCTCTCCACGCCACCAGAGTCGCCTCTTCTCCCTCCTGTACCCATTCTCTTGCCCGTCCGACTCACCATACGCACGCACGTACGCACGTACGCACGCACGCACGCACGCTGCACCATCCGGGGTCTCCTGTTACAGCACATGCTCACGACGCCACCCACCACCACCATGGACGCTGCGAAGGACAACGCTAATCCAACAATCATCAATCCAAGCGATTTGCCATCCCGCAGCCGCTCCACTCCTTCGTCAACGGCGAAGCCTCGAGGAATCTTCGATGCCTTAGCGCCCCAGTATCCCAGCCTGACGGGCACCTCCTCACCCGCAGAGCTCCCGTCCGACCTCAGCGACTCATCCGACGACGACCACGAGGGCCGGGAGGAAATCGACGAGCAGGAAGTGTACGACCTCATTTCAACCATCACGGATCCCGAGCATCCGCTCACCCTGGGCTCGCTCGGCGTCGTGAACCTGGAGGACATCCAAATCATCCCGCCTTCCTCTCCGCGCTCACGCATTAGCTCAGTCCAGGTCTTGATCACACCCACGACCTCGGCCTGCTCCTTGACGACTGTCATTGGCCTGGGCGTCAAAGTACGGCTTATGAACGCTTTGCCGCCACGCTTCCGGGTGGACGTGCGCATCAAAGAAGGCACGTCCTCGTCTGCCGATGAGGCCAACAAGCAACTGGGCGACAAGGAACGGGTGGCCGCGGCCATGGAGAACCGGAATTTGATCAACATGGTCAACCACATGTTGTCCTCGTGCGAGTGATTTCCTTTCCAAACGGCCTCGAACTACGCGCGGGCCTGTTCCTGCAGTAGTCGATGTGTGCAAGTAGATAGTGTGGGGATTCAAACCCCAACGAAGACATCTAAACGACAGCATATCACCACATGGCTGATGTCGTAGAGTACGCTTGACGCCATGATCTGCCAATGTGTCATGCTCCAGAGGGGACACCTCGGACGAACGTTGCCACGCGAGTTTCCACCACCTGCTGCACCTGTAAACAAGCCCGCGAGAACGTCTGCGCCCCGGGCCATCAATCATTGTCAAGACAGGGCTCCGCGTTTTGGCAAAACTTCCAGTCGTGCCGAGGTCTCGATGTCAAGCACATGCAAGTCCGGCTCAAGTGCCATTTTCGGCTTCTGGTCCAAGCACGGCAAGCACTCGTGCCCGGCTTCCTTAACGGCAAGATTAGGCTCGACGGCATGCGAGCCTGGGGCCTGAAGCACAAAGAACCATCTCGCTTAGCATGATTGTGAAGCATGGGCGGCAATGCATGGAAGCAGTGACGTTGGGGTTAGGTTTAATAAAAGCTGCCTGTGAGAGAAGCTATCAGAGCACTAACGCTCGTCTCTGTATTTCCTCCTGCCGCTTTGGTGTTCCTGAAACTGACCCAGGAATACTCTATTACTGCATGCTGTCGATCCGTCGAAACTACTGTGTCCATGCCAGCCTTACACGCCTTCCAAACCGGGAAGTCCTTCTATCTCCCGTCCTGGGGAAGAAACTACGCATGGTCCATATTCTGTCCCGACACCTCCTATGCCTCGCAAATGCCTCGCCATGCGGTTAGAAAAATGCGGAAACTTCGAATCTCCCATCTCTATCTACTGTCGCTGCGGTGCGACGGAAGCTTCAGCACTATTACTTTCATTCTGGTTCCTGGCCCGGGGGTCCTGTTGAGGGGTGCTGCTGTAGTAGTGCTGATCCGCCATGGCCTTGCTCGCGCCTGCAGGAGGGGGCGCATACGCAGGAGGTGGAGCATCGCCATATCGATGATACGCAGGCGGTGGAGGTGCATACCCGTTCATGGCATAGCCTTCTCGGTACGGATCGGCATGTGCGTTGTACGGGTTGTATGCAGGCTGAGGGTGGTACTGGCCCTGACCGTATCTCACGCTGCGATGCACCATCCACCGGTGATATGCGAGCAATGGCAGACCTTTACGCATTCGACGCTTGGCGTGGAGGTAGCCGCCGAGGAAGAAAAGCAGTATGCTGGCGAAGATTATGCAGATGACTGTGTAGCGGACGGCCATGCCGGTCTGTGTCTCGTGTCAGTGTGTCTTCGATCCTGCGGGGACGAGAGGGTGTGTGTGTGTGTGTGTGCGCCTACCGAAGACCACCACCAGCTATCACCGTCGTATGGGTATCCATCGTGAACATCGTCATAGTCATCGCTCGTGTTCTCTGTAATCGGCGCGCCATTCGTGCCATCATCCCTCTTGACGAGCCATTGAGCAGCCATGCTCTGAACAGAGTCGATCCTCCGACACTCTGATGACTGACGTGTGCCTTTCAGCCGTGACAGACCGCGTGTAGGCGCAAGAGACTACTGCAAGGGCAGGTGGTTACGTTGCAGTAGTCGCTATAGGTGTGATATCTCTCCGTCTCCCTATTCCGATTATCGACGGCGAGCTGCGAAGGGGGTTGGGGGTGCTGATTGGTCGATAGCTAAGCTACGTACGCAAGGGCACAGGTGGACCGAGGTGGGCGAGTGGCAGTGAGTTTCGAGTCGAGCAATACGACGACGGTCCGATGTGCTGTAGGGTGCCGTGGTATCTCGCTTTGTCTACTACTGTATGGGAGGTACGGTACAGTGTAAACACTCTTGGGGGATGAGAGTTGTGGCTAAGCAGGGAGGCGCCTGCCACGGTGCCACCCGGGCTGCGTTTCAGGCTAGCGTTTCGCCCCATTGATGCCAAAAGTGTGAGATGGAAGCGAGTTTCAACAATTCTTCTTGCGTCGACTTGATGATGCTGATGTTGAGATGGTGATGATGATGGCTTTTTGTCATCTCGACGCAGATGCCGAGCCGAATGAGGTGGATATGCGAAAATCCTTGCTCATACTCCCTCGTGATATAGATTGCCTCTGACGTCGACGATGGAGCACATGTCTTGGAATGGTTGAACGTAGCTGGCCTGGACCAAAAGGACGACTTTCAACGATAACGCCCGCGAGGGGCCGCTCTCCTGGGCCTGGTTCTGCTTCGATGTGTGCGTAGTGCCCTTGCCCAACCTTTTTCATCTGTTAGACTTCCACCAGATCACTAGATGTGACATGCCTAACGCCACACAAACTCTCTCTTTTCGTGGCATAGTCGCGGGAATAGACGGGAATACGATTCACCAGAGGAGGCGACTGACCATGCAAGGATATCCCCGTCGAACACCGTGATGTGCGGTTCGTTGCCTCAGGTTCTGCTGGCATCAGGGCGAAATTCGAGCATTGGAGTGGGTGTGGTACGATGCATTCTTGTCACGACGATGCTCATCGTGCAATTGTGCTGACTTGATCGAGGAGTCATCCGTCAGAACTAGCTGAAAGAGGGAGCGAAGACGATCGACGAGACGACGAGTGCGTGTCATACAGCATGCAAGGACAAGGCTCACTCATCAGGATGGCTTCGATTGAGCCGATACCCTGGTTTGATATGCATAGTCCATACCTCGCTCTGCGAAAGACGCTCCGCGCGGCTAGCCAAGCCCAGGACAAGGTCAGGGATGTACTCCGAGTGGACAGATCTGTACCGCAGATGCGTTTGCTGGGTGTATGCGTCGACGCTGACGAGCAGTTATTCAATGGCATACACTTTTGGCTACAGATACGTTCCTCCCGAGAATTTGCCTTGGAACCCCGCTGCCTTGTTCAATAATTGTCGTTTCTGAGAGGACGAAATGTGTCCGCTACCGCCCATGTCTTTCTCCCTGTCGAACGGGCGCTTGGACGGATCATCTTCTATCGCCTCGGCGCCTTTTGACTGTTTATGTTGATCCAACAGCGAGGGGCCTCGAACTTTCTCCTACAGCGATAAGTATTAGCAACACATGCTATGTCGATCGAGATCTGCAGTCACTCGATCCTCCATGAAAAGGTGTCGGAACGAATCCGAGTACTCGGAGATCCGGCTGTTGAGCGAGAATACGTATAGAACTTACTGCATGTTCTTGTATCTTCCGATGCGCGGTATCATCTTGGGCAGATTTTCTCGAGCTCAGGGCAGGCTCAGCGCCTGCAGGAGAGGAGGGCTTCCCAATTCCCATAATTTCGTCTTGCAGCCGCTTCTGCTTCTGTTCGGGTGTTTCGTGCCATGAAGAGCTATCTTCTGCTGCGCGTGATGAGCTTGGCCCTCGAGCTCCTTTGCCCGTATTAAACGCTTTCGGTCGTTGTTTGGACGGGTCCATGCGTGCTGCCAGATCGTCTTGCTTGGGTGGCATCATCATCCAGTCGTCTCTTTTCAGTTTCTCTTCACCTGCGGGCTCCGTGGATGGACGATGAGAATCTCTGTCGCTGTCACTATTTGTGTCTCCATTTGCCTATTTCCGTCAGCGTGTGATGATGGATGGGGTGTTGTAGACCAGCATGGCACATACGGCGTCAGGTCCAGTTGGCAGTACTGGCCCGAAATCGTCATCGCTGTTGTCGCTGTTTTCGTGTGCCGATGGAACTGTAGGTTCCCTTGCCTCGGGCGGTTGTGTAGGTCTTTCATCGAGAGGTGCAGGAGGTGGTGCGGGTCCTATCACTCTTCTACGCTTGTCTGGCCCATCTGGACCTGTGGCTGGCTTTGCGCCGGCATTTGTCGTTTCTGCATCTTGCGCCGATTCTTCCTGTTTTCTCTTCCTCTTGGCCAACAGGTGTGGCGGCAAATCTGGACCCAACGCCGACATGTTTCTGAGGTGTTGTTATGGTTGCAAAGGACAGAGACCGGTATTCGAGGATTGAAGGTTGTGGTGGAGCTTTGAGCGCGCGGGAGCTGTTGCGTTAAGACTGTGCCAAAGCAACCCGAGAGTATATAGCATATGCGCCTAGCACATGCACTCAGACACAGCTGCGCCTCTGACAAACATTGAGACGGGTTTAGAGACTCGAGGATCGTTCGCAGCATAAGTCGAAATCCGCACACATTACGAATCGCAATCCTCCGCAGCCTAGCCACCAGGATTCCACTCCACCTGGCACAGCGCGTATGCGCACGCAACACACAACGAGTTCGACCTTACTCAATTGAGCAGGACTAGCAATGCGCGCGAGAACGGGACACCGATGAGCTCCACAGTCGGAGAAGGCCATGAAGGCGGCAATAACGAAGATGTGGAGGCAGATGTGCTAGTACGCAATGCGGAAGCTCGGCTGGAAGAGCAAGAAGAGACGGGACTTGAAGGGGGTAAGGACATGATAGAAGAACCAGACGTTGACTATGGGGAGTTTGAAGATCCACAGATAGAGCAGGAAGCTCTGGCGCACGACGAAGGTGTAATTGCGGACCAGGATAATTTTGGACATAGCCTTCCGACACTCGAAGACACTGAGGTGATAGAGGATCAAGACTATGCGCAGCTCAGTCGAGATCAAGATGGAAGCACTGGAGAGGTGGCCTCAGATGCAGGCCCGTCAACACCTCTCGCGAACAGACACCATCTTGCAAGCCCGCTGGATTCTGGCTCCATACCAGATGATACGCCTTCTCGGCGAGGCTCTTTCATATCTTCACCTGGTCGGGGAGCATCCCCCCTGCCCCGCAGGTCCGTGGCAAGAACACCTTCGGGAGCACTGCAGCCCTTCGAGCGCCGCTTTGAGACCCGGCTATCAGCATCGCCAGCCTCTCCCCGAGCACAGTCGCCGGCATTTCTGAGTCCGCATTCTCGCCAAGTTTCGATATCATCTCAGCTCTCTGGAATATCTTCCGACGCTGGTGACTCGGCGACAGACACTCCACAAGCACCATGGGACGTTATAAGATGGACCAAGCTGCGCAAGATAACTGGTCAGGCATTTTCGGAAAGTGGCAAGCGCAGCTTTGGTCGGCCGACGTGCATGGCTGTATCTGCTTTGATCGCCATCGGCACTTCAAAAGGTCTTGTGCTGGGCTTCGACTACCATCAAACGCTGAAGATCATCGTTGGGCCTGGCACCAAAGCTACCGAATGTGGCTCGGTCACCTCAATCGCTATCGCTGCAGACTACTCCACCATAGCCAGTGGACATGCTAATGGCACCATATTCACATGGGAGATTAGTCGACCAGCGAGGCCCTTTCTCACTATTCCACCAATGGACCGGAGCCTTCTGCAAGAATCCAGCCATCCTGATGGCCATCTTGCCAACACTGCAATCCTACACATCGGATTTCTTGGCACCAGACATACTGCTTTGGTGTCAGCAGATGCTGGGGGAATGGCCTTTTCTCATCTAGCTAGTCGTGGACTCGGCCCAGTCACCAGAACAATCAAAACAACTCGTCTCCTTGGCCGCTATCCACCGGCAGACCCCAAGGATGGGCGGCCCAAGAAACCGAGCTCGGTGCTGGCGTTCTCGCCGCTGCCTCTCGGTAATGTCGAGCAGGCTACTGACGGGATGGGTTTGACAGCGCTGCTTACGCCGTACCTGTTGGTCATCGTTTCTACTACCCCCATTGCTCAAACTCAGCACAAGTCCTCACGGCCGAAGGAGATCACACCGCATAGCACACTAAGTGGCTGCCTGGCTTGGTTCCCTGCTGTTAAACTCAAGAGCTCGAGCTCGGAAGCGCAGAAGGGCAACTCCGATACGAAACTCGTTTACTGCTGGTCGAATGTGCTGACCGTCCTTGATGTTAAGGTTGTACCCAACACGGAAACTGACTCGCAGAAGCCACCTTCGTTGGAATTCAACCCACGGAGTCGCTGGCGCGCTGACGAAGCCATCGTGGGAGTGCAGTGGCTTGGGAGGTCCGTCCTAGGTGTCCTGACGATAAGTCAGAGATTACTCGTTGTTGAAGATGGCAGTCTGCAAGTCACGGACTCTGTTGATTTGTTGCAACGGCATATCTACCACCAAGATCTGTTCTCTCATCAGCTGCATGCTGTCGTAGAGCAGCTTGACTCCGAAGATCCATCACTTCATGGCGTCGTTGCAGATGCCTTCCACATGAGCTTCAAAGTCTACAAAGGTCGAACGTTCCTGCTAGGGTACAATGACCTGAGTGTAGGAACGTTGTCGAACTGGGCGGATAGATTGATAGCGTTGATGGAAGCCGGCGATCATATTGCTGCCATCAGACTAGCAATCGACTACTATGCCGGCCGCGCCAACAACGTCACAATCGGACTTCCAGACGGGGATGATGCGAGACATGCCATTGTCAGAGAACGACTGGTGGCAATGATAGCTGCCTCGCTAAGCTACACCTTCGCGCAGGAAGATGAGCAGAGAGATCAACGCTTGCAAGAACTCGCGAGCGTCTGCTTCGAAGCGTGCATACTTATGAAAGAGTTTGACTACCTCTTCACGGATATCTTTGAGACATTCCAGGACTCTGAGGAGGAGTCGGCCTTTGTTGTCACTCTTGAGCCGTATGTGTTGGATGGAGAAGTGAGGAGCCTACCCGCCGACGTTATTAAAGCCGTTGTTTCTCACTTCATCGAGACGGACCAGGCGACCCAGCTGGAGGAGTTGCTTTGCCGGCTGGAGCCCCATTCGTTTGATTTGGATCAAATCACAACTCTTTGCCGACAGCACAATCTGTTCGACGCCCTCATATATGTCTGGACGCAAGCTTTGCGCGACTATGTAACGCCTTTAATTGATCTACTGCAGCTCGTGAAGATGCTCCAGGACGGGCCTGTCGAAAATGAGGACTTGACGGACAATCCATTCTACGAATCGGCTGTGAAAGTCTTTCCATTCCTGGCATACTCCTTAACCGGTCGCCGATATCCTGAAGGAACGTGGATAAATGATGACGAGGCTTATCACGCGAAGACAGATCTCTACGATTACTTGTTCTCTGGAACCCCGGTCGAATGGCCCGCTGGTACCAAGAAGATCTTCAGAACTGCAGATACGGCAGAAGAAGAGCCAGCATTCCCCTACCTGGATCTACTGTTACAATTTGATGCTGCAAGTCTTATGAGCATGCTGAACGAAGCCTTTGAAGATCCTTTCCTGAATGAAGCCGAGGATGAGAATGGCATCAATGGCACATCTATCGTCAATGGTCTATCTGGTAAGAAGAAGAGCAGGCAACAGATCACAGAGATCATGCTAGATGTCATGCGTCAAGGCGAATTCGAGCCTGAGCAGGTCATATACCTTGACATGTTTGTCGCAAGAAGCTTGCCAAAGTATCCTGGACAGCTGATCTTGACTGGCACTCTGCTAAACAATGTCTTGCAGAGGCTCTGCCGGCCCCCGCTCGAGATCCTTCGGGAAGATTGTCAGCTCAGCGTGGAGTACTTGCTTTCCGCCTATCATCCATCCAATACTGCAGATCTGATTGCGTCGTTGAGAGAAGCAAAATTCTTCCGCGTCCTCAAAACGGTGTATCGAGGAGAGCGAATGTTCACGGAATTACTGCAGCTCTATTTCGAGGATCCAAAGGACAAACAGGATGTGTTCGACTGCATCACTTTCTGCTTTCGGTCGGACGCTGGTCTTAGCCAGAAGCAGGTGAAGGCCGTCAAGCAGGTAGTGACCAAACATATCCAAGACTTGGCCGCGATTGACACCGCAACCACGTCGAGGACACTTGCAGCATCTTGTGACGACTTACTACAATCCAGCGTCGATGCGCTCTCTGATTCCCATCAGCAATTCATTTTCCTTCGAGCACTTCTCGAGCCCACACTGCTGCGCGATCGCAAGCTATCGTCTTCTCCGCTTTCAACTGAACGGCTTTCAGCTTTCACCGAGCAGTATGTGCAGCTGATGTGTAAACATGATCCGACACATGTTGCAGACTACATCAGGCTTCTACCGACGAGCGATCTGCGTCTTGAGAAGGTCTTACCTGCGATGGAGGAAAGTGGTGTTATCGATGCTGCTGTTGCTCTGCTAGCAAGAGATGGCCTGGCACGAGACGCAATGGATCGCCTTGTCAGTCATATGCAAAGTTTACAACGTGCTCTGGTGGGACTGGTTGAAGCTGCGAGCTCTAGTCCAGAAATCACGGCATCAGAACAGACCTCAGACGATCTTGTCGAGGATCTGGAAAAGTACAGCAAGGTGGGCTTGTGGCTTTGTCAGGGACAGAGCGCCACGGCACAGCGGAAACCGCGTCAGCGCACCAACATTGCTTGGGAAATCGATGAGGATGATCTGGACTTGGATGAGTACCTGTGGCTGAACCTTGTCGATATCATCGTCCGGGTGACTCAAAACGTGGGAATGGCGGTGACGTACTTCCAAGGCCATCCGAGGGCGTACGACCGGGACTCTTTCAGCACTGAGAGACTGGTTGCATCGTTGCGATCGAATGTACAGCAAACCTTCACAGCACTCCTTGCCTCTACAGCAACACCGAACATTGGATCGAAGCAGAATGGTTCGCCGCAAGAAAGACAGGAGGCTGACCACATGAGCTTCCTACGCATCTTGCGGGCTTTCCTGACCCGCGCAGCGAAAACAGCACCCTCACTTGCAGACCTTCGAGCTGTACTGCAAGACATCTTTTCCGCATACACGTTCGAGCAAGGTGTCTTGAGCCTTGCAAACGAGTTGTTGAATTCAGATACCTTCACAGACGTTCGCAAGGCCAACGAGCTTCGTCAACGCGGCTGGCGTCCCCGCTCCCAGGTCTGCGAACGCTGCAAGCGCCGTGCCTGGGGTCCAGGTATTGGCGAAGTCGTCTGGGACGAATGGGTTCACAAAGAGCAGGACCGCCAAAGCGAGAGAACGAGAAAGATGCTTGAGCGAAGCGGCGGGGAAGAAGCTAGACGCAGAAGCAAAGGCAAGATGTCCATACCATCTACGCCTGCTGCTCTCACCACCGATAATGGGGAAGAAGTGAGACGGTTAGCACTAGTGGTTTTTGCTTGTCGGCATGTCTATCACCGTGTTTGCATTGATGACGAATATAGAGAGGGCAGACCGATGAGAGGTATGTACAGATGTCCTGTTTGTACAGAAGCAGAGGCAGAGGAGCAGAACTGAGAGATGGAAATCCGATTTTCTTCGAAACCTTCAATGCTCAGCCGTGACATTTTCGGCGGTGTACCACACCATGAACCGAGCTCACGTCCCAGGACCACTTGGCTCGTACGAACATGCGAGTGTTACCTCACCTCCAATCCTGCGTCAATCGAAGCTTACTGAATTATTAATCCCCTCTCCACAGATGAGGCAGGTCTGTACATCGAATTTGGTAGATCTAGTCTACGGTCTAGCTTGTGTACAACGCATGCTAGACACGTACGGGTGTGAGGGGGGGTGGGATGATTGAGGGTGATCGGAAGATTGGAAGGACTGATGGAAGCAGTTGAGAAAGTCGATAATACCAGGTGGCTACGGCTGTTTGTACATATGGACCAGCAACACAAAGACAACGACGCCAAGATCTTACATATTCGTTTGTCACGTTGTCGCTCTTAGGTGGAGCACCAGCAGTCCAGCCTTGTTGTGCTTACTCATCCAGAGCATGGCACTATCCACATTTAGGGTGAAATTTGCCGATCTCTCAAGCACCAGGATACGACCTTAGGTTCGACTTTCGCCGATTTCGATTTCTCCAACGCTCATCGATACGCGAGATAGAGCGTGTCCTGATCAGCAACAGAGCTCTAGTATTCACGCACGGCGAACCAAGGGGTTACGCAATGGAGGGTGCGGTCAACATACCTGCGACGCCGAGCAGCAATGGCAACCACAGCCCTCCGCAGCAGGGCCACAAGCGTCCGCGAGCAAAACAAGCATGCGAGCCTTGCCGATTGCGGAAACGAAGATGCGATGGCAATCAGCCCTGTAACATGTGTACCCAATTCGAGTATAAGTGTTATTTCGAGAAGCACCCGAGGAAGCGAAGCAAGATCGTTGAACAGCATGCCATTGCAGATGCCCAGCTCACACTTACTACCCATCCCGATATCAAAGCGGAGCCGGGATCCAACGGCCCAACCATTGAGGACCTATCCAAGATGCGCGCCCTCGAGGCGAATAGCGGAATCGCCTTCACGCGGCTACTAGGCATGAAGCTGGATCCTAGCAGTGGGCCGAAGCTCTTCACTTTCGGATGGAATTTAGGGAGTAGCGCGAACCAGCCACCACCACCGATAGACGTTACGGCAATACTGGACCGACATCAGATGCACGCAATCGCCCGGCTGTACTTTCAAAATGTACATCCGCTGTATGGATTTCTCGACCAGGACTTGATCCTGAAAGGCATATCCACGCGATGGAATAACTCCGAGCAGTGTGCAGTTCCTGATCACATATTATGCGGCTTGGCAGCTATTGGCATTCTCTTTTCGCCTGACGGCACCCTCGTGCCCATATTACCACGACTGGTGGATGCGCAGAAAAGACATTTGGAAAGTACTTCGACCATGCAGCCGCCGACCTTGACGGACGTACAATCGTGGATTCTGCGGTGCTTGATCCTGCGTACAACGGACCATCCACACGCGACATGGATGGCAACTTGCACCACCATGCATCTTGTAGAGTCAGTGGGCCTTCAATTGGAAGCCAGCAGCTCCGTCCTTCATCCCGCCGCAAATGACTCCAATCATCCCGAACTTCGCCGCAGGGCATTCTGGATCGCACGCATGCTGAACTCGTGGGTCAGCTTCGAATATGGTAGAACGCGCGTGGCATTGAGAGGCATCACGGCGCAGCTTCCCACGTCAGGTGATGGTGACTACACGACCGACTATATTAATTTGTATAGTATATCATGCTGTCTGGACCCCGAGCAATCAGATAAAGCTGGTCAGTGGGAAGAATTTCTCAGCCAGCTCGATGCCTATGAACCCCCTCACGATGGCATTGCGCTATCCAAAGCGAATCTTGCCCTGTGTGGGTACAGACGCTTGCGTTTAGCAAATCCCAATTTATCATCGGACGTCATCAACAGGATCATCAGCATAGGTCTTGGCGGGCTGGAGGCGGCGCGGAGGATGGCAGAGCAAGGGATGCCGTGGTGGTGAGTGACTAGCATATCAACGTATGTCACAAGCAGGTACTGACCACAAGGTGGGGCAGGCACGTCGCCAATGTTCCGTTCCAGGTGATTTGCGTCTTCCTCGCCATGGACGGGCGCGAGTCCCTCTCGCATCTGTCTACGGCGATGCGTACTCTCGAATTCGTGGTGGAAAGATTCCGGACAGTGGCCATGAAGGAAGCATTGAAAACCTCACGCTTTCTGGTCAGGCTGTCGAAGAAGCGTAAAGACGAAGACTCCGAAGTACTTGGGTTGAGCCTTCAAAAGGCACCCGCGGAAGATCCAGCACCTGAGAATCTCAGAAAACAGGATAGTCGGCAACAAACGCCCAACGGCATCAAGGCAGATGCAGTAGACGAGATGCCTCGGGACCCTGCTACGGTCTCTAGCAACGAGGATTGGAGTATGGACATGCTCGACACATCATTCGACTGGAACTACTTTCTGTCAACAGATCTGCCAGCGTTCAGCACCATAGCTCCTGACGGGACAATGTAGTGCTGCAGCACGCCTCGGGCTGCTAGGGAAGTGACAAGGCATAGAGTCGCAAAAGACTCGAGCATCCAAGATGACACATACAGTAGCTGTCGATGCTCGATGGTCCAAACGAATTGACCACGTGAGACCTGTGATGCCTCATCGACTGTTAGGAATAGTGACCTTGCTTCAGGGCTTGTCGGTCACTACTATCTGCGTGAGGCATTCTCCACGGTCGGTGTGATGAGCGTTTGGCGTGAGGCCATGATAGCTTGGTCATGCTGAGTGTCTTCAGCGCGCTGCACACTAGCCACAAGTGATCTGCCTCGGCCGATGTCGATGGGCTGCGCAAGGCCACACCACGACGCAAGTGCAGTGGTCAAGTTCATGCGCCTCCCAGGATGCAGCCACAGAATGGGGGCCATATTTGAGACACTATAGTGTGGCACGAAGGATGAATGCCTCAGCCACGTCCGAGGCTGCGTTTCTGGCCTTATCGATCCTGATTGCTGTTGTCGCCTCAGCTCGACATGGGTTTGAAAGGCCGTTGCACGCAGACGTTGAGGCCGGGCGAGACTGCTCGCTTGAGGTATTGTGTGAGGGAAGTACGTGGGCGCGTCATGATAGTACGGAGAGCGTGATGAAGTCGGACAATTTCGCATCGAAGGCGACAACACTAATACCAACGGTCAAAGCTTCGAGGGGGCCGCCAGCATGATTGACGAGTACGGGGTGGGGTGTGAGAAGAAGTTGAAGTGGATGGAGACTACAGTATCAACGGGAACGCTCGGCGCTCGGGCAATTCCATCCTTCCGACGGGCCGCCAATAGCGTGCAGTAATTCGAGCTCTACTTCTACTGGCCCAAATGGCGCCGGGGGCTGTGTCTGCATCAGCCTCCTCCGTAGTTTCAAACACACCATCCTGCTACACCACCCGTTTCGTGAGCGGTACAGTAAAGTCCCCATTCTCACGGCAAATGCCCTCGCCCTCGACATGCTGGTGATGGGGCTCCAAGGCGAGCAGCAACCAGCTTATACGCGCGTGCTGCACCTCGAGCCTGACTTTGATCACCAAACCACCGCTGACGTGGGCGAGACTTGGACGAAGACGGTAGGTGGTGTCGTCGCGAAGGAGGGCGGCGCCAACATTTCTTTCTTACTTTCTTTGGATGCGGCCCGCGGTAGCTGCCAGAGCCTCCATCATCCTGGGGCGCCCCCTTCGAAGCGATGGGCAACAGGCTCGTGTCCCGTGTCCCGTGTCTCGTGCTGGCCTCCCTGCGACAAGTCCGACAAAATGCTCTCCCCGTCCTCGTCCGACCCGCTCAGGATGGACGACATCTGACGCTACACCATGCGGCGGAGCACAGCAAGGCTCGTCCGGGGTACTATTCCTGCCGCACAGACGAGTCCCCTTCACTTATTCATGGAACACGCACGAGGGGCTTATGGATGGGAAACCTTGATATACTCCTCGATGGCCCAGCCTGACGGATGTTTGCTGATTGTACCTGCATGAACTCCGCGTCTTTGTACCATCGCGCATACGACTGACGGCCGTGAGCTGCGACACTCTCACACTGGTTGCACCCAGAGGCTGGTGTGAGATCGCAACAGCAGGCCTGACCACGGACCAGAATTACCCAGACCCAGACACAGGAAGAACATCGACCACCTCCGACAACTATAAGGCCGCGATTGACCCGACAACTTCGCCAGACTCCACTGACGTAGTGGATATTCACTCATACCGCTGAAAGCCTCAGGCACTGTGTTTTGTCAAACGATTGGCCACGAAGCCCCCATTTTGGTCGGCTGGACCCCTTTCATTCACCAGGCATTTGCCAAGAGGCATAGTCCGATCACGTTACCCGCAGGCATCAACCTCCTTCAGGACTCATCTCTTCGCCCAGGACTACTGCCACAGTGCACATCCGACTCCGCCTTACTCGCTCGTCACCATGTGCGTTGTGGAAAGACAAATCAAGATTTACCCAGACGGGCGCAAAGAAACCAGTACCACTGCCAACCGTTGTCACAGAGCAGCCAACCTCAACACCTGTGACATTGTCGAGTATAAGGATCTCACCCCAGTGAGGGTTGCTGAGAGAAAACCATCCGTAGACCGCAAGTCATCCACGAAGGAAATCGTTACCACGGACAGCAGTGGCCGTCAACGCCGCTACGTTGAGCTGAGTAGACGATCAAGTAAACGAACCTCGACCGGCCGACCAAGGCCTTCAAGTGCTCAGTCACCGATGGACAGCCCTACTTTCTCGTCGCCTCCTGGAAGTCCCTACACGACACGGCCACTAGCCCCATCTCCGCCACCAATGAACGACCGACCGTCTTTGCACTCGCCCCGTAGAGTGTCTTTCGACATTCCAGAAGAGCAGACCAGGACCCTGGCTCCAGATGGAACTGCGATTTACTACAGAGGGTCTACCAGGAGACAACCTAATTTGGAAGGATCCAGCGATCGCCTTGAACGCAGGTCTTCTATCTCGTCCTTGACTGGAGAAGTTGACGACAGTGACGTGCTTCCCAAACGCCGGTCGTCCCTGAAACGACCAGAGTACCTCGGCAGTTCCGCGCACGCCAGTTACGGCTCGTCCAACACAAGATTGTCACCCTCATCCCCAGGCTTGAGTAATCTACCAAGGCTCGGGGCTTTCCAGCGAGATTCTGGCACGGATCTCCCATTGACCGACTATGAAGAGCATAGCAAGCCGGACTCCCGCCGCCGGGCAGACTCGACGTTGCAAGAGTCGTACCACCAGAGCCGTGAAGAGCGGGATGCGCGGATGTTGAGAGACCAGCTTGCACGGTCTGAGCAGAAGCGCACATCAGCTGCAGATGCATTTCGTGAATTCGTTGAGCAAGAGCCGGCGCGGGAATCCTCTGGCGAGAGGATACGCCGTAATCGCCGCGAGACCGAAGCTGCTCTTGAAGGTGCTAGGGAAGCCGATCAGCGAAGGGCCCAATTCGAGGCTGATCGCAAGCTCGCTGCTGAATACGAACAAATCGAAAACGAGAAGCTGAAGAAAATGGTCCGAGACAGTGGTGGCTACACTGCCAATCCGTTCGAGCCTTCAAGCCCAGCTTCGTCTTCAAGATCGACAAGGACTTCATACGACTATACTACATCCCCAGTGATGCAGCGTAGGCCTCTACCGTCTGCGCGGCAGATGACGGATACCTCTGGTGGCGCACAGCTATCTGCACGGACACCTCGCTACGGCATTCCTCAGGTACACAACCCGCCTCCATCGGCTAGGCACGATCCTCTGGCAGACCGTGGCGATCGGGTCATTCGAAGAGAGCAGATGCGTGTTGTCGAGGGTGAAACAAGAAGGATAAATGATATGCTGGATAGAGTCGAGCTTGAAGATCGGACGAGGGATGATGGATATGTTGAGGATGTGTACGAAGTTGAGATCGTTCGGTCTTCTAGTCGGCGTCAAGGGAATGGTGAACGGAGACGGAGGGGATATAACAACTAGACATGCTTTCGCTGGGTACTTGTGGGGTACTATATGGTTGGTAGACACGCTAGATGGATTGCAGCCTATGCCGGCTGCCTGAACACATTCCTTTGATCAAATACCTTAGCCTCGTCATGCAAATGATACCACCGTCCGCTAAGCCTCCCCCCAACACTATCGATACCAACAGTAATAGAGAAAAGAAACAGTTGTGGTTGTGCACAACTTGCTCCCACCGAAACTGAGCGTGGTCATCGTCAAGGTCTTGGCATTATCCCCAACCTCGACTTTCACGCTGCTTCCGTATCACATAACCCGGTCGTTGATCTTTGAGAACAAAAAGAGACCAAATACCAAAAATGGATATACATGATTACTCACTGCGTGGATCGAACACGCGACCTTGTCCGTGTGAAGGACACGTCATACCACTAGACCAAGCGAGCGGGTTCGGGCAGCGATTTGGAACCGCTCACGCATATTATCACGTGATAGTGTGAATGTATATATAGTCTAAAGAACCCGGCGGTGTTGAATCCGCGCCGTTCTTGCCGGGAGCTCATGCGCCCCCTTCCCCACTCACCTTGGCCTCTCAGGGCGCGGAAATACTTTCGATCCTGATGACTGGGATTTCGGCAGCCGTTGGATGCGAAACGTCGCTGTTGGGAGGGGTGTATGATTGAGCTGATGTGTTCCATGTACTGCTGCCGGAGCTGGTGGATGATGCCTTTCGCGATATATCTGAGTATGCTAGAGCCTGTTCAGCGATCGAGATACCCGGCGGTGGCTTGATTGTGATTTCTGAGGAAGTCTAGCAGATTTGGGGGCTGGTACTTGTAGGATATCGAGTATATCTTGATCTCGGACTTTGGTTAAAGCTGGGACGTGGGATGGAGAAAGGGTGGCTTTGAGCAATACTCGGGAACAGTGCGCTGTGCGGATTGATACTGCATATGGCTTATGAAAGTGGTGGTGGATCCAGCTGTCATGGGATTTGAGCTGTGTGAGACGGGGGGGGGTGACGCAGTGGGACGGCTTTCGTGCGTCAATGGTATCTGTTGTATATGTACAAGTGCTCAAGCTTCTCGAACGCCTCGTGCATAGACGAGCGAGAGCGAAGCGTGTCCAGTCCGATTCACTGATGTACATCTCTAGCGCTTTATGGTGATTGGGTCTTGCCGGTGTGTGTGTCTCGCTCATGATATCTCCACTGCCCTTCTTGCGGCTTCTCCTCGAGGTCCTCCCATCTGTTCCCCACGTTAGCATCTCCTGGTAGACCAGCCTCAGATAATATGTCGTCAACTTACACTTGCGCCTCTGCCAATGTCTTCACCAGATCATGCTCGCCCTCAGCCACTTGAATAACCTCTTCGATCAATCCAGCACCAATTTTCGATTCGATCTCATTGATCTGCTCTGCTGTGAGAGATGGCTCGCCCTCTATTCTCGGCACGTTTGCGCGATCTGTGATCGGATCATCCTGCAGTGCCAAATACAACCTCTCCTTCTCTTTTGCGGTTCGCGGCCCTTCTGGTTGTGTCGGACCCTTGTATTCCACGTTGTCGTCAGGGTCGGGAACATCGTCGTTCACGCCTTCCTTCCATACGAAGTTGTAGCCATCCCCTGACAGGGTGGGAAACTTCCTGAAAGCATCCGTGTTGCCTTCTGCAACTGGTGCTACGCGCTTTTGCCATTCCTCCAGTCCGAGTGGCTTAGTCTCTTCCAGAATCTTCAGCCGCTGTTTGGTGAGAGCTTCTGTAGATTGGCGGTATACGCTGTGCTCTGGAAGTGCTTTGAGTCTATCGAGAGTGTCGTGGTAGAGGTAGAGAAGTGTACTTCGCGGGCTAGAGTGTGTGAGGAGTCCAGTCAAGCCAGTCGGAGCGCCGCTCTCCAAGAACTGCGTACTCCGCTGAACGGAGGCGAGGAGTCGCAGTGCTGCCCTCATGGTGGCGGCTAATCGGTAGTGGAAGGGCGAGGATGTCTGAATGTCCGGGTGGGATCAGCTTATACACATGAGCATTGGGAGTGATCTTGCTCGGAGCTGCGGGATCAGCCGAAAGTTGGGTCTATGGTTGGAGAAGGGGCGATCGCCCTCGTTGCCCGCGTGGCTCTCTCGATGAACAAGCACGACGCAAGGCTGCAAGTGCCCAACGACAGCCAGCATCTCGAACTGCCGCTGCTTGTCGCTCGCTTGAAGGAGAAGGCTTTGTTCCCTGCAACTTCCCCCGGAAGCCACAGTCCGACCACCGCCACAAGATTCGCGCGAGCCTGCCACGAATCCTCCTTCTCAACCGTATCTGCGAACGATTGAATCTCTGGCTGCAGTCCTCTTCCACATCTCGAGGGCCTAGCGCCCATAACACATACACATTATGCGCACCTCATCCATACTGCGGTGGCTTACGCTACCCATATTGGCCTCATCAGCCGCAGCATCGGCTGCGGAAGGGCGAATAGAAAATGGAGCTTCACAACTCACGACACCTGGCAAACGACTGGTGAAACGAGCGGACGATACCGCTGGCGAAGGCACGATGTTCAACAGTAAAAAAGTGCCTCCGATTCCCGAATTGGAAGGCAGCAAAATTGACGAGAGCATAAAGGATGGCTACTGGATGGTCGAATACTTCAGTCCTTACTGTCACCACTGTAAAGCATTTGCGCCAACATTGCAGACTCTGTACGAATTTTACTACACCTTGGAGCCGGTGCCTCAGTCATCCGGCAGCGGCGAGACCCACGACGACATGAACAGCTTCACACGCTTCTATAATTTCAAATTCGCAAAAGTGGATTGTGTGGCCAATGGCGATGCTTGCTCGCAAAAGGGAATTGGATCATTCCCGACGATGATTTTATACAAAGACGGAAAAGAGATTGAGAAGAAAGTGGGTGGGAAAGACTTGTCGCAGATGAGCAAATGGGTGGAGCAGGTCCTGGAGACTGCCAAACCTGGCTCAAGGCCGAAGGACGGTCCGAAACTGCCCAAGGTTGGGGCTAAAATTGCACCGCCCCAGCCTGAGATTGTGGCACCTATTGCCAAGGGCAGCGATGACAAGGTCGCAGCAGGCACTGCGAAGTCCACGCTCGAGGCCACTAAGGTTGCCATTCAAGGTGCCAAACAGACCCCGAACCCGGCCGGAAAGAGCTTGGCGTTGAGTGCAGAGAACTTTCAGCGACTCGTCACAACTACCCGCGAGCCGTGGTTCATCAAGTTCTACGCGCCGTGGTGTCATCATTGTCAAGCCATGGCTCCTAGCTGGCAAGGCATGGCGCGGCAAATGCAAGGCAAGCTCAACGTTGGTGAAGTCAATTGTGAGACTGAGAAGAGGCTATGCAAAGACGTCAAAGTTCGTGGGTACCCGACGATCATGTTCTTCCGAGGTGGGGAGAAAATCGAGTATGATGGTCTACGTGGGTTGGGTGATCTCATGGCGTTTGCCGACAAGGCGATCGCCATGGGAGAAGGCATTCCCACTGTCGATGCCGCCGCTTTCGAGGATATGGAGAAGAAGGAAGAAGTCATCTTTGTCTACTTCTTCGATGAAGCAACCACGAGTGAGGATTTTGCTGCCTTGGATAGACTTACCCTTAGCCTTGTCGGCCATGCAAGGCTTGTGAAGACCTCGGACCCAGAGCTTTGCGAAAGGTACAAGATTCGGTCTTGGCCTCGCTTACTGGTCAGCAGAGATGGCAAGGCAACGTATTACGATGCTTTAGCGCCTCAGCAGATCCGGGATTACAGGCGTGTGCTAAATTGGATGAAGGGTGTCTGGCTTCCAATCGTCCCGGAACTTACCGCGTCGAACGCCAGGGAAATCATGGACGGCAAGCTCGTGGTCCTGGGCATTCTGTCAAGAGACCGATCGGAAGAGTTCACTATAGCCAAGCGAGAGATCAAGAATGCTGCCCTAGAATGGATTGACAAGCAGACGCAAGCTTTCCAGCTCGAACGACAGGAACTTCGTGACGCCAAACAGCTACGAATCGAGGAAGCCGAAGACAGAAATGACCAACGCGCCCTGCGAGCAGCCAAGAGCATACGCATCAATATGGACGACATTGAAAGGAAAGAAGTCGGCTTCGCATGGGTTGATGGTGTCTTCTGGGAACGTTGGATCAAGACTACATTTGGCATCAGTGTCGCCGATGGTGAGAAGGTCGTCGTTAATGACGAGGCCAACCATCGGTACTGGGATGTAACAATGACTGGTAACCCGATCGTGCCTTCACGGACATCAATCCTAGAAACTCTGCCTCGTATCGTTGCCAACCCACCCAAAATCGCGGCCAAGAGCACGACCAACGCCATCGGGCATATCTGGTGGGTCTTCAAGGGCCAAATTTGGGAACACCCGCTCGTCTCCGGCGGTATCCTCATCGGCGTGCTCATTGGTGGACTACTATGGGGACGAAGGCATATACCTCGGGGAGGTTATATCAGACTTGACGAGAAGAGCGGCGGTATGAATGGCCTGCTGGGAGGTAATTCCGGGCAAGGTGGGAAAGTGGATTGAAAAGCACATCCAGCGGCACAAGTGATGCATGTGGGATTGGAGTTTAACAGGTGTTCCGAGACGATCCCAGACCAAAGGGAGGAGCGTGTGTTGATTAGAAGGCAACGGAATTTCCTTGCCGATAACCCTTGAGATATAATACTTCCGAGACGTAGTAATGTGATTGTCATACCTCTCTTGCCATGTTTGTCCGCACATTGACCAACCTCAGATCTAGATTGTGCCTAAGTTCCGAGCCGGCAAGTGTCGTATCAGGCTTGGCGATCTCTGAGGTTCAATAACCAGCGCAAGCAAGAGTCTCGAAATTCAGTACGTCAGTGGGAGGGAGTGAAGATCAGACTGCTAGATGCCTGCTGTTCTTCCGATTGGGTATCGTCCAATAAAATGTCTAATTCGTAACATCACGAAGGCACGAAATATGCCCTTTCCAGCGGTTCACGTTCCGTCTCCCATGCAAGCCAATCAGATCTCGTAGTTCTATCCAAGCCGTCAGAAAGTTGTGCTTCGGTTGTGTGTGTACGACCTGCATGTGACTTACGGTAATAGACCCATTCCATTCACCTTCCATATTCCCAACGCCAACGCCAAGACATTGCACCCAATGAACGCCAACTTGACAAGCAGCATCTGCTCCCTGTTGTTCTCGCTCTCCAGCTTGGCAAACGTGTTCTGAATGTTCAGAAGAGCCTGAATGGGCGCCTTGAACAGCTGGAACACCATGAAGATGCTGAAGATCTGCAGGCTGTTGCCAGTCATGTACATGCCGATCGCATTCATGGGGAGCTGCTTGGCAGGCGCAAGGGCAAGCTCCCAGGCTTTCTTCAGCTTCAAGCTGTCCATCTCCTCGGGCGAAGGCGGCTTGCGAGCTGTGACGGCTTTCTTGTTGGACGATTTGGTGAGTGCTTGCGGCGCGCTGTAGCCAGGCGGGTCGGGGTAGGAGGCTTTTGGTCTGGGGACTGGGTTGGCATTGAGGTCTCGAAGCCATTGCGGCTGTGTTTGTGGTATTGGTGCGGCCATGCTTGCGATGTCTGCCGCTCTTGTCCACTAAGCAGTCGCAAGGTGATGTCGTCGCTGTTACGTGCCAAGCTCGCGATCCTTCACTTCCGACGCGCCGTTCAGGCTAGTGCTTAAGCTCAAGCCGGGGCTCCAGAGCCTCACGGATCGACATGTCGTTAGATTGCTGAACGACATCTACTCTCGACGCAGCAACCACCACCTCTCGCAATCGCTGCCACGCCGAGACCAGAGTCGCCGATTTCCAAGCTCCCTCGTCAAGCTCTTCGAGGACCCCGACCGCGCCCCGCATCTTCGACATATCACAGGACTACTGCGCAACTCGTCTTCGCATTGGCTGCAGGCCCCAGAAGCGCTGCAAGCGTATTGCATGAGGGACACAGAGGCATCGTAGCGCCACAGAGCTTGAGCTCGCGTGGGCCGCTATCATGAGCGGCGCCGGGGGACAAGATGCGAAGTTCTTCGCCAGGGTACGTTCAATACACCCCCTATGTGCCGGTTTCATGTACGCGTGTAGTACCAGAACTCCATGCTGTGGTGGGCTGAAGGCAGACGCTTGATCTCTATGGGCCTATAGGCACATCTTGGTCACCACCATGATGCTGTACATACCTTACAATGCACATCCATACTTACACTATCCTCGTTCATCGCAGGGAAAAGTTGCCGAACTCAAGCTTGAGCTCAATTCTAGCGGCGGCAAGAAGGACAAGAACTTCCTCACCAAGAAGATCGCGCTGAAGAAGATTGTTGCTAATATGACCATGAGCAACAATGATATGGTCGCACTCTTTCTCGATATCGTGGGCTGCATGGGCATACAGAATCTAGAGATCAAGAAGATGTGGGTTGCCGGTGACGATCGAGTGGCTGTGTGCCGGCACTGAATTGGCTTGCTGATGTGTAACAGGTGCTTTCTCTACTTGGTCAATTATGCACGCATGAAGCCAGAAATTGCGCTTAAAGCCCTGCCTATCCTCACAAATGACCTGAATGATGTCAATCCCCTGATGCGTGCACTCGCTCTGCGGACGCTGTCATATGTCCATGTACGGCAGTTTGTCGAAGCCACTGTTGATCCACTTAAGATACTTTTGCAGGACCCGGACCCATACGTGCGCAAGACAGCCGCGTTTACTGTCGCTAAAGTCTACGATCATGACCGGCTCCTGGTCGAACGAAGCGATCTGATCGACCGCTTAAACCACATGCTCAGAGACGAGAACCCAACAGTCGTGTCATCTGCGTTGGCAGCCCTCATGGACATCTGGGAACGAAGTGAGAGTATCAAGCTTACCATCGACTACGCCAATGCTAGCAAAATTGTGCAAATTCTGCCGGACTGTTCCGAGTAGGTCTCCCGTTAAGATCTTGACACTCACGGCCGCTGACACATTACAGATGGGGCCAGACATACATCCTTGAAGCTTTGACCTCATACGTGCCGCAAGATACACATGAAGCCGCATTGCTTGCAGACCGGATAACGCCACGTCTTTCGCACACCAACTCGGCAGTCGTGCTGACATGCATACGTGTCATTCTTTACCTGATGAATTACATCGACTCAGAGAAGGTCATCGCGAATCTTTGCGCTAAGCTCAGCCCACCGCTCGTCACACTGCTCAGCAAAGGCCCGGAAATACAGTATCTTGCACTCCGAAATGCGCTTCTGATTCTCCAAAGACGACCTGAAGTCCTACGTAATGACATCCGAGTCTTCTTCTGCAAGTACAACGATCCCATCTATGTCAAAGTCACCAAGCTGGAGCTTATTTTCATGCTCGCGAACGAGAGAAACATCAAAGAAGTCCTCACCGAACTTCGAGAATACGCCACGGAGATTGATGTCCACTTCGTCCGTAAATCAGTGAGAGCTATTGGCAAGTTGGCGATCAAGATTGAACCTGCAGCGAAGCTGTGCATCTCCACTCTCCTCGAACTGGTGCAGACCAAAGTGTCATACATTGTTCAAGAGGCCACAGTTGTCATTAAGAACATCTTCCGCAAGTACCCGAACCAATACGAATCCATCATCTCTACACTTTGTGAGAACCTAGACTCTCTAGATGAGCCAGAGGCGAAAGCAGCTATGATATGGGTCATTGGGCAGTACGCAGACCGCATTGACAACTCGGAAGTGCTGCTTGAGGACTTCCTTGACACTTGGCAGGACGAGACGCATGAAGTTCAGCTAGCACTTCTGACGGCAACTGTCAAGCTATTCATTCAAAGACCGACCAAGGCGCAAGAACTTGTTCCGAAAGTCTTGAAGTGGGCGACGGAAGAGACTGATAATCCAGACCTCAGAGATCGTGGATACATGTATTGGCGTCTCCTCAGCAGTAACCCCACAGCAGCAAAGGGCATTGTCATGGGAGAAAAGCCACCGATCACAGCCGAAAGCGAGAAGCTGGACCCCATTACGCTGGAAGAAATGTGTCTTTTAGTAGGCACCCTTGCCACTGTGTATCTGAAGCCTGTCCAGACCGTCTTCCGATCTACGAGGCCGAGAAGACTACAAGAGTCTCCAGCTCTTCAGCGCCAGAACTTGCCTTCTTGGAAAGCTCAGCAGGAAGCACGCCTGGTTGGTGCCGATACCCAAGCTGGAGGACAGGACAGTGCGCACGTGCTCGACGAAGCAGATGCCTACTTTGCGAGTGTCGGCGGGCAAGGGGTTGCAAACGATGGCTTTGCATCAAGTCCTACCGGCGCCACACACGGCGAACAGATGTATGTTGTCAATCAAGGTCAAGGGCTTGGTACAGTGCGACCTATGACGCACGTGCAGAATGGCGAGGGCGACCTCTTGAGCTTCTAGCAAGATGCCACAAAGAGACAGGTTCAGCTGTCCGTGACTGTGGCTGTTCTTGCAGTTAGCCAGAAGAATGCAAATCACTGTCCTACTCTAGCAGAAGGCTTACAGAAGAGGTTTTATGACGCTTGAAGGTATGGGAGACTGGTTGGTATCCAAGGATCAGAATTTCGTTGCCCTCTGCGCAACGCCTCATATGTTGGGCGATCCTGATGATGCTCTAGACCATGCTCGCGACGGTGCTACGTCGAAGAATGAATTCACCAAGGCACGGCCAGTAATTTGAGTTTGAAAAACGGTGCGGTGTGTCCAGATTGGCGTCACGATCAATGAAGCCGCCCTAGGTTGCGTTGGAGTCGAAGGATTAAAGATGAACATGACAGGGCGACGGGTGCCAAGACTGCCCTGTACCGATGTAGGGAGGTCGTGGCAGGTCTCAAACTTACAATCATTGCCGGTCCGATGGTAAGCCAGAAAGTTGCCGCGGCGAGAAAGCGCTTGATGGTGGTGGCCAAATCATGGGAGGGAAATTAGGAATCTCCTTCATGCTTTAGGTTGATGCTCGATCTCCCCACGAAGTTGTGCCTGTGAACCGTGCCAAGCTTTCATATGCCACGCGCTGGTAATGAACAAATCAGACTTAATTATCTTTCGGAGGGTGATGGTAGGAGGCCTGTAGATTGCTTAGTTGCGTCCAACGCACGCCATAGCGGACCAAAAGAGCATCTCGGAAGTCTGATTCGCATCTTCGGACGGGCCTCTCTGAGCGGCGCTCAATTCTAGCACTGAAGGAGGTGAAAAAGGAGGTAAGAGGCGCCACGCCGGGTGTTGGCATCAGTTTCTAAGCACCGAGCTGCCGTCTCAAGTGGCTAGGCCGGTTGACTGATGGAGAGTATGGTTGAATCAGCTACTTGCCTGGTAGAACCACGTCTTTGTGAGGAAATAATGCTTCCGCCGTCCAAGACCGAAGCAGACGCTGCTTGTATGCGCCTGCTCATTAGACGACTCACAAACGCCATATGCACCTTGCCGTGATCCCTACCTCTTTCCCACACCGCTAGTGACTAGGCTTATATGATAGATCACAAAATGCTGCTATCATTGATCGCGGTGGTGGTGCAGTGGTAAGCATTTCGCTTTCCCATCGCAAGCATGGCTGTACATGTAGTGCGGGAAGAGGCGGAGACTCGAGTTCGAATCTCGGCCATCGCAGGGCTTTTGCCATCTGACGGACTTTTTGTTCCATATTGAGTGTCAATTCTTGCCTGGTAGCGGCCTTGGTCTCAGAGTCTGCGTCTGGCGAATGCACACCCGGTGTGAGAGGTTTCAAGTGCGAGAAGTAGGCCGTTCTCACGCTCTCAGCTAAGCGGAATTCGAGACTTCGACGAAAGTCCTATGACTTCTTAGAGTGAAGAGAACCACTGGAAACACCTCCCCCAAAGCGCCGACCGAACCAGAGTTGGCTTTTTATGACCGAAGGCTTCATTTCAATATAGCGAGCTCTGTCCTGATCAACGAAAAGGAACAGCCTATGCAGGAAGCTCATCTACACCGTTGGAAGCTTGATATTAGATCGAGCTGTCATATACTTAAGCATATGCAATTGGGTTTGGCATGGTTGATGCGTCCACGACGACGCAAATCATACTCTCAAGCGTTACTGGACTTGGTCTGCAGTTCGTCTACGATCCTGGTAAACACGTCACGGGTAACGACGTTTTATGGGGAACCACCAGGCTAACTGACTGGATGATCGATCAGAGGCTGATGTCCAGGCTGATGTTCTCGATGTTGCCTGCGTAACGAGCCGTTTGCCAAGACATCAACGCAATCGCCGATGGGTCCCTTGCACCTCTGACCACCTTCGCCACCTTCACCAAAGCTATGGATGTCCAAACGTGTTATTAAATGTGCCAGCACAGACGTTCCGAACTTCGTTGCGGACGACTATTGAATATATCATCCGTCTTGGCAGATCTAGTTACTGGAGCATTTGCCCAATAAACGACCTAGTCAGATCTTTGTTACCAAAGGCCCAGTACGAGCCATGAAAGGTTGATACGGAATTATGCATCTTCTGTTGTGCGGAGTCCAATTATGAGCCGGACGAGATCGTGCGAAACAACCCAAGACTTGGCAATGTGAATGATGAATGCATGTCTTGTTGGGAGTCGTTTCGCATCCGAACGCACAATCTCAGTGCATTGTGAAGTCGACCAAACTAGCGTAGGTGTGAACACTAGCGCCACTCTGCTCGAAAGGTGTTCCATCATTGTAAGCATCGAGTTCTTCGAGAATTTCCATAGAGATGATACGGAATTTCTCGAGATTCTCGCACGTGCCTGAAGGGTTCGGGCTGCACACAGATGCAGGTGAATTCCGTGCTATTTGGCTTACCAGCTATCGGAGGCGAGTGCTGTTCCCAATCGTGGTGTGAAGCCTTTCGCGAACACAGATCCGAGGTAGAGGTTGCGCATGTCATCCGATGCTGCCCTGCAGATTGATCGAGCAGAACACGATACTTCCGACCGAAGCGATGTTCTCCTTGATTCATTGGCTTGCTGCGTCGCTGATCTAGAAGATTGAAGCCAGACCATTAGAGCTCTGATCCCGTCCTTCAGTCATAGCTATCGTCGTCTTCGTCTTCATCGTCATCGTCATTCATGTCCACTTTGGTCTTGCTAGATGGATACCGACTGATCTGCTTCGGTGTAAAGCCCTCAATCGCGCCAGCCACGCGATCGATCTCGTCGGCATCGGGAGCTCGAGGTGGCTTCTTGGAAAGCTTCTTCTCGATGATGCCATCCGCCATGACTTGTTTCGGTCTGAGAGAAGTGGTCATCTCACCTCTCTCAGCAGCCAGGTCCTTTTCATCGGCTACCTTCTGTCGCCACGTATCGACACGCGCCGCTCGGATCGCACGTCGAACAGCAGTGTCGTCTTCCGGCGGGCGGTCGTCTTGATGTAATTGGATGTCTGGCTGCTGTTCTGGCGCTCGCTCCCAGACGGGAACTTCGCTCAGTTGGGTCTTGATGAAAAGATTCTTCTTGGCACAATCACTGCTGCAGTAGTCACTCATACCCTTCTTCAATTTCCACTGTGCGCTTGCCCCCATGGTGTGGACACGCGGCTTGTTGAGACACAAGGTGTACCCACACTTGCCATCGATGCGCCGCTCCTCAACCAGACTGTCGAGATCAGAGGGTTGGAAGATGCGAACGTGTTGAACGAAGGCAGTGGCTTCCTCGCTCGTGAATGTGGAGGCAGCCGGGGAGTCGATCAGCACGGTGATGGAGGCGAGAATGCGAGCTTCTGCATCTTTTCGATGCTGTATCCGGTATGCATGGGCCAGTGCAATGTTCAGATTCTTCCGGTCCTTTTCTGCCTGCGTCTTTTGCTCGTCGGTGAGGCCGGACGCTTTCTTGCTGGGCTGCTTGAGGATGGACTTCACGGGGAGTGTAGAGGCCATATCCACACGTATGCGGGTCGATGATAGACGTGGAATTTGTTCTACAGTCGCCGCATGGAATTGACACGGACGGCAACGATATCACGTGACTCAGCTTCACAGCCACGTTTGGTTGTGGCACCTCGGCGTCATTGCGAAGCACATGTACGTTTAGCAGCAGGCAGGAGTTTATTAGCGGGCGACTGGAGCTGTCTCAGTGTTTGGGTTGCAGAACACCTCATACTGTAATCGTACGCTAACTTGCGCTTGGCTCTGTGTCTCTGCCCTGCCTTACGTCCACACACTCACCTACATCGACCGTGACTGCATACGGGAATATGCTGAGCTCCTAGGCCGGCACGATTTGCGGTCCATCAGTACTGCACACAGCCTGCCTACCTGAAACGACACGCGGACATTGCGTCAATCCGCCAGACCAAGCCAGCAGATCGCCCACCTCACCTCACATCCAGGCCTGCTCCACCCGCTCTTCCACCCACCAAGCCACAATCGACGGAGGAAAACATTCAACATGGCCGCGCTGTTCAAGGTGAAGGCGTTGTATGACTTCGAGGCCAAGGAAGAGGGCGATCTTGCCTTCCCCGGCGGACAAATCATTGATGTAACAGAGGAGGTCGACGACAACTGGCTGGAGGGAAGCTATACGGATGCCTCGGGAGCGGTCAAGTCTGGTATTTTCCCGCGCGAATTCGTGGAGAGATATGAGCCACCCGTACCAACCCGGCCCACGAGACCTTCCCGGCCGAAAGCAGAGGTAGCCCCAGCATCAGCTCCTGTAGCTGCTGCGGAAGAGGCGGAGGCGGAGGATGAAGTACCAGCAGTTCCCGAAGCCTCCAAACCGCAGCCTCCACCAGTCAGCATACCCGTTGCGAGCACCCAGCAGGAAGAAGTGACATCTCCGCCTTCAGCCAGCAGCGCGAATACGGTAGAGCCACCTGCAGCTCCCAGACCTATTCCCGCTGAGCCAGTCAGGGAGACTCCAGCAAAGAAGGCTCCTCCGCCTGTGGCATCCAAGTCCAACGCCTTTCGGGACCGCATTGCTGCCTTTAATCAGCCAGCTGCCGCGCCCATTGCGCCAATTGTGCCCGGTGGTCCCAAGGCAACTGGAGGTGGATTTATCAAGAAGCCTTTTGTTGCGCCGCCTCCCTTGTCCAACTCCTACGTACCGCCGCCGAAACCGGTCGAACCGGTGCACAAGCCCTATATACGAGAAGAAGACCCAGAGATCAGACAGAGGCAGGAGGAGGATCGTGCTGCGGCAGAGGCGGCCGGCCTGACTGGAGGTGCGTCAGAGCAACAAGATGAAGTCGAGGATGCGCCGAAGCCGCAGACGTTGAAGGAGCGCATTGCAAGGCTACAGCAACAACAGCTGGAGCAAGCACAAAGAAGAGCAGAGGGTGTGAAAAAGGAGAGAAAGGCACCTCCCACGAGGAAGCCTTCTGAGCCAACTGAATCTGCTACCGGAGAAGGCGCAGAAGGGGAGGAGATGACGCGGCAGCAGAGCGCTGATACGGAGCGACAATCGCTCGACGCTCCCAGAGATCGTGCGCGTGTGCCTTCGTCCCAGCGAAAGCCATCAATCCCCCTGTCTCCGATTCCAGCCATGCCTGACTCGGAACTGGTGAGTGATGGAAATGAAGCCGATCAATCTGCGGCAGGTGAGACGACCGAGGACGACACGGGCACTATTGGTCTCGAAGACAGTGACGAGAAACATGCGCCACCTCCTCCGCCACGCACTGCAGCAGTCGCTCCTCCCAGGAAGGAGGCCGATGTGGGAGACGAAGAAGAAACTACCGAGGTCGCTGATGACGACGACGAGGAGGACTCTATGGACGAAGAAACGCGACGACGGATGGAGCTGCGAGAGCGCATGGCCAAAGTCAGCGGCGGCATGGGAATGGCTGGTATGTTCGGTCCGCCCGGAGGTATGCCAATGCCTGGAGCTGGCATGTCGAAGAAGCGCAAAGAAAAGAAGCCAAGCGAGGAAGAGGCGCCATCGTCGCCGCCCCCACAAGCACAGCAGAGGATCCCCATGATACCAGTGCCAGGCCTGCAAAGGGTGACGAGCCCAGAGTCAAGCCTCGCCGAGCGGCATGAAGCCGTCGAAGATCACGATGAAGATGATGCGCCCGTACCGCCTTCACGAAAGTCGACACACGAAGATCGAAGCGCGCCTCCTCCGGTGCCGAAAGGTAAGATCAATCGCAAATCCGTTCCTTCGAGGTGTGCAACGTGTCTCGACAGTAAGCTGCAGTGTCAATCTCTAGGACATTTCCGTGGACTGTCGCCATCTTCCGAAGATGGCGCTGCGGATGTGTCTCTGTGTTGGGCATTGAGCGGTCGTAGGTCACATTGGTCCAGCGAGCACTGTCCTCCGCCGCATCTGTTACTCTACTGCTCATGAAACGTCCGCTGACCAGCTTTCAGATTCACGTCCAGCTCAAGAAAGAGGAGCGCCGCCCCCAGTGCCCAATACGAATGGGCTTCCTCCACCACGATCGAATGCGCCAGAATCTCGCCCAGTGCCACAACCGCCGCCGCATGCTGCACCTCAGTCGCCAGGTCCAGGCTCGGAGTCGGACGACGAGTTGTCAGGTCCCCCTCCCAAGTCGTCGGCTGAAACCGGTGGCGCTGAAGCAACAATGTCCTTGCCTACTCGCACAAATACAGGTGGCGCACCGCCTGTACCTGGATCGGTAGCACCACAGCCGCCGGAGAACAGACGCACATCGTACTTCGGCACTGGTGAGTCGCAGTCTATAACAGCGGACAAGAGAGCCAGCCGACCACCACCTCCAGTGCCTGGCAGTCCTGTAACTTCACCACGGCCGCCACCTCCTCCGCCACCATCTCAACTGCCAAGCCGGGCAGTTGCAGGTCTGCAGCAAGAAGGCGACGAACGTGGCGAAAGTGACTATGAGGGCGATTATGACACTGACATCGCTTCGAGCGCCAAGCACAAGGATGCTCTGAGGGCGCACGTGCGCGATGACAGCCACGATGGCAGCATTACAGCGGACGAGCTGGTAAGCTCTCCACCTGCGCTGCCGCTGCACACATCTGCTCCTAGGGCTGTACCGCCTCCTCCACCAGCTATGTCAAGGTCACGACCCTCCATGGAGGCGCCAAGAGCAGCTCCTCCAGTTCCTCCCACTCGCCCAATCCCAGACGCTGCGGCAGACGATGATGAATACGATCCCTACCGCTACGAACCTGGGCAACAGCGAGGGCCTCCTCCACCCGCACCTGGTGCTGTCCCCGTGGTTGTGCCTCCCGTTCCACCTCGGGAACCTGAACGTCGAGAAAGCTCAGCCGACGACTTATACGCCACAACACCGCCGCGGAAATCGGTTGATCAGCCGGCACGTGCTGTACCGGCACTGCCACCCTCGGAAGCACCTCCAGTGAGAGCGCCGCCAAGACAATCGCTGGACGTGCATCGCTCTCATACGACTGCTCGACGATCGATGGATCAGCCACGCGCCTCCACTGACAACGGGCAGATGGCTCAAGACGTTGACCTGGCTGAAAACACAACTTGGTGGGCGGCACCCAACGCCTTGCCACCTAGCCTGCAGAGCAGGAATGGTATTGATATCCTTTCTGAATCTGAAGAGTCGACGACGTCGAAACGGGGTGGTCGAACAACCATATCAAAGGACATATATATTCTATATCTGGACTATAGCCAGACGATAATCACCGCGCGCTACGATTCTAGCAATCCCGCCGATGTGCAGCTTGAGCAGCAACACAGACCACCTCCGCCTAAGCTCCGACAAGATCAGCTCGAGGCTTATTGGAACCAGTTCGGGCGTAAGATCTCCGAAGCTGTCAATTCCCTCGGCCACAGCAAAAAGGACAACACGGTCGGTGATGGTGCGCCTACATCTCTTCCAGCCGAATTGATAAAATCCAACCCTGCCGCGCTCCGTCCCATTGGCAACAAGGCGTACGGTGCCGTGGTGTATGCCAATCTGGCCAACGCCTCGACACAGCAATTCGATGAAATCCGACCCGGCGACATTGTCACGCTGAGAAACACCAAGTTTGAAGGCGTCCACGGCGCTATGAAGCATAAATACCGAGACGAATATGGGCCTCTTCACGTTGCTATCGTGGAAGAATGGGACGGAACGAGACGAGCGATCCGTGCTTGGGAGCAAGGGCGAAGTAAGTCAAAGGTTAGGAGTGAGAAGTTTCGACTTGGGGATCTGAGGTCGGGCGAGGTTAAAGTTTGGAGAGTAGTGGGCCGGGATTGGGTTGAGTGGGAGGTGACGGGCAGCTAAGATAATGTCAATGGTGATGCAAGTGTCTAGAACAGAAACCGTGAGGGCTCCATGCATGGAACGGCATTGCTGCTTTTGATATATTTCTGTGTATGCAGCACTCAATGAACATAGCAGCGCGTTTTCGAACGATTGATTGTGCCTGTCGACCGTAGTGGTGATGGTTCTGTGCAAATGATTCTCGTGAGATTTGTTAGTCTTCGGAAGCCTCTCTGGAAGATGGGATTTGGCGTGGGCTGCTTTGGTTGTCTTAGCTACATTCGCACGCTTCGTTTTCGATGAATCCAATAGTTCAAAGAGTCTTTGGAGTGCTGTACGATGCTGCTTCTCTTTGCACTGCACGCCTCGCCACGGTCCTTCGACAAATTTGAAGGTTCTTGAGATAAACATGACAGCCCACGATGAGGACCGTGTGTCCATTACAACTTGGCTCGATTGGAATATACCCTATTTTCCAGTTGTCTATCATTTGAGAATGGATGATGGAACTCGTTCGATAATGATGGCGATTGGCATGGAGTGGCTGTCTTGGGGAAGATCCAGCTCGCCGGAAGTTGTGGCACCTTTTTTTTTTCTTCTACACAACCAAGAGCTCGTGTGAGAAATGGTCCTAGGCATGTTTGGTCTATCAAGGCCTCGAGATCGCATTGACTACAGTGACGGTGTTATGCTAAGGATCGGTTCGAATCCTGCTCTGCGTGAGAGCGCCTTCTCGAGGACGAACTGACCAGGAACCTGGGGCGTCTCAAATGCTACTGAGGGAGATAATGAAGCTATTTCGACCGGAGGGCGCCGAAGCCGCGCGTCGCGATGAGTTGGTATGCTTGTTTGTTTGCCCACTCAGCCTCGTCAGTGCTGTTTGCGCTCATGTCGTGCGTCGATTCGATTCCTGCTGGAACGTCCTAGAGGACTCTTTTCGGTCGTATGAGGCTCGGTCTCCGCCGCTATGGTGGTTACATGTGGATCAGCAGCTCGATTACTGCTGATGGGTCATAGAGAGGCCACACTAGGTCCTGCCCGTCTCTATGCCTGTTTCGGGAGACTTACTGTGAGGGAGTCCAGACAACTCAGCTTCTGCCGTGCTAAGGGCGCAGTCTTAAGCGAGATACGTGGTTGATTGCTTTGATTAGAAAGAGAGGCTGAGGTTGCTGGTCGGCGAGCTCCTTCGCCTTGTGCTTCCACATTGCAAAGTTGCTACCCGTGAAGAGCGTAACTCGTAGTCTTGTACTCACCCTCACGCGTCCGGCTACCTCTTTCGCCACTTGGTCCTACTGATCATGCCATCGGAATCTTGCACGAGGTCCTGTTCTGTTGTCACCCCGAGAGGCGGGCTCGTGAAGGACCCGTGTCGCTGTACTGTCATTGATGCCGTGTACGAGGGACTTGTCACGTCGATGAAACAACCGTCGCTGCTGGAATCTGATCATGGCACCGGTGTTCGTCGAGAAATTCCTGGCGAGGCTGGAGGAAAGTAGTGTACGGAACTTTTCGTATGCATGCATTAGTAGTATCGGCTGTTAGATGCTTGAACCTTGAGCTTGGAGCTGGAAGAGCATAGGTACCGCACCCACTTTGAGATGCCTGCCGAGGATAACGAAGGGGCTTCGCAATGCCTGGTGTCACAAACCGTTATCGCCCTGTCTCTCAGCCAATCTTATGTTCAGGTCATTGCGAATTCGGAGAAAAGCCACGCCAATAAACTTTGGATGACCTACCTGTCAAGTATATTCGGGTTCAAGACGAACCGTTCGTCACGTACGGATTTACCTTACGAGCCTGCCTCAATCTGCTGACTCTGCCAAATCTGCTAAAGTACGACGACTTCGTTCTGCCAGTCGAATTCCTTCGATGCAGCCTGAACGACTGAGTTCTTGCGAGGTTCCTGGGGCACTTAGTTTGTCTAGGCTTCAATCCTTTCGATAACGGAGTCGGCGCCTGCCATTCGTCTGGACTGAGAACAAGTCGCTATGGTAGGAAGGAGACAATGTTGGAGCTAAGTAAAGTCATACGTACACGTCGCGCAGGAGCATGAAGCAAATGCACGTGGTGACTTCTCACCTGGGGCAAGCCTGCAGACTGTGTACACGACTTTGGTCCAAGGATGATAGCGTGCTTATGACGAGTATCGTCCAAGTCTAGTACGGGGAAGCAGGCTGCTGATCGGGCTGAGGCCTCATGGTGTCTCCGAGAACCACGCCTCCACCCGCAAGCCGAACAAGAGCGCTGACGGCAATCACGGAGCCTGCTGACGCGCGTGAGGCTTTCTGGGCTCGATCAGGAGGCTGGGCTGTTTTCGTCGAGCCAACCGCGCCATGTGAACTGTTAGCGTTGGGACACCGAGCCAGGGTCCTGAGGAGTGTCGCAGGCATATGTTCACATCCGCATGTCCAAGAAGATCGTTCACAACCGCGATGTGGTGAGTGCAGAAAACCAGGTCACCGGAAGCGTATTTGAGATTTGGTAGGATGGGCCGATGTACACATAGGAGCACAGCTTGCGAGGCACCGCAGCATGCCATGATCACCTCCAAATTCTAGACGTCCGGGCAATACATTGCCTAGATTGGGATGAGAAGTGTTGCACTTTCCTGTAGCTCGGTATGCTCACATTTGTTTGAGACACTTGCACGGACCAGGCGTTCGTGAGTTTTGGTGAAGGATAATCTGGAGAACGTGCAGTACAGGAACGGCACGTGCAGCGTGCGATTACATTCGACAGTGTCTTGAGTGTGGACTGATGTGGTGTACTAGAGTGGGGTTGTACCAGGTGCAGATCTTCTCGAAGATCCGGTGCGCCCGTGCAAAACAACTGCCAGCGTCTGAATGCGTCGAACGCCAGATTGATGGTGCAGATTGCGTATGCTTGTAAGAAAGGTCTTGAAACGCCTGACCATTGATCATGAGAACACGGCCGGCGGCCTCGCAGCGCGCGGTGATCTGGCAACTTTGACAAATCCGCGGATTGTCCCTATCGAGTCGCTGGGTGATTGTCATAGGATCTACGTCTTGCGTGCGTTGTTTGTCGTGCGAGTGAGGGCGGGAGGCAGCATTCGTTGGGAGTGTTCACGATAGGGTTCTGTATGCTCCCGAGCGTCTCGGACCGCATCGAGTACGGCAGAAGACAATAGACTGTGCTGTGACAAGATGGCGTGGACCTTTTCTTGGGAAATGGCGAAGATTGTGCTCAGCGACACACGATCTGAGAGACAGACATCCTAGGGTTTCAGGAGAGACACGGCGGTTCTACGCAGACTTCAAACAAGTAGGCACCGGTGACCCCGACGCCGCCACTCGGAATTTTGGGTCCATATGTTGCCGGATGGAAACTGTCCGATCAGGATCCAGTCCACATCATGACGGCTACACGACTCGGGCCGTCATTTCATGATCAAGACTTCGGCCTGAGCGTCCCGACTAGTCTTGCTTGCGAAGCAAAGGCTCCGTCACGTGCACGAATGGAGGGGAAATCGACCGACGAGGAGTAGGGGCTAAAGTGGCGGTGAAGGGTGTGCCTGGAGATGCCAACGAGTCCTGCAGCCATCCGTGAGACTCCAATAATCTTCTAGAAGACAGCGAATGAGACATGTCTAGTCCCTTGTGGCTACATGACCACATGGCGCTGACCCAGACGCGCAGCAAAGCGACTCCTCGAGGCTCGAGGCCGTGTTCGATGCTCTTTGTTGTGCGGCGGCGGCGCGCAGGAAAGCTGCTGGGAGACGATGAAGTACTCGATGAAGTACCCATGGTAACCCATCGAGCTCCGCGTCTCAGCAGAACGTCCAACGGCGTCCAGTGAAGGTGTATACATGCACGGTAGTTCGGGGGAGACGTCAGCTCTGGATGTCTGCCTGGGACTAAGAATAACCGGCTATGGGAAAGCCGTGGAATGTGAGGGAGTGAGCCGAACAGCAAAGGTGGGAGTCTTTCTTTGAGGTGGAAGGCTGGAAGCGACCACCTTTCGATAGCGTGCCAAGAGGCTCGCCCATTGGCTCGCTAAAGGCCGTGAGCAGACATCTCCTCTTCGCTGCTGCTCCTATGGCTTCTCCATCCGCGTGCATAATGGCTGACATGGATCAAAAGATCGAAGCAAGGGATTTTTGGTTGACCTGCGCAATACTTGCAGCAGGCCGCCGCAAGCGGTACAGGCCCGCAGCGGGATGGATATGCCTGAAACTGAAGGGAAATCGTTGGCCATGGCCTCCTTTTCCGGTACGAACAGCGGCCAATGCAGCATTGTGCAGAGCTAGTCCAGCGTACGGCGCCTCGAACGCCCTGAAACAAAGAAGTTTTGCTTCAGCGCTTAGCCACGACTAAACGGCCCTGGCGCGGTTACTGATGCACTTATTGCGCAATGTGGCGGGTCGTAGTGCCAGAACGTACTGTACATGGCGGGAGCTGAGCGTACAGTGAACTGTCAGCGTTTCGCGTGACCATCTGCAGCCGCGCCGGAAGCCGTGGGCAGCGGTCTTTGTGACAGGTTGTTTCTTCATTGCTTGGGCCGGCCAATTCTTGGGACCTGCCGGCTAGCCTGGCCGTAACGACTTGCATACATCACACCGGCATCCGGGCCGATCGGGAAGGGCTCCAGGGCAGCTTGCTGGTAGGCCCGCGCTGTAGCTCGTTGAGGGTGTTGAAGAAAGCTGTACCAATGCTTCGGTGGTCCTGGGGCTGATCATACACACCGGACTCTGGAGGTGGAGAGCGACATCCTGCGATTCATCGCGCACGGTGACTCCTGCGAGATGTTGGGGCCGTGTGGAGCATTGCATCGGGCAATCAGTGCCAGCGGCGGCTTGCTGAATCTGGTTTGGGCAATCAGAGGCTCTAGAGCATTTCCAGCGAGCATTGCCCTCGTAGGATCTGACGCTTTCTCACGCGTCGCGTGTCCATCGTCGCGGCAAGGAGCACGGAATCGGATGGGGCAAGAAAACGAGTACGGGACACCTCGACACCTCCTGGCGTCGGGGATATGAATAGGCCGCATTGGGCGGGAGTGGGCTACAGATGCAGCTGCCCACTGCGACCTGCGAGGTGGCAGTGTGGTCTAAGCGTCCTTTCAATACGATCAATACTCAGAGGCTGATGTGACCCAGCAACTCGGTAACGATGGTCAGGCCTGGTAGTCATTTCTGCTGTCGGCCAAGGTCGGTCATGACGCCTGCTAGAAGTAGGACATGACGGCCGGCTATCCCTACCAGGTAGACACCGGCCTTGCTGCTCTCTCCAAAACAACGTCTTTCTGTTTGGGCCAGATCAACGACCAGGGCAGGCTTTGTACCTCTTTAACTTCTCCCTCGACCCGCTGCCACCTGGATAGCACTTCTTTGTTCACAGCCTCATCCACTCGCTGCCACAAGGTGATACTAAGCCGGTGTCACGAACGACGCCGACTAACGATCTTCCAACAATCACCACAGTGTCCTGCAGATCCACGCGACTTCTCTCGCCATCGACATATATCGACTTCAGAAACATCACGCCCGTTCGACACCAGCTGTCCAACAATACGACACCTCAGCACGCACAACTCGATCTCATATCGGCAACCAGCTGCATCAAATCAGATTCCGCGCGACGGTGCGACACTGAGACGGGACTGCTTTGCTGGAGGGAAGAGTGCGGTCCAACCAGTCCGCAACCCTTTCGATCATTGTCTATGGTCAGTATCTTCCAACACATGCTTTTGATCAATCCTCGTAGTCTGGTCCTGGCGACGAAAAGGCCAAACGACACGCGAGGCCTGCGTGGCGCTCCGAAAGACAGCTGTCTGGCTGATCATTTCATCAACGACTTCGCGGAGTCGATGTGTCGCTCGAGGATCGACCGATGGTCATCTGCACTCGTTCGCCAGATGAGTCTCCGCACAGTACTGCGAGACGGCCGCAGCATCGCGCTATCGCGTCTACCGACCCAGCACTTCGGCGGCTGTGAGTTGACAGGGAGGCTGACGAAGAACAGGTCGGCCGACGTTGAAAGAAAGACTGCGGCCGTCGCATCTTCGAACTCAAACCGAATTTGAGTGTTGCTTTCCGGAACTCTACGCTGCGCTCCGCTGCAGCTCTGGAACGGTTGACCTTTCGCCCACGATCGAGTGCATTCCTCATTCGTCGGTCAGCGAAGCCTTTCGTCATCGCGCCGAACATTGCAGCCGGGCCGAACAGGAGCGGCACGCTGCTCGCCTGTGCATGCTGCATTGACCAATCTATCGCTCCCGCCAAAACAGCGACCAATTGATCGATCAATCGTGACCCTCGGGCTCGTTGGAGGTCGCCTGCTGCTCGCCCTCGTACGGCGGCGTCGGGAGGGGACGAACAACTGATTCCGCCGCCATCGGACCTCCGACAGGCAGTGGACCCGCGGCGACGAGCAACAGCAGTGAATTCGTCCGATATATGGGCTCAAGTGTGTTGACCATGGAGCCAGGTAAGCTCCGTTTTCTGATCCTAGCACATGCATCACGCATTTCCACGCCCGCCCTGTGAGCCGCCTCTCGTTCTCTTTGCCCCCAACCGGCCCCAAGAATGTTCGCAGAATCCAACCAGCCATCCCACCAGACCACCTTGCATTACCATTGCTTGTGTGACGTTTCAGAGGGCGAAGCGTTCCATATATCAAGCTGTTTCGCCCGGCCGACAGTTTCAGACCCGGCCCAATCGTTCCATCAGCCACGCTGTGCGACGTTGGGCAACCGGGCGGTACTCACGTGCAAGACTGCTCAACACCGCCGGCCAAAGACTCGTGGGCCTGCAAGTCGTTCTCGCCGTGCATCGCATATGCCGCGAAAGCTCAGCGCAAGTCGCATGCGTTGCTAACGTGTCCACGCAGGACCCATCCTCCAGCACCAACTACCCCTCGACCACTATTCGCTGTCTTCCGACCACGAATACAGCGATCAGTACTCCGGGCATGCACATCCCTCCGGCTATACCACAGGTGGCGCAGGGGACCACATTCGACGCGACTGCGCTGCTCCGCTTCAACAACCGCATTCTTTCGCCTTCCCACCCAGTAATAGCACCCCTGGGACTCGCTACGTTGGGGATCGAGCTGTAGCCCAGGAAACCAGCAGGTGAGTGTGCACGTTTCATTGGTTGTTCAGCTCGCTCTTCGCCCCTCTCCCTCCATCGCATCGATACAGCTCACCCTCGATGCTCACCGAATCTCCTTGCGAATCAACGCACCTGGTCGTGACGCACTTACATGTGCTAAGCTCCTGCATTGTCCACCCCTCCAACAGTGGTTGTACAAAGTCCCGACAGAGCGGTCTCCTATCACGCTGACCGGTGTGAGATCACACGACGAATTATGTCATCTAGGCGCTGCAGCGCTGCAGAAGCCTCTCGCTTGCCCATCTCCTATACTGTCATCCGCGAGACGTTACACATCGTCACGATCTCCCAACTTCTGCCTCTTCACCTCCACCGTGTACCCTCAGTCTGCGACGTGATGGGCTGACGGAAACCTTATCTACAGCTACCAAGCGTCTAACAACTTCACGGATCCGAGTTCCGGATCGATCTCGACCAGTCCATCATCAGCCGCAGGCTCCCTCACCGCGGCTTACACAAGCTATCCCAACCACAACCAGTGCACAAGTCTTGCTGGCTACTCTGGAGCTGTGCAACAGCCCCAGGCGTTCGTGCCAGCAATCTACAGTACTCGAGTACCGTCGATGTAAGTTCCCGTGGACACACAGCAGCGTAGTCGCATCACTGGCTATCGGATGAAGCTCACACATGGTTGACAGTTTGGACAGCACGGGCTCTGGCATGCTACCGCCCCCAAACCCTGGGCTACGATCACCGATATCTAGCTCAACGCATGCAACGGAACGTGAGGCGTTAGCCAACTCAACTTCCTTTTTAGCTCGGACACAGTTGTCGCCAGGCTCTCAGCCTGGGTACGCATCCTTCCAAGATACACCCAGATCCAGTTACGGCATCTCGAACTTGTCGCTGTCTAACCAATATACTCACGGTCACATGGCGTCGCCAACTTACGGCTCGCAGCAGAATGACTGCACCAACTTTCCATGGCCCAACCTGGAGGTTCAAGCCGAAATGACCTGTGAAGGTCAATCAATAACGCCCAATGTTCACGCCAAAGTGGAAAAAGGGTTCTTCCTATCCAATGTCGAACAGAAGTGGACCTGCTATCGACGAAACTACTTCTCTGTACAATGTCACTATACGTTGTACCCGAACATCACCAATGGCCGTATGCAGCTCAAGCGTAACAACAACGCGCATGCAGAGCAGATCCAAGCAATGGGGATGCGACTATCCGCCGCTGTCGACGGGTCAACCGGCAAGGCTATAGAGCTGATCCAGCACACTCCCAAGCGTGACAATGGGCCCAAAACCAAGATCGAGATCGTCAAAGTCTCACCATCGCCATCGACGGGACGGAACGATCACACAGTATCACCACACGGGATTTATGCCGTGCCGATGCAGACCTTCCATGCCACTGGCCAAGCACCAGGGCCGTTCCTGCCATTCCAGCACAGCTCGGATGGTTCCTCAGCCGCCAGTAATGCCCAGTCCTCGAGTGTGGCTTCACACTACACCTACTCGGCATCAGCTGCCGCGCATATACCTGCTCCTGGTCAGAGTCCGGCGCATACCTTCGAGCGCGTGCAGTTCAAGCAAGCGACCGCCAACAATGGCAAGAGGCGTGCCTCGCAACAGTACTTCCACCTCATCGTCGAGCTGTATGCAGACGTGCGGAAAGAACAAACCGATGCGCCGCAATGGGTGAAAGTGGCTCATCGAGTGAGCGAGAAGATTGTGGTTCGCGGCCGATCACCAAGCCATTATCAGAACGAAGGCCAGAATCAAAATGGAAGGACAGGCAGCTCGAGTGGCGGCAGTGGCCACAATTACGCGGCCGCGACCACGTTCGGCAACATATCCTCGGCCGGTTTCCGATATGGCTCAGGCGCGTCCAGTACGGCACTGGGCGGTGGGACATATCGCACCAACGCCTATGGCTATCATCCATCTCCAGAGCACTCCGGTAGCAGCGCGTCAAGCGTTGATGGCGGAGCAGAGAACGACTACCCCGGCGATTCCGTCATGTCCGATGCCGAACGAAGTGACATCCACGCTCACGAGGGATATCGGTACTACCCAGCTCCGCTCTACGAAGGCCAAGGACTCCCACTTCCCAAGATCGAGAGCACCGCCAGGTATTCGACAGAGCCTTCTCAGTGGGCTGTGAAATACGAAAACTCCGACCCTGTGTCCGGCGCACAGCACTGGCCTGTGGGCGGCATGAGCCGGTTCCAAGGTGTCGACTCAAGTCGTGGTTACTTCCCCCAGGACCTAACGACAACTTACCCGTAACCGAAAAATCGGGAAGCACGGATCGAGGTCAGCAGAACTCGGCATCACTACTCGTTTGTCTCCTTTGTCTCGCATGTGCTACGTTGGTCACTGAAATGTCACAACACTCACCAAAGCCTTCAGACGGCCCTATCGTGCGTCTCGGCAGCGCTGGCGCCCGGGCACGCAACGAAGCGGATCACCCACCCCTTCCTTACGCCATGACGACTGTTGCATCATTGTTTATTTTGCTGGCCTCGCCCTTGTGTCATCCTTCGCTTCTCTCAACTATACCCCTTGGCAAGACCATTGTCACAGCATCTTTTAATACAGCTATGCTGTCGCCCTATTGGCGATGGCTCGGGAAGTTCCACGAGCGTTCTGGCGGCGGGCAGGGTTTTGCAGGGCGCAAAGAGGAGGATGGACCAGTGCTCCAGCACAGCAAGAGCACATGCGTGGAACCAGGACTTCGTTTCGGCGTTACGATGATGGGCTGGCAGGCCACCTCTACGACCCACGACCCAAAAACTTCTTGTTCCGTTTCTTGATGTATGACGTGTGCATGGTAACGACAGAGATAGCAGCTTCGACAGATAGTAGTGTGTGAAAACAGGAGAGCTTTCGGACTGGACAGAACGAATAGATAGCATAAAAGACCGGCAGCAGTAGGGTCGGGAATGGAGGCGGATGCGCACGAGAACAGCTTGTGTGGAGAGGGAATCGTTGAGCAGGGGTGTGAGGAATGGGCCAGGTAATGTGGAGATGCGGAAACTTTGGATCGACGCGAGCCGCTCACGGCTGAACGCATGCTTGATGAACGACCTGCCCGAATGTGATACCAAACCTGGGAGGTCGGTTGCTGTACTTTATGATCGATTGTTCACTTTAGGTAGTTCTAGGTCCCTTGAGTCAGGAGGTCCCTTCTCCTTCATGATTAGGCTCTGGATGCGCGGGAATAACCTCTCTTCTCACTCTCAAGCCTCGTCTACATCAGCATAAGACGTTCACCTTCCCCGCATCAATGGAATGTATAGCTCGTCTTATATGGCAGCTTCCCGAGCTTCTCGGTCAAGATCTGCTCGGTGACTTTCCATAAGTTTTCCCCAAGCTCCTCGTCCTTGGCCTGTTTGCTGGTATCAGTCACCTTGCGGTCTGGCACAATGTATTCTCCATCCAATTTCTCAGCTGCGACGTCGGGACTTGTGGCGGCGAACAGCGCCGGTCGACATCCTTCATCGATTGAGTCCTTCATGAAGGGCCTCGCCGCCTTGACACCGATCTTGCCCATGGTCCCATACGCATCAATGGCTTGCTGCTGCTGATCGGTCACCACGGCCCCAGGATGCGTGGCGTTGATCCATGGTCCCGCGTTGGGTTTCAACCCGAGCTCACCACGTTGCTTTCTCCTGACAAGGGCTCGAGCTTGCAGGATCTGGGCGAGTTTCGTCCTGCCGTAGAGCTTCATTGGTCCGATGTCCTGGTTCAGCTCCGCGACGTCTTTGAAGTGGACTTCGGGACTGAAGCGATGGAAGTCGGAGGACTGCAGAACCAGGCGACTATCGTGGGTTTGGACCAGTAATCGCAGCAGGCACATCATGAGATGATGCTGCGCAATGACATTGACTTGCATGTGAGTGTCGATGCCATCCTTCGACTCCGCATATGGCCCCACGCCCAGGCCAGCATTGAGGATCAATGCATCCAGACGAATGAGCTCTTTGCTGAGACGCGCTGCTACCTCATCAGTCTGGTGAAGGTCTTCGAGGTCGAGCTGAATGGTATGGACTCTGTTGACGTCGCCATACTTTTGGAGACCTTCCTGAGCCTCTTCGAGATGCTCTTCTTTCTTGCTGAGGATGTAGAGGGCAGAACACTTGTGCTGGAGGAGATGAGCGCAGATTCCGTAGCCGATGCCTGCGCTCCCGCCGGTCACCACGTAGACCTTGCCTGACAGGTCGGGTATGTCGGTGTTCGGATCGTATGTGTTCTTGTTTCGGGGCATGTTGACGAGAAAGTTGTTTTTGGGGAGTCTTGCATACAGTAATGGAATGGAAGGAGTCGTCTACCTACAATGGGAGAAGAGAGAGCGGCGGTTGACACTTGATTACGTCAAGAGTCGTGTGATGGCGTTGGTGGAGGACCAGTGGATGAATGACGCACCAGCATGGTTCCAATGGCTTCCAGTGCGAGGAGTTGAGGTTCGCGGCACTTTGTACAGCGCCATCCACGGCGTAGGAGCATGAGCTCTCTGGCCTACGTTTTCTGTCACCCGGCCGGAAGTCGTTGTCGTCTGGAAAGGGAGTGAAGTCGAGCAGAGGTAGGATAGAGTTCACGTCTAATTCTATTTCTGTAGCCTTAAGTCATTCGGGCCGTGCCAGTCCCTGCTCCAGCACGTGCGTGACGTCCAGTGCAGTCCACATACTGTAGCGGTCGTATGCTTTCCCCCGCCAGAACACGCGCAGGAGTATGGGTCTGAGTATGGCCCCGCCGAGTGCGTTGGAAGAATGGGCGACCTGGCTGTTCTCGCCGACATGGTCCGCTATTCTGGTGGCGGTTCTGGTCGCCGTGTCCTTCCCCGTCCTCTTCCACTGGGTCTTGTATAGGAAAGCTGCGTCCAAAGAACTACCCTCTTTCTTGCTGGTCGGACCCAGCGGATCAGGCAAGACGAGCCTCTTCACTTTGGTACTGACATGAGAGACACTCTAAGGTGGGCGGAATGTCTACTGACAAGGCACATAGTTCGCCAACGGCAGCCCCTCCACCACCCACACCTCCCAAGAACCTCAAGACGCCCTCTGCGAATTACCTTCCACCATTCGATCCTCCGAAGACAGATACCGATCCGAGAATGATAACGCGCCTCGATCGCGACCCAAGTTCCAGCTTGTTGACACTCCAGGACACGGCAAGCTGCGACACCACGCCCTCTCATCCTTGACCTCGCGAAGCTCACTGAAAGGCTTGCTGTTCGTGGTAGATAGTGCAGCACTCAGCTCCGCCGTAGGACTGGCAGAAGCAGCCGAGTTCCTGCATGATATGTTGCTCGTGCTCCAGAAACGCCACACCCAAAGCAAGAGCTCCAAAGGCCCGGCATCGATACCTGTGCTGGTCGCAGCGAACAAGCAGGACGTCTTCACCTCGCTTCCTACGGCCATGGTGAAGGCGAAGCTGGAAGAGGAGATCGCAAAAGTCAGGCAGAGCAAGAGCAAGGGCGTGATAGACAGCGGAGTCGATGTGGAAGGGGACCCGGGCGGAGACGACGAACAGAATTGGCTTGGGGAATATGGGGCCAAGAACTTCCGCTTCAGACAGATGGAGGAGCATGGTGTCGATGTCACGGTCATGGGAGGAAACGTCAAAGCTGAAGGAGATCAGGCAACACAGGTGGATGGCTGGTGGGTCTGGATAGGTGAAAATCTGTAGTAGGTGCGTGTTTTTCAAGCTTTTTAGATGTGGTGATGACCCCTTCGATGCATATGTTATTGGCATGTCATCCGGGAGAGGGAACCTCCGCGAATTCCACTTGGTGGAGACTATCGATCTTCGCACTGCCCCTGGCGCACTTGTCTCACCTGTTCCCAGCAGCCTTATCGCTCGCTGTGATGTTGTAGCTAGGACAGGCTGCTACAGGGGTGGAGACATTGAGGGCAGGGAGTAGAGAGAGCAAGTTCAACAGAGTCCTTTCTGTTGGGAGATGTCAATGTTGCACTTCATACCGACTGGTAGCACTTTTTGCTGTCAGACGGAGATTGCCGGTGGAGGGGAAAGAGACTTGAGATGATGTGAATATTCACATGGATTGGCCTTCGACACTATGGGGTTAGGCACAGCACTGGGTATGTCCAGCGCATGTGTCAGTTGGCTTGCCGAAGCGAGAACTGACCTGGCCATATGAGACCTGATACATACACTCCACTTTGAAGCAAAACAATGCTCGAACTGACTGGGTCTCATCGCTTGTCTGGAGCAGAGGATGAAACATAAACTTGCTAATTCATCCGATTCAGCATTTGCCAATCTTTTCAGGCTGTTCCTGGTCGTGGCTGCTAGGGGGGTACAGCTGCTGAATTCGCTCAATGTCGCCTGTGCTGATCCTGACATTTGAGAAGTCCAATACATTGCCACTTCTCCTCATACCACCGGGTAGGAGTTCAAAGAGTTGTTCCGGACTCCTTGACGTTTGTGTCATGCCCACGATCGTTGCATACTTCAGATCATCGTCAGGTAACCACGGGGCTCCCGCAAAGCTGCCGTACAGCATAATGGAATCGTCTGGGAAGGCGGTCAGTGTCAAAAAGTCTTTTCGAGTTGCAGTGAACTTACAGTCAAATAGGTCCTGATGGACAGGTCCGAGGAGTGTCTGAGGGCTCAAAGTCGGCCATGGCACGAGCTCTGACCACGGTGACCCGTAACGTCTGGCAGTATTCAAGTCGCTGAGACTACATAAGGCCATCAGTATCCTTGAGTGTATGGGAGCCTTCAAAAGAGCTCAAAACTTACACACGCTCCATTGTATCTCCTGGCTGATAAGGTGATCGCCGGTTCAAAACTTTGTCTAGGAGCGACGGAGCTGTCAGTATGAAAATTACCCAAGGTAGATCAAAATAAAACCCTTACTCCTTCGATACCATTGACGTTTCGCCATCTGACAGAAACATAGCGGTTTGCATCGGGTCTCTGGTGTTCATGGAGAAGCCCGAACACATGTCCTGCGAGATGAGTCGTCAGTTGCGTCCACCCACCAGGTCTTCCCCATTCTCACCGAATTCGTGAGGCATATCGTACTGAAGCGTCAGTGAGCTTGAATATCATTCCGCGAATGAGAATTCTGGTGGCCACGTACAGATATCGATTCGCCCTGGCTCCCGCAGGTCAGATAATTGGCATGACGTGCTCCAGCACCTCGCTGAAATGCTGTTGCAGCATAGCCTGTCGTTGCGAAGCAGAAATCCTCGCTATGGAGTATGATTCGGAGGACATCTTGCGGCGCACTCGTACACAGAACCGAGGCTGGGTCTTCTGGGTTATCGACATAGCTTTCAACCTTGAGAGACGATACTGCGAAGGCGCGCTGCCACACGTTGATCCCTCTCACAACGATGTCACTCAAATTTGTGTAGGCATCAGTTGATTCATCTGTACACGGTCAGCATTGGGAAGTCGAAGAGATGGTCACATATACGCTCGCGTACAGCAATACCGAACGGTTCTGTTTTGGTCCTGGTCAGCGGGCCAGATTGGCCAGGCCGCTGACTCGTGACGTGAGAACCACCTTTTGTCGTTCCTGCTGCTGATTCCTGTTCCGTTGTGCAGAGGACAAGCTGCTGCAAATGCCAGCAGACCGAGGAGGGATAGTACTACCGAGAGGGCTGAAGGTCCCATGTTTCCCTGCCGTACATCTGTCAGATTGGAGCTTTGATTCTGTGTGTGTCGAGGTCTCAGTATGGAATCTACACAGATGGCAGTGGTTTACTTTCACGGCACTAATGTGCCATGCGACGATAAGTTGCATGTGTCAGCGAATTGAAAGTGTCATATTTCCTTGAAGTGAGGCTACTTTGCTGTCTTCTAATCCCAGGATGGTCTCAAATTTGGCCGGACGTCCGCATGTAAATGGTTCGTTGATCTGAAACTGACGCGTGGCTGGAACAAGACCGGACCGTGTAGTCTCGATTCCTGCCTTGGAATGAACAAGTCTCGTTGCCAAGCAGGACGGCATATGTGATCTCAATCCAACGCCTCAGACCCTTCTCAGCATGCTCCCCCGCTCAGGTCTGACTCTCTCCGTTCCTACGGTCCACCAGGAGGAATGCAGTAGCCTGCATGATTGTGCACAGTCCAGGTCACTTCCTCCCATCCTGGTCTCTGAGCCGCCATAGCGCCCGACATCTGGTTGTTCGGATACAGCTGCGCCATCCTCGCAGTGTCACCTTCACTGATCTTGGCCTTGGAATAGTCAATTTTCCCAGTTTGTGGATTTCTCGTAGTACCAGCTTGCAAGACTTCACTGATAGCATTCGGATTGTTTAGGTCTCGATACACGAGGATGGCGTTGCTCAAGTCAGAATGATAAGTGTTCGTACCACCCATGAACGAATCGTAGAGCATGATCGAATTTTTGTCAATATCTGCTGAGCGTGCTCGGGAACCGATGACATATGCGAACCAGTATACCTCCGGCATCAACTCTGCAGCTGAAAATCCATACCGTAGCGCGATGTCCTGATTGAAACATCTGGTCGGGGGGTTAGAAGGGCGATGACTTGGTGGGAAGGGAAGGGGAATCACAACTCACGCTCCGCAAATGTCATCTCCGGGTTGATATTTGCCTGATGCTTGGGATGTGATGTCAGTGACGACCTTGCACACCGTCAGCGTCGAAAAATTAGTGTGTTCCGGTCGGGGCAGATCCTCACCCTCGCATAATCGGGCAGATGATGGCACCGGAATTCGATGTAGTCGTACGCATCAGGCCTTTGGTGCTCATGCATTAGTCCCATGACGTGTCCGAACTCATGAGCCACGGATGTTCTTGCATGGTCTAGGTCTCCTTGGAATGCAGTCATGGCAATGTGCATGACATTTGCATGGGCGAATTTCGGATCGACATAGTATCCGGCGTATGCATAGGTCTGTCCACCAGGATTGGAATATATGTGCAGAGCATCTGCCGGCACCCCAGCCATGTCACAGACGGTTTTGAGAACGCTGGTGCCCAGTGCAGGGATGATGCTCATTGTCGAGATCTTGAAAGTTGGCTCCCAGATCTGGATGGCTCGTGAGACTACGTCTTGGAGCTCGTTGTAGTCGTTGACCGTTTCGACTGCTAAATATTAGTAGTTGATAGTCAAGCAAATTGCATGACCTACAACAGTAACGAACTGGCGTGCTCTGGGTTTGACCTGCTGGCCACGCAGGCCATGGTCCTCTGGTTGCACGTCCAGCAGGCTTAGGCCATTGCCGCACGGAGTACCATCTTTTCTCGTTGACGTGGTCGGTGATGTTTCCGAGCAGATGAGGACAGGCTGCTCCTAAGACGGCCAATGCGAGCATGAGCAGGAGAACTGGTAGCCTCGAAGTACCCATCTTTCACTTTTCGGCTAGATGTCTATGGTCGGACCGTGCCTATGTAGAGTATTCTGAAATCTTGATTGGCATATGCATTCCACGCAGTTGATGGCTCGAGCAATGCATGTGAAGGTATCCCACATGCACAAGACAAGCCTTCATATGCAAGACAACATGCGAACAAGTGCGGGCACTTGATATGAATCTGAGCCTTGGTCTTTTCATGGTCACATGGAGCCGAGAGAGAGCTTGGACGTCCGTGATTCGACTCAAATCGCATCGACTCTGATCTACAATCAGCTATGTTCCGGGCTAAGGAGCTCACGTGGCAAGGAAAGAATGGGCGGCCTAACCGGGCCCTGTAGTAGCAACTCATGCATTAGGAGGTTATATATACATCGAAGGAGGAGTATACCATCCGTCGTCCTTGGTCAGTTCCGAGCTCTATCCTCACACAGCATCATAAACCATTCGAATCAATGCACCTCTGGCTTGCCTGGCCGCCAAGCTGCCCCCCACACCAAACAATGCACAAGATTGGTGTCGCGCCTTTGTTCACTATCTAGAACCAGAAGTGTTGGCAGCGCTCTCTCGTTTCCTCCGCCGCCGTTCCCGAGCGGTGGCTTTGAGGGCATCCTCTGTAATGTAGCTAGGAGGAAGTTCAAACTCCTTCTCTTCCATCTCCGGCAACGGCAAGCCAAAAGCAGTCACACTACGACCATGTCTCTTCTTGCTAAGAGCAGCATCACGAAGATGGCGCTTGGCGTAGAAGCTGGTGATGGGAAGTTCAGGACTCGGAGGAGCGGGCGGCAATATCAGTTTGATGGGCGCCGGGGTGGCAGGGGTGGCAGGATATGAAGTCGACGCGGAGCCCGAGGCATGGACACGTTCCTTCCCCTTGATGCTGGTCTTGGCTCTCAGGGCGTTGGCTGTTTCCTGCTGGAGCTGTCGGGCCGCAGAGGCATTGAGATCGCTGCTCGGCGGTTCCACGCTGCCCTCGGTGGTGTTACCCTCCTCCTCATCTTCCGCGTCCTTGGCAGCTTGAGCGGCCTCCTTCTCAAGACGCAGCTTCTTCTCCTGGTCCTTCCACTGCTTGAATTTGTCCACCAAAGTCTGGACTTCCACGATGAAGTAGTCCCGCTTTGGTTCATACTTCTTTGCCTCAGTCTCTGTCACACCCGTGATGCCCAACACGCGGAGCCAGTCATGGCCCTTGAGCCCGTCCAGCAGTCGGTCCAGTTGCACCTTCTCGTGCATGGCCCGCTCACGTTCGATGTTTCTGAGCTGCTTCTCTTTCCGTTCGGCTCGCTTGTGCGACTTGAGAAAGTGGTCATCAGTTAGAGGATCGTCTGGATTGTCGGGGAGGTTGTTCGAGACAAAGTCGAGATTCAAGCTGGGACTGCCGTTGAATTGGCTGAACGAGTTTCGCGGCGGCGTCGCAGGTGGGCCCGCAGAGCCATTAACCGACGCCCGGCGCCCGTGAGTCGAAGCCTTGCTCAACTTCGCAGGCGCTGAGTCTTCTTTCTTGGCATCGTCTGTGAGGTAGAGGACGGTGTCTGCGGTCAAGAACTCCTGCTCCTTGGGTGCATCGAACATGACGTCTTCATAGTTGGGAAAGTAGGTGGCCAAGTCGCTCTTCAGCCTCGGCCCATCATCGTGACTTCGCAACGACCGCTTGTCTTCCTGCTTCTGCTGTGGTGGCGGTGGTGGTTGTGGGACGGGATTCCGCGTACCCGGGACCTGTATGCGTGGACGGCGCAGCAACTCGTCCTCATCATCGATCAGAGTGCTCTTGACGCCATTGACCGTCTGCTGCAGTCGACCGTGTGGTTCTCGTCGTACGATCTTGGTCGGCGGTTTGAGCTGCGAGCCAGCGAGAAAGGCGTCGAGAGTGCTCTGCTTGGGCTGGGCGTGAGTGTGAGGGTGAGAGTGTGGTTGGGGATGGGCGTGGGCGTGGGCGTGGGCGAGGATGGGCTGGTGGTGGTGTTGTTGGTGGTGTTGGTGGTGGTGGTGTGAGGAGCTGCGGATGCTCAGCTTCCGTCTCTTCGCAGGCCGCCCGTCGCTGTCATCGTCCACCTGCATCGCCTTCTCATCGCTGCTGCTGCTCCTATCGGCGATCCCATGGTCTCGCGGTGGCCCACCAGCCGTGCCGTGTGCTGATAATGCGGTGTGGTGTGATGATATGGCGTGGGTTGTGTGATGCTGATGAGGCCACTGATGGGATGAAGCCTCGGCCGACGCGCTTGTTTTCGACGCAACTACCTGTCCACCGGACGCCCTCGCGGCGCCAGTTCGCGACGATCCTGGCATTGCTGTCGTGAAGTATCATTGCGATCCGGTTCTGCCGTTCTGACGAGCCACTGTAGTCGGGTCCGAGCACATGTCGCGGATGATGCTTTCCCTCGCGACCCTTCTGCTTCTGGCTTGGTGTCTGCAACTCCCTCCCTGCCCAAGAGGAAGCCATGTTTGGCGACAATAATGCACGGCGCAGCACCCAGGCAAACTAAGACAATAATACACCATACACCTACAAATACTCTGACAGGACACGCCGTGAAATCGTCACCCTCTCAGTGCGGTGGAGACTAATGCTGGGCATTCATTTTGCCATTGAGCTCTCTCTCCTGCCTGGGATATTCCCGCTCGGACGTATTCTTGTTTCTACCCACTGGGGCATCACCTGCTCCCGTTCGTACATCATCAGATCTCATCTAAGGCTACTACTACTTCATGAACTTCGAGGCAAGATTCATGAGGCCTCCCAAACCGCCAGACGAACCACCGCCGCTGGACCCGCCACCCATTTCGCTCTTCATGTACATCTTCAGCGCCATCTGAGCGGCTTGAGCAACGGCATTCTGCTTGCTGGCCCCTTCTTGAAGATTGCCTTGAGATGACTGTTGGTCGAATAGTTTCGCGGCCTGGACAGAACGCATCAGCATGGATGAGCCAAACAGCACAAATGCACACGTGTAACCGACGTACCTGTCCCATTGCCATGCCAATGAAGGCATTCTGACCAGACCCGCTCTGTCCGCTACCAGACCCGCCCTGATTGAACATCTTGAGCGCCTGCATGGCTGCAGCGCCCCCGATGTTGTTCGAATTCGCTGGACCCGAACTGCCTCCGTCGCCGTAGAACTGCTGGTGGTGCCTCACAGCTTGGTCCTCATCGATGTCATCGTTCTGTGACTGCTGGTGCTTGCCACTGAGCATTCCCAAAGCTTGGCTGAACAGGTCTGAATCGCCGCTGGAACCAGCGTGTTGCTGGGCGTGCGATGCAGCACCAGAGAAGTCGTCTGATCCTCCTCCATAAGCACCCCCACCGCCGTAAGATGTGCCGCTAGAGTCACCATGGCCGTCGCCGTAGCGACGGCCTTCCGAGTAGGCGCCCTCAGGACGACCGTGGTCTGACTGGTGTCCGTATTCACCTTCCTGTCGACCGCCATAGGAGTTTGCACCGCCTCCGTAGCTGTCGTTGCCATACTCATTTCCGCCTTGCTGTCTGCCACCGTAGTCATCCCGGCCTTGCCCGTACTCATTGCGGCCTCCGCCATAGCCACCATCATCTCGTCTGTCCTGACGCCCACCACCGTAGTCATCCTGGCGATCATTCCCATAGCCGCCGCCCTCTTGGCGTTCACCACGACCGTACTCATCTCCACCGCCACCGCCGTAGCCACCACCCTGGCCGCCCCCGTAGCTGTCGTTGTAGCTCATGCTTGCCGTCCTGGATTCGTGAAGCTGTTGGGGTTAATTTTAGCTACGGTCGATATTATAGTGATTAGGAAGTAAAGCAGCAGTCTTACTTTGAACTGATCTCGATGAGGGTCACCACCCTCAATGCAATGGTTTTGGGGAACACGCAACGAAAGTCCTGAAACACAATTCAACGCCCATCACTCTATTTCCCTCACAGCTCCTGCCTGTCTGGTCCAGACCACCACCATCACTGAAACCTGGCTCGCGCTTGCCCCGCTGACGACATCAAGGACCCCCACCACCACTACCAGACATTGACACACGCGCGCCACGCGTTACATTCACTTGATCTCGTGAACTCTAAAACAAGGAACTTGTGACACCCTGTTGACGCGAGAAGACATCACTGCGGACGTGTTATGTAGGCAGGTCAACATCCTCTCCCTCACCATCTTCAATTGAGCTGCCAAACTTCGAACGCTCAGACCAGCACCTCAATTCAAAAACTGCAAGCAGAACCCAAACGCTTATTGAGAAGCGAAAATGACGAATTGGTCCATCGTTGGCGGCACAGTCGTGGCCATCATCGCCATTTTTGCCAGCTACATCTATGTCTTTGGTCTTCCACCAGAGATGAAGCGCGATCTTGAACGCAAGGCGCTGCAGACGATGGGAGAGGTAACTCTATATTTTCACTGCACTCACTTTTGCCCTCTCCGTGTCGTCCGCCACGGCTTCTTTCCCCTTCCCCCTTCGCACCAGCCTGTAGATTCCTGCTTGTGATCTCGGGTGGCTCGCTGACGCTTAGCGCAGAACAAAGCCTCCTACATGATGCAAGAACAAATCAACAAAGTCCCCGATTCGGATCAGCAAGATGTCAAGGACTTGAAAAAAGGCTTGGCAAATCTGGGAGGTGGGGCCTTGAAGAATCCTCTGGGAGAAGCAGCGGGCGAAGGAGCGGATGAGGCCACCAGGCCGATAACGGGGCGTTGAAAGGGCTTAGACCCTGGTCACGGAGAGAGTAGTAATCGTGGAAATGTTTGAAGGTACAAAGAGGTGCTGAACGGTTGCGGGACCACGCGACACACTACGTGCGTAATATCATATCTGGGCAGCAGTGCGCAAAGTCATCATACGCCATCACCACTTCTCCCCCGTACCTTCATCCAACCACTGTTACTCTTCTCAGTCTTCTTAGCTTCAGACGCACTGGAAAGCCTCTCGTCTTCAGCACCATCGTGGGGTGCAACTGTCATGATGCTCATGGTTGCCGCGTGCTTGCTTTCGAATGGCCGTCGAGAGCCGCCTACAAGCACTGGTTTCTCGTCCTCGCGGTCTTCGTCCCACTCGGCTTCTCCCACCACCTCCCACTCGGCCCCGGACATTTCATTGTTCAAGAAGATCCGTAACTTATCTGCAAGGCGTGTGGATGAACCAAGCTTCCAATCTTTCATGTATTGAAGGCCTTCTGCGCTGGCTAGATTGTGGTTGACCGAGTTGTGAGAGAACACACCAAGTCGAGTTCCGGGATCCTCCTTGGCTGACGTGGTAGTCACTTTGCTCGAAGTTCCTGTTTGGTTGCGTGTGAGTGGGGGCTTTCGTGCCTGCGCCATCAGCAGTTGGTAGAGGTTTTTGCCCATGGCACAGACGTCGTCGAAATTGTTGATGCTCTCGAGGCCCTGAGTCTTACAAAGCCACGCGATGTTGTATGCCAGCATCGTGACACCCTCAATGAAAAATTTGTAAGCTTTGTCATCTTCTTTGGCAAGCTGCCCCAGAGGGCGATCCAGCCACAGTGGTCGAGGACGAGGAATATCTCGCTCAATGACGCGCGAGGCCACAGGGCTCGGAGACTGGCTGTTCGAAGGTCCAGGAAACTTGATCCGAATAGGCCGATAGCTGGACTTTTCTGGCATAATTGCAGCCCGGGGAAAGTTTTCGTGCGGTATGAGTAGTTCGCCGGGCAAGCGGAGGGAGAGGTAGTGTGAGCAGAGGTTGACCAAGCGAGCCACACTGTCAAGAGCTTCAGATATCAAGTCGTGTGGTTCTGCAATGGTCCTGCCACCCACAAGTGGTTTCTTAGCTGCTGGCAGTGTCCCGTTGTTCAGCTCTCGCAGGTCTGGGATCCTCAGCGCTCCAAGTATGTACTCAGATCTGCCATCTGGCGCTCTTCTTCGGTGGAAGTTCATAGCCACTGCAGCCTCATGGCAAAGCAATAACCGCGCATCCACGATACGGTGACGGACCTTCTCCAAGCGAGCATATGTCTTCTTCGTGGCATTCTGCACGGGCTCGACGGACCTAGGCTTCGACTTATCGAGCTCCGACCTCTCAGCAACAAGTTCCTTGTGTGAGTGGTCGATCTTTTCTTTCCGAGCATTGATTTGCTTGCGATAATCCTCCATCTGTATGCGCAAGTCTGCAGCCTTCTCCACGATGAGATTGATGCGGAACTCGGTCCCTTCTTGCTGTGCTTTTGCATGCTCGGCGCTATTTTTTCGTATACTGGTCGTGACGGTGTCAAAATCTACGTCTTGCGGCAGAGCAGCGATCACGCCGTCGTTCCCAGGCCGCAGAATAGCTTCTGCATGTGAATGGTGCCTCTCTCGCTCGAGCAGGCTTGTTGCTTGTTGAATGCGAGCGCCGTAGAAGAGGGCTCGTGCGCACGAAGCACAAACAGGCTTGCGTCGTCCACCAAGCGTACGAGCACAAATATCGCAGCCGATGCGGGTGTCTGCCATCACCGCTCTAACACCACTTCAGCCCGATGGATTCTATCCAGGAACAGCGGGAAATGATGCCTGATCATATTGGTAGACTTCACGCAGTGATCTGGCCTACACGCTCGGAATCGAAATCGACATGATCGTTTGGTAGGGAGGCGATTCGGAGTTCCTGGGCTGGGCAGGTGAATGAGTAACGCGACTCGGAGCGTAGACGGGGAAGTCATAGTCACCGCCGCAGTCGGACTGGCATGTGATGGCGCGTCACGGCCCGACGCGCCCACATCCACACGCCTATATGTCTCACGCGACCTTCTCCACTCCTTCATATACCGCAGGATCTTTGATGAGCGACGTTCCGACGGCACCAGCAGACAACGAGTGCGGTGAAGCAAGAGACTGCACCGCCTCAAGGCAGCACGCCGCTGTCGACGCCGCCAACCTCGCCTATAGACGTACCTGCTTCATTCCAGCAACCCGGCAGGGAAATGGCATCGAAGGCTGCATCTGAAATGCCACCGCCAGCAATTACAGTCCCCACCACGCAGAGAAAACGCTCCCGTGAGGGTGCAAAGGCAAAGCCGGAGAGCTCTCAGCCCGCTCTTGGCGACGTAGTGCCGCTTGCGGCCCAGGGCCAAACCTCTGACACCGACCCTTCCATCATGCTTCTTGAACCGCAGCGTCCAAATGACCGTGTTGGACTTCCCAGTACGCCTTCTCAGAGGGCACCTCTTCCCGACCCAAGTGCTGTGCAAGCTCTAAAGTCAAGATCGAAGTCCACGACATCGTCAAAACTTGCGAAGTCTGCAGCCCGAAATCAGGCCCGGGAGGAACAGGGCGGCCGAGATGACAATTCCTCGCAGCACGAATCTGACTCGTCCGATGTATCTGATCAAGCTTTGCCAGACGTGGCTCTTCGTAAGTTCGATTGGGATGACTTACAGCAGCGCTACAACGATAAGATGGAGGAACTCGGGAACCAAGAGCGCCAGTTGCTCGACGAGTTCAACTCAGTGATCCAGGTTCATAACTTCCCATTTTACCCCTGAGGCAGTCGTCTGACTATCTGCAGTACTTCGGCATCTGGGCAGACGTGGGCAGCGGACAGGAGATCCACCGAAGCAGCAAGCGGTTGGTGAATGCACCCACAAACGTCGTGCACATGCTGATGATCGGCAGGCTGAAGACACAGTCTGTCTACGTACAGCATGAAGAACAGGAGCTCGAGAACAGGCGTCAGCACTGTGAGCGCCATCCAGGAAGGCATATCCACTTTTGGACCTGCTGACCTGCCTGACAGACATGAACGTGGTCGCGGCATTCCAAAGTGCGCTTGCCCTTCTCGCAACATAACGGATACGGGGTAACCTCGTTCTTTAGCTGTTGCCATGTTGTTGAGCAAACCTGACTGGGCAAAAGACTTTGTACCAAACCGAGGACAAATGTTCAGCGTACAAACATCGCTTGCTCCTGAAGGTGCAGTCCGGGCAAGACCGAGATTGACACTACTCATCCAAGCCGAGGGTTGTCCCAAGCGTGTGGCCAGAGATACGAACATGGGGGCTTACGACCGAGTGGACTTTCACTCCAGCCGTTGCACCATACTGTAATAGATCGTGAGCTCATTGATGCACGCGAGTGTCGCATGGAGCCTAATCGACTTGCATAATACCCATTTGCTGTGCTACATTGGGAGGGCAGAGTTTCCAGTCACATAGCCGCCTCTCATGCTCTCACAACTCTTGTGTTCCACCTATTCCTCCTGATGCTGTCCGATCTGCGGAGACGGACATATCGCACGCCAGTCCTGTGCAGTGACAAGCCCTTCCTGCATAGTGATGCCACGCCCAGATTGGGTTCAGCCACCCTGCAGATGGGTTCCTTTTGCTGGAACGGAGGAAGCTTGAAGGACTTTGTCGAATGTCGAAGGGAGCGTCATTGCGGAAGGAGAGAATAGATTGCTCGACCACGACGTCCGCTGCGATGTCTATCCAGGTTGGGTCGGATTCGTACAACTTGCGTAGCTTCATGCTTGAGGTCCAGAAGAAGATTCGAGATTGGAGGTGTTTTGGCGTTTTGAGCAGGTCTTGAAACGGTTCATCGACTTTTGTGTTCATGCTAATTTTGCGTAAATGCCAATGATGTTGCGGACACTTGTTCTAGGGGTATGGATTTTGTCGACCCTGAGGTATTTTTCCGACATAATACGATGCTACGAAGTTACAAATCGCTACGCTACATTTCTGGCTACACCTTCAAGAAGTACCCAGCAAAGCGCGTAGAGAGAAACTTTAAGTATGGCTCCTAGATTTTGGCTCTTGCGTGTGTGTTTGTTCCCATAGCTCGTCCAGGCGAATGGCCATACTGATGTTGAGATGAGTGCTTCCATTTGCAAGACTGCTGTGCTCAGGCAAGACACCAAAGTATGCCACATATCACATCTCCGTTGCTTACTACGAGGCCGATCTGGGTTTCTTGTACAGTCTATGGACATGCAGAGCAACCGATCGATTAATATCTTCCTCCAGCTGTCAGATTCAGACCGAGGTAATTGCTGGATCAAAGGGACAGACTGCCTAACTGACTCCTTCCACATCAATTTACTGCGCACTTTGCAGAGTCACCAGGCTCAGTGCTCGATCTCTGGTCCTTCTTTCTGCCGTCCACAGCCGGAATGCAGGCAGCTGTGTCTTCGGCGATCACAGGCTGTAGTGTCGCTATCCCGTTTGACGAGCATTTCGTGCGTCAACTGTCTTTGCCCGCAGACACCAGTAGGCCAGCCTTTTGATTTTACATTCACCAAACGCAGACTCGGCTTGTTGTGGAATGCTTTGAGCAGTAGATACTGGGCGATTCGCAACACACCCGCGAAATCATGTAACCCCAGGCTCCTAAGCTCTTGTGCGGCAATACGGGCTTGGGCGGACATCAAACGGAATACATATTACATTATTCTGATCTTGCCGCGCCAGTGCTCTGACTGCTATCTTATTCTTATCAACGCTCGGCCAATTTCGCCACACGAGGTGCCGGGCTTCGCACATTTAAGCTTTGTCGATAGCCGGTTCGCCATTTCCAGACTCTCTAGAAGATCAGAATTAGAGATACGACTCTTACACAACCGAAGACCTAACAACAGGTCTGGAATATGGGAGAGGCGCGTAGTCGGTCATCGTGGCAAGAAGTCGCGGCTCAGAAAAGACTCGAACGAGACCAAAAGATCGCCGAAAAATGGCCGATTCCAAAGGACCTTCCAACAGACGAGCAACACCTACAGGATGTGTCCGGTTTTATAGAGAAGCATGAGCTGTTGACAGCGCGGGAGTTGCAGTTGACAAATGCATCCGCCGCAGCGGTCGTTGCCAAGATCGCTTCAGGCATCTGGACATCGGAAGAAGTGACCCAGGCAGTGTGCAAGAGGGCAGCATTCGCACAGCAGCTTGTCAACTGCGTGACTGAGGTCTTCTTCGATGAAGCTATTGCTCGAGCCAGGGAACTTGATCAGAAGCAAAAGGATGGAAGGCTTGTCGGGCCTTTGCATGGCTTACCGATCAGTCTGAAGGATCAGTTCAATCTTCGAGGCATAGATTCGACAATCGGATATGTCGCGAGGTGTGGAAAGCCCGCGACCGTGAATTCTACCTTGGTAGACCTCCTTCTCGAGGCTGGAGCTGTATTGTACTGCAAGACTAATGTGCCCGCTACCCTCATGATGGGTGAAACGGTGAACCATGTGTTCGGCCGGACGGTGAACCCGTTCAACAAGAAGCTGAGCTCTGGCGGGTCCTCGGGCGGCGAATCTGCTTTGATCGCGTTGAAGGGCAGTTACCTGGGTGTTGGAACGGACATTGGCGGGAGTATTCGGCATCCCTGTCATTTCACCGGCTTGTACGGGTTGAGGCCTTCACATGGACGAGTGCCGTATCAGGACGTGGCGAACACCTTCTTGGGCCAGGAAGCTATTCGTTCCTGTGCGGGACCTATGGCACGAACAGCAGCCGACATCCGGCTGTTCATGTCCAGTTTGCTCGTAGCAAAGCCTTGGCTTCGAGACCCTCAATGTTTGCCGATACCATGGAGAAGCGAAGACGAAGAGTTGCCAGAAAAACTGTGCTTCGGCATCGGCTGGAGTGATGGGTCGGTCGCACCCACACCGCCTCTTCGTCGTGCTTTGATGATCGCGAAGCAGAAACTCCTCGACGCTGGGCACGAAGTCATCGATTATACGCCCTTCGAAATGGAAGAAGCGCGGCAAATTGCGCTCGAGATGTGGAACGCCGACGGCGGTGAGGAGTTTCAACGCGACACGGATGCTTCTGGTGAACCGTTACACCCCAAGATCGAAGGCTGGCTCGGGAAGAGCGCAAACGCACCCAGACCGACCGTTTTCCAGACATGGCAAAATCAGTATCAAAGGACGGTGCTAGCTCAGAAATGGTCGGAGAGATGGGAAGCAACAGTGAGTATGACAGGAACCGGTCGACCAATTGATGGATTAATCATGCCGAGTCTGCCTTTTCCTGCTGTGCCCCACAACAGCCAGTATCCTTCTCGATATGCACACCTGTCACCCTTGCTAGATCTTACGACAGGCTCGTTTCCTGTAACAAGGGTTGATCTCGAGGCCGACGTGACTGCGGAGGGACAGGAGCTGTTGACGGCGTATGATCGAGAGGCCCAGGAGTTTTATGGCGCTCCTTCCAAATTTGAGAATTCGCCCGTAGGTCTTTCTGTGATAGCTAGACGGCTCGAAGAGGAGAAAGTCGTGGCAATGCTCCAGCTGATGAGCGACCTGATCGGCGTAGATGATTAGTAAGCGTAGCATTCACCTTTGGTATTGCACAGACTTTTGTTCCTTATTCAAGGCTCTCCAAGCCAGTGGAGCATGGTGGTTGGGGCCCATCTCCTTGAAACCACAATCCTGGTAGGCATGGTGCTGAAATCCAAACTGGCCGCCACAGGCCTGAGAGACCACGTTTGTTGGAAGTTTTCACCAGCAGCCCGTTCGAGCGTTTTCGGGACAATGGCCGACCGCGAGCTGTTTGAGAGTTTGACGTTCGTGCAGAACAATTCCATGTCAGCGTAATCGACGGTCATTTGAATGGAGGCCTGCATGCTTTTGTGGAGCTCAACGCTCGTTCAGAGGCAGATACACCAAAGTGGTCATCAGCATCGCCGTAAGTCAAGCCTAACAAGTAATTACGAACTGCTGTGCGTGTCCTTGAGAGAGGCGTCAGCTGATTCCGTGGACAATCCGGAAGACCTGATCAAGCTTGAAACTCTTCTTGAAGAGGGCGATCTGGTGGCAGGGACCAGCTCATGTTGTGCATGCATGTTGCGCATATGCATGACCTTTTTGCAACTTGATATCAGCCATCAAGACCAAGCGCCAGTAGGATAGTCAAGACCATGCGGTTCGCGTCGATCAAGGAGAAGCGAGCTCGAGTCCTTGTTAGTCAGCCCCCTTTGGCCGAAACTTGCACACCTCACGCATTCATCTACCCCTTGTTGGGAACATTTGGGCCACAATACCAAGCTGGCTGCTATAGAGCAATTGCGACAGATGCAAGTCAGCATTGGGAAGCTTGTCGCAAGATATCGCCATCAACGACCAGGTCCGATCAGCGTCCCGTCTCGAGCATGCTATTCTCAGAGCACGCATACCACTCCTAATGACCTATATCGCCCATCTTAAGACGGAGCTGGGCCAGCTAGCCTTATTCCATGCCGTGCACCAAACACGTCGAACTCACGCACATAAAATCTGCCCATGCACACTGACCAACCACAGTTGGGCCACCAATGCATCTCTCAGCTACATAGGCCAAACTGTAGCTCTTTGCCCTCAATAGCCTGTGGCAATTTCCCGTCAGTGCGAGCGAGGGTTCGGGGGCGAGACTTTTGATCGACCGCGCTGCTCAGTCACGAGCGGCGTTGCTCCACGACTCAGGTCTTGAATCCTGCCGGTCCAACATTTTATCACTCTGACATGACATAAGTAAGTCTCCCTGGAACATTGACTCGCAGTAGCAACCACGGACTCTCAATGGTAGTAGGTAACTGCAAGTAATATCCCCCTTGCCGTCTCTGCCTTTTTGCGGTTACATCTACTTCCATAGCCTTTTCACGATAAACTGCGGCGTCACACCTCGTATACCTCGCTCGTATCACACGACAATCACATGAACTTCGACATTCTATGCGCTGGATCGCGGTAGCTGTGGGCTATGGCTCGATTCTTTGCTTCAGTCGATCAGCGATAGCGCAAAGCTTGGGGCCAGATTTGTCGCCCTGTGCAGTAAGCATGAATTTCCAAGAACGTGCTAGCATGGTCAAGCTGACAAGCATCTTTCTAGACGTCCTGTATTGTCGAAGCACTTCCTTCTTCTGGCTGTTCAGTCACGAATACGACATGCTTGTGCACGAGTGCCTCTTTCAGTGCGGACGTTGCCAAGTGCCTGCAGGCGAATTGCACCGTGAGAGAGTCCTTAGGTATCAGTCGCTCCCGATTATGTGACAAGCCGAGCTAAGACCATCCCACAGCACTTGCAAGATATCAGCGCTCGTCATGTGGTACTCCCATAAGGAACCAGAGTGGCATCACACAGCGGGTTATCTGGACGATGTTCACAGTCACGACCATTTCCGTGCTCGGACGGCTACTGTTCCGAAGTCCACTCATGAAAGGCTCTGGGTTTGGATGGGACGATTTGTCGATTTGCATAGCGTTCATCGTACTCATACCTCTTTCCACTGAGGTCCTGCACATGGCCCAACAAGGCCTTGGGAAGGATCTCTGGACGCTGGAACCGGAGCAAATCACCGCGACCATCTACCATTTTTGGGTTGAAGCTATGCTCTACAACTTTGTGATGACTTTCACGAAGATCTCAATCATTTTGCTTTATCTGCGAATCTGGACAAGCGATAACACCCGTACTGGCCGCTTCCGGAAGGCGTGCTTCGCGCTGATTGCTGTTCACGTTGCATGTGCCATTGTGATCGCTTTTACCGTTGCTTTCGAATGTTCTCCTGTCTCTCTAGCGTGGACGCGGTGGGATGGCGAGCACGCTGGCACTTGTATTGACTATCAGGCGCAGAGCTATGCCATATCAGCTCTCAATATCGTCCTCGACTTTGCCACGTTCTTCTTGCCGATTCCTAAACTGATGGGGCTCAACATATCCACGCGCAAGAAAATCGGCGTCTGCATTACCTTTCTCGTGGGATTTCTGGCGACCCTGTTCTCGGTCATTCGTTTGGCATACCTCGCAAAATATGGTCTCTCGGCTAACTTCACCTACTACTTTGCGCAAATCGCCATTCTCACCGATCTGGAGTGTACGCTAGCGGTGATCTGTGCCTGTCTTCCAAGTATGGCTGGTCTCGCCCAACGAGTCTTTGGGCATGCATCGAGAAGCTGGAAGTCAACTTCGGCCACTCGCTCCACACATGCGGCGCAGAGGAGGGTGCAGCTTTCGACTCTTGACTCCTACCACACAGCACAAGAGCGAGGTGAGACCGCTTCCACAGTCTGCCTGCAAGCGAGCATTGCTAAGTACGATGACAGAACAATATGAACTTGAAAGTCCTACATGGCAAATCCACGATATGCCCAAGACTGCTTCAAAACGTCTGCAAGGAGCCAAGCACGAGTTCAATTATCCGCGCACGCATTCTGTTGAAATGGCAAGATCAATAGGCCAGAGTATCGGTCACAGCAGTCAGAAAAGTATGGAATGGTTGGCAGGCCATCACCAGCGCTGGATGGGTCCAAGATGTCTGCCCAGCACTCAACCGCACCCTTCGAAGCAAAATGTTTGCAGCAGGTGTGGAGATGAGAACGATCAATTCCAGCACTAGGATACGAAACGCTGCTGACTGACGAGGCATTCTCGGGGCTGACGTAGATACAGAATAAGAGAGCATACCTTGCAAGGCATCTTTGAACATTGTCGCATCTACCAGACCTCGGGTACATTGCAACTTCTACCACGATCAATCTCTAATGTGTTGTTTCATGGCGGAAATGCACTTGTTTGACTGCTTAGTAGAGGACCGCACATTGCCATAGAAAGCAATGGGCGCTGCGACGTTATCATGCTGCTGTCCAGCTTAACCAGGGGTTTGTGCAGGAGAGAGGCACACTCCGTACTCGATCATGCTCCTGTGGTCGTATGGTGGGAAGTTTATGGCATCTCTTTCCATAGATGAACACACGTGTGATCGACGATTTCGTCCCGCACATCTGCGGCGTCCTTTGACTTTTTCCTACTTCAGAAACATACTATCAGACAACACATGTCATGATGGGGTGGACAAGACGGAATGCACAGTGACAAGTTTTTACATTATTTACAGTCTCTTACAAGTTTTCGACATCCGCGAGGGGCTTCTCCTCAAACGATAGCCTTCCAATGTGCTTTCCTGCCAATTCTGAGCTTATTCTGGTAGCCGAGCACTTGCATACGCTGCTCAACAGTCCAATGGTACAACGGTGTGGACTCCTGTGCGCATCGATATCTGCCCATGTTGAGTCTCACCTTCTTGGACCACTCATCTTGGTCCTTTAGCTGAATTCGCACCTTCACCGGCCATACCTCCAGAACCCACCAGCCCTTGGCTTGAACCAACTGGTCGTTGATGTCCGAAATGCCATCAAAATAATCCTCGATCTGCTCTGGTATCCAATCCTGAGACAGTCTGCGCCTTTCCTTGTCATCGTACAGATTGACGTGATGCATGCCTTCCGGCTCATCCTTCTTCACAGGTTCCAGAACAGAAGCGCGCCTCTCGATCGGCCCCAACTCTCCTTTCTTGTGGCGTTCCGCAAGTTCAGGTGGAGGTAGCTGCCCTGGATTCGGCAATTTGGTGTACAGCGGCCACAGAGTGTGCACATCGATGCCTTCCTCCGCAAGTCTGTGCGACTTGAAGATGATGCCTGTGTTGCATTCGAAGCATTGCCTGATCATCCAACGCAATGGGATCTGGCTCAGCTTGTGCCGAACCTCGTTCTTTACTGCACCACCACCCACATCAGCGTGGCATCCCGCAAACCATACTTCCAGCACGTCAGTGTCAGTGACCGCATCCTTTGCTTCCGCCATGACTTTCCATTTTGCCTTTGCACCAAATCCGTCTCTTTGCCGATATCTACAAGTCTTAAACTTGGCTCGTCGTTCGTCCAGTGCCATTGCGTGTCGGAAGTGGACAGATCTATTCGTCGGAGTAAATGAAAGAGGCAGCTGCCTCGGGATAAAGCCAACACTCGCCACGCTGTCAAACACACCGACAAAGTAAACATTGACAGTTATCGAGAATGTCTTCTTGAAGTCGGCACTCATTTTCCAGCCCTGCTCGCTGTCATCCTTGTAGTATTTGTATGCGAAGGGGACCTGAGCTGTATTATGTGCTGGCAGAAGACCGACTTTGTGGATCATTCCCGCGAGGCATCTTGCGGTGTACGCTCCCCTGCTGAATCCGAAGAGACAGATTTTGTCGCCTTCCTTGTAAGTTTGCATGAGGAATTTGTATGCGTCTCGAATATGAACGCCTAGCCCGCTGCCGACTGCCATGTCGACCGCAGCGTTCATTCCATTCGAAAGCCCTCCTCCGTCATATGTGCCAATTCCACTTTGGTAGTATGTGACTTGAGAAGGGTCGGACTTTTTGAGACAGCTCACTAAGTGGACGATATTGCTGTTATCCGAGTCGAACTACAGACAGTCTGAGACAGATGCTCCAAAAGTCGTTCTTGCTCGGAGGAATCATACCTGATCGCCAGTGCCATCAAGGCATACGATTATGTTTCTTCCCTGGTGATGGTACTTGTTGGCATCTTTCACGGCTCTGATCTCTCTGGGAAGCTGTGGAGTATGCCGCTCATGGTTCGGGGCTACCTGGTCGGCAAACGGGGGCCCATCTGTGTCTTCGACTGGAGAAGACTCTGCAAGGAACCACTCGTCGCTCTTGGCAGGATCGCTTTTTGTTTTCTCACTCATGGTTGGAGAGCGAAATAGAAGGCGAGACAGCTAGGAAGCTGGGGCTAGGGTCGGAAAGGTGGAGATCTGTACGACGAGGCACTTATACTTGAACGCTACTGTTCAGCATGACGATCGCATGCGTCCAATGGATCATCTTATCTGCGGTCTCACGGACATGATAGACGCCAGAGGGGTTTAGACATCTCATGGCGTCTGCGATCTGCGAATCGTGCTACGGACCGCGAATGGCTCGTCCCACGGCGTTCTTCCGTTATACCGTAGTTCAAGCTTCCACCCAATTACCGGGATGAAAACTGAAGTTCGATCAACAAAGCACAGTAGCGTCAACCGTTGGCTTACATCACATGCGGTACAGTAGGTCTGTGCACTGAGATCTGCAATTCCATGAGCGGTTTGGGATAATGCAGATTCACATCAACCTGCAGAGTCGATTTTCGGGCGATGTTGTGGCTTGCGACTTCTGCTCACAGTATAGCGGTAATATTCACTTGCAACTGCATACAACATGCGGAATAGTTGATAACGGCCATTTTGTCCCTAGACGCTCGTGCAAGTCAGCGCTACAATGGTGAAAGCGATCAAGACCTGGTCCATCTCACAGAAAAGCCCAAAAGTCAAGTTTGAGATAGGAAAGGTGGCCACCAACTGTTGCTGCATAGTAGGCGTTTCTCAGCATCGGAGACGTCATGACTGACCAGATGCCATCAGCTCGCCCATTCTGGATTCCAGCCCATCATGACATATCTTTGGGCGCGTATGCTAGCACCATGGGCGGCCTCTGGTGATCGTAGATTTCTGGGCGGAGGAAATAGGCTGGTACCTTGCAACCTGTTCGTAGCCTGTTACTTGCGCGAGCGTGCCCAATTCTGGAGTCCGACATGCTCATCCTGAGATGTCTCACGACATTTTCTAACCATTTCGTCTGCAATTCAAGAAGGAACAGTGCCCTATGTCCCGGAGAATGGCAATATGACCGCCACGGCAGATCCGATCATTGGAGTACCGTGCTCAGAACGCCAAGACAGCATCTTGGACGCAGGCATCACAATCCGAGCCCGATACAGAAAGCTTCCAGACTCTTGCCGACCATGAGCCTAAATAACCCTCAGGGCTACCCATGTCCGTTGCTACATATTACCTCGCTCTCATCACCAATACTTTGCTCATGAGTGGGGCGTGGACGCGGAGCAGAGGTCGGTTCTGTGGTGTCATGTTGGGCACATCCGATACATCAAGACCTGGAATATGGCACTAGCCCGATACCACTGCAGCCTTACCCGCCAGCATGTGCTCCAGCATCACTGAGAAAATACCCTGGTTAGACACACAGCAGCTCGCATACCTCATCGCGACATATATTGGCCGGCAATCGAACAGGCCTGCCTATGACAGGGACGGAAGCTCACTCCAATCTTCCCCTCTTCAGGCGGAGAAATGCGGTATCTGCTGGTCAGAGTTGCTACCTGGTCTCGAACTGCCTGTGCGCATCACCCGCTGGTACTGCCGATTGTGTTCTAGTGGCCACCATGCTAGACTGCCAGTCGAATCACACCCTCATTCGGTGCACGCGCCACCTTGCGTCCAATTCTAAGTAATCTTCAATAGCTTCACTCATGCGAGGCCGACCACGACGGCATTGAGTATGCTGGATCTATTTGACGAGGCACAACGACGCCAACTCGTTTCGAATGGCATTTGCACCAAACCTACGCACTACGGCTAGACAACCGCCATCTCTCCCAACTCCACTTTGCAAAGCAGTACATCTGGTTTAGCGCCCTGCCCAATGCCAGTCGAGCGCAGGCCGAGCGATCTCGCCAGGCACGAGTCTCAGACTCTGCCCCTGGACCTGTCAATCGATGTTTCGCACTCAGACGAGGAGAGCAGCACGTGCAGCAATGAAGCACATACCATGGACAAAGAGAGCCCAGCCTGCCAACACAACAAGCGCATTGAGAAATCAGCAGTCTGCCACAATGCTCCGGGCCCTGATAATGCACGACCTACCATTGCCGAACCACATTTTCGACCTGTCCTGGGCGAATTGTGCCCTGTAAGACGACGTACATCTCTCGGTCCGATCGAACAGTCGCCCGTTTCCCCCTCCGCCTCGAGCTTCCGAAGCGTGGCTCAGTTGCCTTCGAAGCTTATGGCCCGACTTGCGCCTTCTGTCACGGAGCTGGATGAGAAAACTGCTGCAACTCACGCCGGACCGTCGTCGAGCATGGACTGGTCAGAACCTCGTAAACGGCGGAGGAGAATCATGATTTCTTCCATGATCTGCCTATCAATCCTGGTCATCCTAGGTGCCACGCTCGGAACTTATTTTGGGTTACAATGTCACGATAGCACCTGAAGATGCCCGCAAGCTCAAAAGGGCAGTGTCTCGGTTCATATGTAGATATTGTTATACGGAGAGTTAAATATTCTGCATATGCGCCACAGCTTCATCAGTACGCTCTTCATAAAACCATCGAGTCTTACGAGGGTGTGGCCAGCATATTGAACCGGTGCCTGGAGTAGAGAAGCTAGCTGCTAGAGCCAACGATCTGTGGAGTTTGGCAACAAGGCTGAGAGCTTGAGCTTGACTAAGAATAAAGCTGGACGACTTCGAAGTGTGGGTCCGCCAATCCAATCATCATTGACACCATTCCAAGGTCCTTTTCGCTTGGTAGATAGTGAGCTGGCATCATTCCCTCAACTCATTTGCGATTTTGACAAAAGTTTAGGTGCGACACTTTTTCATTCTCAAGCCAAGCTTTTTGGTCAGGCTATAAACTTCACGATCACCTTTGGAGGACCCATCTTCACCTCATCACCGTTCTATCAGAGCTCAGACAGCCAGTCATTTCGATCACTCCCGAAATTCTGTGGCTTTGGCCGCGTCCTTGATGACTGATGCTCAACTTGCTACCTACTCACACCCGCGAAATTGCTTTTTCGTACATATTTGGTGATCCTTCCTCTTCATCACTCATCTAGAAATCTAGCGCCTCTAATTCCAGAGACTGGCCATCGTAAACCATGCACTTCTTACGCGACATACTCCTTGGCAGCCTCGCAGCCTTTCTATCGACTACGGGCACAGCCGCCGTGCCTTTCTGCGGTCCCTACTGCTACCCAGCTGGCGCGCCTCCACGGCCCTTTGATTTCACCGACGGTGAGTGGCATCAGTGGACCCAGGCCGTCTACCAGGATCTTATCGGGTTCTCGAACGAACGAGTCTCGATCGAGACCAATGCACATCATGAATTCCAACAGGCCCACATCCAAGCACCTCTCGATCTTGCCTTCGCACCAGATCCTTCGGCACTACTCTTCGCACAATACTCCCTAGGTTACCAAGCATACGAACGCATGCAGAGAAACCTCCACGAGCTTGGCGCGCCAGACCTGGGCGTACCCGATATCGACGAGATCTACGGTGATGCAATTCAAGCTGCAGCGGTGTATAGTGGACTTCTATATGAGACTCTGGGGATGATGACATTGAACGAGAGCAAGGGTCATGCTTTCGTGTCGGGTGGTGGCTTAATGCAGATCACTCATGTCGCCTGGGGCTTGGTCTACGACAGGCACGATATCTTGAACGGTAAAAATCGCTACGATCCCGCGAACAACATCATGGCTCGTGCGTTGTATACTGCAGGGCTGTTCTGAGCGTACAAGATTGCCTTGGGCTCGGGGACAAGGTGGTGCTAGTCCTGAGAGCAGGATAGTCTTACTTGGCAGTGTCGTTCTTGAGGTCTGTATGACAAGGCTGGAAGCTCGTCTACGTCCTCGGATTGTGGAGTCACTGGCCATCGAAATTTTGGTGGAATGCGAATTAGAAGGCGGTCGCTAGTGGTGTTAATCCGGTTCTTCTTCTTAGCGAATCGAATCGATTGAAGTGCGAGAATGATGACGAGTACGGCAGCTCACTCTCCTGCTCGTGTTGTGGATCATACTCCCCAATGGACACTGACATCTAGATATTGATGCTGGAAGTACAAGATGCGTCACCATTGAAGACGGCATCGCGGGATCGACGAAGTTCTTGTTCTTGGCAACAACTCCCGCCTGGTCTCATACCGTTCGTCGAGTCTCCTCGGCAACTAAGGGAACGTCATCGGGATTCGCCTCTCCCGTTGTACGGTCCGTTACTTGACCTCAGGATGCCGGAGGGAAGCCAAACCCGCGGCACGGGGTCCAGGATGAAGGGCGACGTGCCTGAGCGATTGCCAACAGAAGAGATGTCAAACAGCTGGCTCAAGGCTCAATAGGCAATGCTTATCGGTACTCTTCTCATCTCATCTCATGCTTTTCTCTTCTCTTCTCTTCAACCGAGTCTACCTCATCTACTTCGGTCCCAACTGCAGTAATTTCGGGCACACATTACAAGTCAGCAACCAACCTCACTATACTCTTTTTCTCACTGTCGTCTAAATGCTATGATGAGCTTCCTTTCCCATTTTGAAACTGGCTGGCTCGATGGTAGCCTCCAAGAAGAAACATGCAGACACATGCAACCCATCCACATCCCGTGGAAGAACGCCGATACCCTCCGTCCTGTAGGAGATACAGATCTCATAGCCTAGGCTCTTGGAAGTGCTCGCTGAACGCCAGTCTAGTCCTTTTTCCTGATGCATTGTTCCAATGAATGATCCCTGCCACCATGGTCCAATCCGCCAGAGGCCTTCTCATGCCACTGGCCGGCTATTGGTTTGTCGTCATTTCGTTGCGTGTTGTTTCGAAGGAGCGTGAGATTAGTTTGAGGTTGCCCGAAAAGGTGGTTACCCCAGCAACTCGCCGACCAAGACCACGCCATCCTTGCCGAATCGCAAGTGTAAAGTGCTGAAACCACATCAATGTTACATTGTTCATTCATACCATGTCTGTTTGCTCAGAAGATGCCCATGATCTTCTTCTTTTTGTCGCCTCCTTTGAGATCCTTGCTCTGGGCCTCGGCTCTGCTCATGGGGATACCCGGATCTCCGCTTGCTGCCTGCCGGATGATTGCAAGTCGCTGCTTCGCGGTCTCGTTGCCTTGGTCAGCGGCGCGGACGTACCAGACGTTCGCTTCGAGAGGGTCTCGTCGGCAGCCGATGCCCATCTCGGTGAAGTAGCCAATGGCGTATTCAGCCTTCGCCCAACCTGGGAAGAAGAAGTTAGTGCACAGTCAACGCATGGCAAGGATGGATCGTACCAGTCTCAGCAGCCATCTTCGCCCAAGCATACGCCTCATGTTCATCTCGTTCAAGGACAGGCTCTGCACCAACCATGTACCATGCGCAGAGAGCCATCATGGCCTCAACATGCCCTCTCGTGGCCGCGCCATTGTAGTAATGCACTGACAACGCTGCATCCCTGGGGCAGCCATACAGTCCATTCTCGTACGCCTGACCCATCATAAAATTGGCTTGCGCGTGGCCAAGCTCAGCAGCCTGGGTCAAAAGCTGCGCTGCATACGCCTCGTCTTTGAAAATGTCATTGCCGTACCCCTCGAGGTGCAGCAGTCCAAGTTCGAACGGACCTTGGTTGTATTGTGGATCCGCGCTCTCCTGAGCTCTCTTCAGCCACTTTACGCCATCCCGGTAGACCTGTCGTACTCGCGCGTCAAGGCCCATATCGCCGTTCAAACAAGCCAGACCGAGTCGTGTCGCAGCTCCCGGGTGGTTTTTGGAGGCCGAAGCCTTGTAGAATTGCACGGCCTTGGGACCACTCCTCGCTGTGCCCCAACCGAACTCGTAGCACAGAGCTGCACGATATCCCGCTTCTGCATGCCCGTGTTTCGAAGCTGCAACGAAGAGGGGGAAGGCCTTATCGTGATCCGGCTTAGCCTTGTTGAAGAGACCACTGAAGTAGCCATCTGCGAGATAGTACTGCGCAAATGGATATGCTCGGTCGGACAGAGTCTGCAGGATGTGTTTGGCTTCGGTCTGCAGGTCGGCAGGATCAAGGCCGTCTCCTGGCTCCGCATCACGCGCGGCATTGAGCATGAAGATGGCAAATTCATACTGCACTGCAGCATCTTTGGTTTTTTTCACGTTCGCGCGATACATTTCCAAGGTCTTCTTCGTGTCGAGCAATGACGCCGCACTTCCGACCACGGACTGCAGGCCGACATTGTTGAGTGGTGGAGCGGGAGCGACCTGCTGGTTGTAGGGCACATTGGCAAGAAGCTCCACGTATGAATGCGGCCTGCTGAGTGGTGATCTTCGCCGCGAGGAGTGGTCGCGGGCATGCTGACGAGGAGAGCCAGGGTCGGAGCCGTTGGCACTGAGTGGCGATAGAGTACGGCCACGAAGCTCGGTGCCCAGCGTATGTGCTGATGCAGGTCTGGGCAAGCCGGGTTGTGGTACTCCCAAGGTCTGCGAACCAGACAGCGAGTACGAGGTTCGATGTGTGTTCTTAAACTCAGCACCACCAGAAGAGCTGGAGCCACTGGACAACGTGGTCATCTGCGATACTCGGTGAGATGGCTTCGCTCTCGAGGACTCCGGGAAGGCATGATATTGCAGGCCCGTGTTGTCCGGTGTGTCGGGTGTTCCATGGGCAAGCTCGCCATCTTCGCCCTCCTCATCTATCCTGGGTTGAGTGTGCGTGCTGGAAGAGTGTCGGCTATGGCTGTGACCAGGATGGTAGCTAGCTCGATGAGGCTCCGGAAACGCGTTGGAATCCTTGCTGCGAATCGGCAGGGAAGCAAGGCTGTCGCCCATGCGCACGCTGCCCGAGTCTGGCGTTCCTACATGTTCCCACGTCCGCAAGCTGTCCAAGTCCCCCTCCATCAAGATGCTCGCCCTTGCCGGCTCCAATATGCCGACATGAGCGGGCGATATGTTCACGGGACTCGCCGGAGCTTCCTGTATTCTCACCTTCGGATGCTGAATGCTGTTCTGACCGAAAGATGTGGGCACATTCGGGAGCGGCTTGCGCTTCGTTGAGCCCGAGAAGGTGGGCGGCGAATAATGGATGCTGGGGTCGGACACTTGGCGGTTGTGGTTGAAGTCGGCATCGTCGCCAATGGAATTCGGAGTACCCGGCGTGGCGTGCGTGATAGTCGATGGGTCGGCCTCCTCGACTTCTTCCGACACAGGTGTGGGTGGTAGGGGGTGTGTGTCGGTCGCTGCACTTTCCACCCTCGCCGTCTGAGCCATTGCCGGGGGCCCGAGTCGACCTGATCACTGACGTCCAAGCGATTTTATATATCGGTGTGTTGACACTTGCGGTGTATACAGGACCGACGCCCTGCTGCAATGCGTGGTCGCTACGCCATGCAATATGGGAGGATATGAATGGCGACACCGTGCACCAAGAGATGGCCCAAGAGAGAATGACGAGCGGGATGGTCGGGCTAGTGGCAGGCCAAGAAGGTGACTTTCCGGCTCCGCGCGCGCAGCAGAATGTAATCGACGGGGATGGGGAGAGGCGTTTGGCGTGTCGGGAGGCACGGCGAGGCTGATGGACAGTGAAGGCAGCAAGGAGAGGGTGAAGGTGAGGGTGAGGGTGGAATCGATGAGGGATGGACTACAGCATTGCTCAGCAGCAGCCTGGCTCCTTTGTTCTGCCCTTCGTTGATCAGTCACTTGGGCGTGAGGGTGGGGAGGAATTGGCAATGTAGGAAGAGTCTAGTCTAGTCTACTCCCGGCAGCGTGTGTCTAGTAGGAACTTTACGTACCTCTAAGCTCCGCGCGATCGCAGACCAGCGGAAGGCCAAGAGTGGTTTTACAAATGAAGTCCCCGGAGTCACGGCAGGCGGAGGGAGATCGGGAGAGAGGGTGAAGGTGAGGGGGAGGGTGCAGCTAAGGATACTTGGGAGAGGGCGCGGGACAGCACAACGGGCGGTGGCAGAGGTGAAGAGAGGCGAGGCGAGGCGAGGCGAGGCGAGGCGAGGAAATAATACTAACTCCAGCTTCTTCACGGACTTACGCGACGGCGTGGTGGGTTTCGCTCTGTCTCGAGTACTTCAAACGACCAACAAGTGGATCTCGGCAGGACCCTTGGCGCTGCGTTGGCCTTGGGCGATGGGGGTTTGTATAGGGATGCTTACCCTTTTCTGACGAGGTGGTGCTGTCTGGCTGGCGGGCTGGACCACCCGCGAAGTCCAAGAAGAAGGGCAGCAGTAACAACAATCACCTCTACTCCCGACAGGCCTCTGTTGTGCGGGTGCTGCCGAGAGAAGGGAGCCGACTGGCTGTATTCATCCATCAATACGGAGGGACTGAGGGAAGAAGAACAATCAATGCTGATGGTGACGTGCGGCATGTGTATTTCGGGCCTGTTCGCCACTCCTCGGCCCAAAGCAGACAGGAGGCGACATAAGTGTATGTACATGTGTACATGTCTACAGGTACTCCCAGTGGTCGCTTTGCGTACAGTAGCGTGAAACCCCTGCTTTCTCCTCCCTAGCCAGATCTGACGCCTCCTCCACCCTGCGCCCTGTTTGCCCAAGCAACCGCAACCGCAACCGCCACCACATCCGCATCCGCATCCTCACTGAGTCGAGGGCTGCGCGCGTGTGCGTGCGTAAAAGTCGGCGCGGGCGTTGCGGATTCATGTCACTCGTTGTATTGTTGCCATAACATTCCTATTGGTACCCTCCACCACAAGCACAAGAACACGCAAACCAGGCACTCGCTCACCTGTCAATTGCACACATTCGCTACTGCCCAACAATCGAAGGCCGCATTCGTGATTGCCAGCAGCCGCCACTCGCTCCAACAAATATCAGCACTCTGGGCTTCCCATCGGCATCACTCGGACGGGAGACGAGAACGCACCCACATTGCTATCCTGCCAATTGCGCTACCTCGCATCCATCCATCCATTCATCCAGTCATCCCTCGGCACATGTGCGCTTCGCCAGAGGCCTGAGGCGACGAGAAGAAGGGCGAAAAAGCGAGAGGGAGTGTGGATATCTTTGGGACGACGGCGGCGACGACGACACGACCGGCGATGTCGTCGAACAAGCAACACTACCGCGAGCCGCGGAGCAGAGACTCATCGAATACCGCCACTCCCGCCAGTCAGACTCGACATCAAGGAGCGCGCCGCTCGTCTGGCTCGCGGCATAGACGAACGTCGGATAGTGACCCCGAAGCCCGCGTGCACCCTGCCCATCGCCGCACCTCCGATTCGCACCGCCCCCGTCGCGACAGCAGCAGTCGACGAGAGAGGGAGGACTTGCACAGTCACATCAGGCGGAGACGCAGTTCTGCTCGCCGCACCGAACCCCTATCCGAAAAGCCCACCGCCTCCCCGCGTCATGCGCGACCAGCAGTGCGCGTGCACCCCGTGCATTCATATGAGTCCGGAGCGGCTCTGGCATCGCCATACACCCCGACCGCCACCGATCGAGACCCGATGATCGAGGCCGGCCCGCCCAGCCGCGGGATTGCGGGCGATGTCAGTCGCAAGAAGAGTTTGGTGCGCCCGGAGCGGCGTCGCATGGATCCCAACGACCCCGACTATCATTATCGCAGGCACGCCGAGAACATGAACGTCATGCCTTCCACTACCGGCAGAGACCCTCAGATGGAGGCCGACATGCACACACTGAGCTCAGACCCCTCGACCAAGGTGGATGGCGAAGATGCGGTGCCATTGCAGGAAAAGAGTGCGCTGGAACGTGGGAAGTCGACCAGAGCATCCCGTACACATCCCAATAAATTGAGCAGAAGAGCCACTGCCAAACACGAGCGCCAGGCGGAAAGTGGGGCCGCTCGGCGCAAAAAGATCGAGACGGCCGCCGGCCCCATTAGTCTGTGGACCGCGTACTGTCATCTCATCACCTTCTGGTGTCCCAATGTGCTTCTGCGATGCTTCGGCAAGAAGCAAAAGGAGCAGCAGCGCGCGTGGCGTGAGAAGGTTGGTCTCATCTCCATCATTATGCTGATCATGACGTTCGTGGGATACTTGACCTTCGGTTTCACGCAAACCGTCTGCCCATCAGGTGGCCCGCTCCGACTCCGCATCAACAAGGTCGGCGGCGGTTACATGATTTTCCACGGCAAAGCCTACGACTTGACCCGCTCTCAGCATCCCCTGGCCAGAGGTATTCCCGACGGCGGAAACGTGCTCTGGGATGCCGATCCACCCGGTGCTGGTATGGATGGCAGTTTCCTCTTCCAAAACGTCAATGGGGCGTGCAAGGGTCTGATCACTGCTGCACAAGGTTCCGACGTACCGACCGACTCCTCTGGCGACCTCGCTTGGTACTTTCCGTGCAACATGTACAAGCAGGACGGATCTTCGAGTCCGAACTTGACTATCCCATACTATCTCGGCTACGCTTGCCATACTTCCCGGACCGCACGCAACGACTTCTATGGCCTGAGATCCTCTGGCGACGTTTACTTCAACTGGCAAGATGTGCGAAACGCTTCCCGCAACCTCATGGTCTACTCGGGCGATGTTCTGGACCTCGACTTGTTGCGATGGTTCAACACCTCGCAGGTCGCCTACCCAGACAAGTTCCAAGAGATTCGCCTCAATCAGGCCATCCGCGGCAAAGATGTCACACTTGCTTTCTCCAGCGGGGAGAACAAACAGATCGCCCAGTGCTTCCAGCAAATCATCAAGGTTGGATCCATCGACACCGAGACCGTGGGCTGCATTGCCTCGAAGGTCGTGCTGTATGTCTCTCTGATCTTTATCCTGGGCATTGTGGTCATCAAGTTCGTCCTTGCCCTTCTGTTCCAGTGGTTTCTTTGCCGCAAGTACGCGGCCGACAAGACCAGCATGTCCAAGAACAAAAAGGAGCGTCAACAGCAGATCGAAGAATGGTCTGACGACATCTACCGTCCCGCTCCCAAGATCACTGAGCCGGCCTCAGTCAGCGGTACTGGCCACGCGAGCAAGCGTGGTAGCTTCCTTCCCACGACTTCTCGGTTCACCAGCCCCTACGCGATCGAACGAAGCTTGGCCAAGAACAAGCCTCTTCCGACCACCATGGTGTCTCAAGCGGCGTCCAACCGATTGACCGGCAGCAACGCAGCCTCGATGTACGGCCAAACCAACCGCTCGGAGGGCACTCTGCCCGTATACGACAGAGAGTCAGAGTCACGGGCGAGCTTGATGGAAAACAACCACTACCTGGGTTCACAACGTTACAGTTCGGTCATGCACACTGACATCGAGACACACGGACCACAAGGCTTCATCCACGAATCGGTGGTTCCACAGCCGCCACCGGAATGGCAGCCGTTCGGTTTCCCTCTGGCACACACCATCTGTCTCGTCACTGCATACTCGGAAGGCCCGGACGGCATCCGTACTACGCTGGACTCTCTGGCCATGACCGATTATCCGAACAGCCATAAGCTCATCTATGTGGTGTGCGATGGTCTCGTCAAGGGCAAGGGAGAATCCATGTCGACACCGGAAGTCTGTGTCAGCATGATGAAGGACTTCTCCCTCTTGCCCGACGAAGTACAGCCGTACTCTTATGTTGCTGTTGCAGCGGGGAGCAAGCGTCACAATATGGCCAAAGTGTACTGCGGCTTTTACGACTATGGTGCGAACAGCGTCATCCCCGTCGAAAAGCAGCAGCGCGTCCCCATGATCACCGTCGTCAAATGCGGCACGCCCGCTGAGGCAGGATCCGGCAAACCTGGGAATCGTGGCAAGCGTGACTCGCAAATCATTCTTATGTCCTTCCTGCAGAAGGTCATGTTCAATGAGCGAATGACGGAGCTGGAGTACGAAATGTTCAACGGTATATGGAAGCTGACCGGAATCCAGCCCGACTTGTACGAAATCGTACAGATGGTTGACGCTGACACCAAGGTCTTCCCAGACTCCCTCACTCACATGGTGTCCGCCATGGTCAAGGATCCCGAAATCATGGGTCTCTGCGGAGAGACGAAGATCGCCAACAAGACACAGTCGTGGGTCAGTATGATTCAGGTATTCGAGTACTTCATCTCCCATCACCAGGCCAAATCATTCGAATCCGTGTTTGGTGGCGTGACGTGTCTGCCAGGCTGTTTCTGCATGTATCGTATCAAGGCGCCCAAGGGTGCTCAAGGCTACTGGGTGCCCATCTTGGCGAACCCGGATATCGTGGAGCACTACTCGGAGAATGTTGTGGACACTCTCCACAAGAAGAACCTGTTGCTTCTCGGCGAAGATCGTTATCTGTCTTCGCTCATGTTGAAGACGTTCCCGAAGCGAAAGCAAATGTTCATCCCACAAGTGAGTTGTGCTGAGTGGAAGACTATGTTTGGTGTCCGACCCTAACAACGATTGCAGGCCGTCTGTAAGACAACTGTGCCGGACACGTTCAGTGTGCTACTGTCTCAGCGTCGTCGTTGGATCAACTCGACAATTCACAACCTGATGGAGCTGGTCATGGTCCGCGACCTTTGCGGTACCTTTTGCTTCTCCATGCAGTTCGTCCTCTTCATCGAGCTCGTCGGTACACTCGTCCTCCCTGCCGCCATCGGCTTCACCATGTACGTCATAGCCATCGCCATCAAAGCTGCGATAGAACACACCGCCATCCCGGTCATCCCTTTGGTCCTGCTGGCTCTGATCCTGGGTCTACCCGGTGTCCTTATTGTCGTCACTGCGCATCGCGTCAGCTATCTTATGTGGATGTTCATCTATCTCCTCTCACTCCCGATATGGAATTTAGTTCTGCCTACGTACGCCTTCTGGCATTTCGACGATTTCTCCTGGGGTGATACACGACAGGCGGCAGGCGAAAAGAAGGGCGCCGGCAAGGATGGGCATGGTGAAGAGGGAGAATTCGACTCGAGCAAGATCACCATGAAACGATGGCGCGACTTTGAGCAGGAACGCCGATTGCGAGGCCCACAATGGATGAACAGTGGCACGACCATGTATGGATACGGCAGCACGGGCTCTCCGAGTCAGCACGGAAGCACTCAACACAACGGCATGCCCGGTCACGAGAGGAAAGTCAGCGGTTTGATGCTTTAGGATGACGATCAGACTGTTGGGACGTCTACGAGACCAACGAGCACGGCGAGCAACATCAGGTTGTTTGCTAGTCCGAGCTTGATTGGCATGGACACTCTAACCCTAGGAGGCCTACGGCTGCCACAGCGGCTCGATCCCGCCGATCACAGCACCGAGTCTAAGCTGGACCCCAGCCCAGATGATGGCGCCTTGCAGGGGTGGAAGGAGGGAGGAAAGATACCAGATTCTATTGGAGGGGAAGAGAGCGGCGCTCTCTCGTTTGATGACATGGGAAGGGCTCTTTGATTGAGCTTCCTTGTCCCTGGCTTTTCAGAGCCAGGTTTATTTTGAACCAGTGCGATACGACAGAGTAGACACAACAGGGCGCCAGAGAGCAGAGCAGGAATGTTGGATTCCTCGCATGGTATCGAGAGGGTCATATTCATGGTTTTGGTATTGATCATCTCTTGCAACAGCACTGTCATTACCTGGAACAGAACAGTATGTAAATATTGGAAAAGGTGTTTTGAAATATGTCATTGTAATCGTGCGGAGAGATGGTGGCAGCAGCACCGCGGTTTGCGACGGAGTGGAAGGAGATTCGGAGTGCTCTAGATACGGACCTAGTCGCTAATGCTAATGGTCGTCTCTTGACTTCTCGAGACCCAGGACAATGCTCTGACAACTTCAATGCGGATGAGCAGTTTAGCTTCACGCGGTCGGTCAGGAATGGACGTCGTCGCCAAAGGAAGCGCTCGATGCATCTGTTCGCTACATAAGCTCTCAACGTCCCGGCAGATGGTGACCAGACTCAGCGAATGGAGTTACAATTTCCGCAGAGGAGGAATTCCACTCATGATTTAGCTGAGAGCGGCGTTCCTACCCCTTCGCTGCGGCTGGGGATGGGACAATGGAAACAAGCTACCGCAAGCATTGGGCAAGAGTTGAGAATTCGACCAAGTGCTATATTATTGATATCGAACATCACTCGCATGGTGGATAGCGTTGCTAAAACCCAATGAACCGCTCTGCCCAACCGTCGATCAAGCAATGTTCACAAGTCGTGCATTGTGGTTGCTTGGCAGATCGCCATTTGGCTGGAGGAAGTCTTTTCGCCGTACTGACAGTCGGTCGCAGTCAGGACGAGGTGGCGGCCGCTCTGATACCAGACGTTGTCAATCTGCTCGCTCTTCGTGCTCTCTGCTGGCACCCTCCGACACCCATCCATTCTTGGAGCTTCGGCGCCGTGTTCGAGGACCATCCAGGCATCGCGAAGAGCACTCTGCTGTATGGGGGAGTCTCAGGTTATCCGTGGGGCCAGAGTAACGAGTATTCACATCAGCACAAATTCGGCGGAGCGCACCACAAACACGCTGACTAGCACTACATTTGCTTCACCCTTAGCCAATGCAACCCACCGGTTGCTGGGTGTTCGTTTAGCGAGCCTTGATGCGAATCTCGTCTTTACCTGCACCACCACGAAGATTATGCAGATCGGTATAACCACAACCGGATCAATCCAAATGATTCGCATGCACCTGACCAGTCGTTGCAATCATCTTTGCTGAATGCGGGATATTATCGGGTCAGCTAATCGTTATAGAATGTGTTTCTGAGCCCTTTCAGCGTTCTACAGGCCCCTCCATACGTTTGCTTTCATCTTTTGTCTGTTGAGCGACAGCTGAAGAAATCTTGGGCACTGTCTCGAGAACAAAAACTGGGACTTGCTAGATGAAGGGCGGCTGCAGCTGCTATTGCTGTTGCTGTCGCTGCGCTCCGACCCTACCAGGAGGGCTATGACAGGAAGAGGTAGAAGCACATACTGTATGCATGCCGGGTTCGAATCCGAGGCAGAAGCAAGGCGGGCAATGGCATCATGAAAAGTTCAATTAAGAGCATCCTCGCATGTAAGGAATGGAACTGGTGTCTAATGGCCCCAAAGCATTTGGAATAGCTGCGTACCGGGTACATGGGACTCAATGATCGCCATGGTGTGACGTCTGCGGGCCGAGGAGCACAAGATAAGATAAGAGAGGCATTGAAAACAGATATTGGACAGGAAGGCCCATTCATACTGGTATCCCAATTCGGTTTTTGTGTAAAGAGACCGGGTCGAGCGCGTGAGAACTTCTAAGGGCATCAAGATGTCTATCACCATGATCAGCGCGACTCCGTCGCCGTACGCAAGAATCAATCGCGTAGCGATGATTGAGAAAGGCATTCCCTTCGAGCTCAAATCCGAAATTCCGTGGCACAACGACACAGAAACTCCGAAGCACAATCCCCTCGAAAAGCTACCCGTGCTGGTTTTTTCAGACGGTCGCGATCCCGTCTACGATTCTGTCCACATTCAAGACTGGATTCTCGCGAAATATCCAGATCATGGTCCCAAACTCACGACTGGCGACATTGACACAGATCTGAAGTTAAAGCAGATTCAAGTTCTGTCAGAAGGCGTCATGGATGCAGTGGTGCTAGCTTTCTTCGAGAAGGCAAGAGAGGTGAAGAGCGAGCATTGGCTGGCAAGACAGACGAGGAAGGTTGAGGGAGGCTTCAAAGCTTTGGAAGAGCTGGCGAAAGGCAAGCCGAAAGACTCGCAGTATCTGTTCGCGGACCAATTCACCATCGCGGACATTGCAGTCGTGTGCGCAGTGGGCTTTGTAGACTTCAATGGTTTTCTGCCGGATTGGAAGGAGAAGTACCCAGCTCTGGCATCGTATTGGAGCGAGTTGGATACGAGAGAATCTTTTGCTTCGACTAGGCCGGTCATGTTTGACATCAAGCCTGATGTGGTGGTGTAGGCAAACGTCCTTTACGCATCTCCGAGATGCACCAGGCTAGACTTAGTGTCATGAGCTCCACCATTGTAATCGCCAATCGCGTGCTTCCCAAATGCGATGCTGTGAAGACTTCTCTGTAAAGCCCAGCGCTGGCAATAGCCATGCCAAACAAGGCTGCGAAACCCTTGTCGCACTGGGGGTTCCTGTTCGATCGTACAGTACGTGAATCCTCCCAGCTCACGTGCTTTACTGCGAACAAGGTTTGGACCATGGTGCTGGATCACCACAAACACCGAGCCAATATAGTTTCTTAAAGTAGGCCACCATGTATCTTTGCCCACTGATCCGGTAGCCGGTAGCCCTTTGGTATGCCATACTGTCCTCGGCATCTCCCAGGCGTGTTGCATTCCAGGGTGCATCGCCCGTAAAGTCGGCAGTAGCACTCTCCAGCACTCGGACAAGCAAGCGAGTTCAACTGCTCGAGATCGACGCCGCTACGAGCTGGCGCCAAGAACAAGATATGCCAGACATAGGACAGTATTCTTCCGGCAATCTTGTCATCGGCTGGAGCGGCTTCTAGGAGCCACTGACGTGTTGCCACATATTCCTCTCTCGAGTGTTGCCAGATACGCTCCCGTGAGACGACGAATGAAGCACAGCATTGAGAGCGCACAGCGTCTGAGCGCCCGAGCATCACCTGCTCGCCATTTCCTGCCCCCGGCGGTGCTCCAAACAATGCTTCCAACGCGCTGGGAAGCGCGGCGTCGGAGACTGCCCTTTGGCTGTACGGTTGAAGTCTCGCCGTGAATCTTGTCTCAAAACTTCGTTGTGGCAATGCTTCCTCGCTCGAACAGGTGCTTGCGCTCCAATCACACCTCAAATTATGATAGCCATAAGGTTCGAGCGCGCTTGAGGTGTTCAATGCTTCAAGCAGGTATGCATTGTCGTAATCTGGAGCATCATTATGCCAAGCGAAACGATTTCCATGGACGAAGACAGCGCCGCGGGCAGGGATGCTCTCGTAATTGTCAATCAGAAAGGTCAGGTATGCCATAGCTTCGTGGCCGCGATTTTGGGGGATTTGCAGAGTAGTTGATGTCTCATCGACCGCTCGATCTGCGGTGTAAATGCACAAATGGTATTTGGAGGCAAGGCGAAAAAGCCACTCAGTATCGCCGTCTTCCTTTACATGGGCAACCACCAGAGCCGGACTTCCAGTCTTTGTCAGACCGGGACATATTCCTCGAGCCTCCGGTAGTGTTGTTGATGAGGTTGCGTATCGTATCTTGTTCCATGCGAAGGGTGTACGGCTGCTCGATACGGGCTCAAGGTTCATGAATAATATCAAGCAGAGTAAGAATGCAAAGGTGAAGACGTGCGCACATGCTAGATACCTTTTGGTGATTCGCTTCATGATTACAACAACAAGATCTTAGCATGGCATGTTCAGCAAGACGACGGTAGAGCAAGACGCATTGCAACGGAAAATCCACGGTCTCCGATGATCCTGAGCGGTCTCGCACGGAAAGCGTTGCGGAGGAAGCGAAGGCTGACGCAACGCCTCCGTCCTAGCATGGTCGTCAAAGCGAGAGTTCTCCGGAATGCTGGGGGATACATTTGGAATACATGTAGCCATATCCCCAAGTCAGCCCGTGGTGCCATGTCGTGCTGGTGCTGCGAAGCCTGTGACAAGATGGAGATACTTCTCAACACAACAAGCCTTTACCAAGACCTTCGGCACTTCCCCCTTGAAGGTCTTGGCAGCAGTGCCGCCGTCAGGTCACCGAATCTTGGCGCGCTCTCCACAGTTCAGCTCCGCTGTGGAGGCCCTTTTTGCTCCCATGGCACCACCTCGTGGAGCTGGCTAGATTGACCAATTCATCGATACTGATACTGGCAAGACTTGTACACAGGCTTGGGATCTGGCATCCAAGGTTTCCGTCTCGAGTGGATCTGAAGCTCAAACCATGCCCCGTGGCCACCGTTTCGTACTCTGGAACAGGACGGTATGTCTTTATCACGACAACGCGATGCGCCAAGTCTACCATCATGATGCCAATGCATTGGTTCCAGAAACCTCCCTTTCCTTCCAGAGCCGCAGGTTGAACTATGCGCCGACAAGGAACTCATGGCATCGTCCTGTATCACCACGGCTCCCTGATACCATTTTACCTCTCGTTACCGGTATGGGAATTCTTGAGCATCATCGTGCCTTACAGTCCAGTTTGCGGTCGGTCACTGCTGCAAATCCTTCGGGATATTTCCCGAACAGCACTCTCATTAATGGGGAGCACATGTGTTGAGGCAACGTATGCCACAGCACCCTGTACTATCGTCCCGCCTCTGGATACAACCACCACACTAAGTATCAACCTTCACACACAGCTCCAATGCCCCAGTCATACACTGGCGAGCTCGCTGGCTAATGGCATGTGGGCCCTGAAGCAGCACGACGAGGGCCAGAACCGAATCGCGGATTACTAACGGCCGAAGTCATCACGCTTGCAGCCACCAGAGGATCTATTGACCTTCGTTTGGGGGGGCGCCTCTCCTCGTAGAGCCCCTCGTTGCTAGACGGACAGAAGCATAACCTCAGTAAGGGCGTGATACTCATGGACCCCCTAGAGTCATGAAACAACAACGATAGCCGCTTCTGAGTGTGGGAAAATATCTCAGCAAGGGCGGAAGATTCATAGACACAGAGATTCCGGCAATGACTTAAAGTCATTCCAGGCTGACATACCTTAGCCTGCCAAGGTCGTTGCATGCTGCAGAGATCTAGTAGTCTTTGTCATGATCAAAGAAGTCTTAGCGCTACTTGATCATATATTTTAAATGCTAATCTAAACTTCGTCTCGTCCTCGAATGACGACAACTTCATCGGTGTGGTTTCCTTATCTTTCAGCTAAATCATGGAATGCCCCAAAAAGGCCTGCATGATCCCAAACCAGACTGTGAATCCTTCGGCTTGGCAATCCGCTGATCACCTGCTGCGCCATGCCATCGACTCCACCCGTCTAAACTGCTGCCTTGCAGCAAGTTTAGAAGTAGTCGCAATGCCTCAGAAAGTGCCTTCGTTATCGCCACCGCAATCAATTGACAATGTTGTTCCACTCATCAGCAATCGTAGCCGACTCTGACTGGCCACCGCCTGAAGGCCGCACTGTTGTCGAACGTACAGTCTTCCAGATCACCCTCAAGACACTCGTCACCCACGCTCTCGCTCTCATCAGCTATGGTCAACTCACAAGTCTACTTCACGTGCCGCCAAAGGGCAATGTTCGAATCTTTCGGCTATTGGCTTATGCACTCCTTCCAACCGTCTTGCTTGGGCAGTTGACTCTTGATATCCTCAAAGCTGGCATTAGAATGCTCCAGAACCCACATGAGCTCAAGTATGAACAGTCCGAGACTGCATGGAGCTTCTACTTCGAAGGTGCCTTGGGAATGCGAGCGATCTCGAACAATCCAGCGGAGCCTCTTGATCGGGAGCAGACGACGCAACTGCTCGATGTTCCTGCCTGGGACGACGCGCAGAGGTCGAAGCGGCCCTGGAACTGGAAAAGGGTCAGTTGTTGCGTATTCGCAACCCTTGCTCTGCTACAAGCGATTGGTGTCATCGTGATATTCGCGCGGAGATCGCTGCACCAAGCGGTAAACTATCGTGGCTGGCTGACACATGATCAGGTAAGTGCGACCAAGGGACTATGCAGGAGTTTCCCTTGTGATGATGTCTTGAGACCGATTACGCTAACCACACATTCCAGGTCGGCATCGACTTTAGAAACATGTACGTCGCTGCTGCTTCGAGCATCGCGAGTGTGCTGTCGCTTTATCTTTTGCTCACTGGCAATATCTGGTCCTATCAGCCCTCAGTGGCTATGGACGAGACTACGCCACCATCGCCTTTCGTCTTGAGCGAGACCAAGCGGCTTGTACTAGAGTTCATCCTCGGTGGCTGTATCCAAGAATTCATCGCGATCAAGACATACTGGGGTGGATCGGGAGTTCCAGTGTATTGGACCTGCCTGCTCCACACCCTCTCTACCATTAGGATGAGACCGGTTGAGTGGGCCCTCGTCATCATTGGGGCGTTCCTCATCGTCGTCTTCCGGAACGATATTCTGAGCAGGCTGGACTTCAAGACGCGCCATGTGTATACTTCGATCATCACTGTGCTTGCCGTCTGGATAGCTTTGGACACTGTCGGTCTCCTGGGGAAGGACATTGCGCATTTCGCGAGTGGGCACTTCTGGCAGAAGTTCAGGGAGGGTGAGCGTTGGTCGGATCCAGTGGAGAGGTGGATTCCTATCATCTGAATCACTTTTTATTACGGCCGTGTACCGGGTAGTATGGTCTCGGCTCAGGGCTGTGAATACTGGTTGTTGGTCTCAGAGACCGAGGTTCACTGGTTCAGGGCATGATGCTCCTTCGCTGCCACCTGTAGTCCTGGCATGGTCAGCACGAGGAGCAGCAGCAGGCATGACCTCGAGCCTGAGTGCCTCTTTGGTGCCGCTGCATAGAGCAGAGCCAATGCTCGCAGAGAGTCCATCGTGGGTGGCTTATCATAGAATGTCAGGTTCAAAGTCAGGTGCTGCAGATGGAGGAGATCAAAGGAAAGTACCCACAAGTCTTGTCACTGTGGGCGACTCCTTTCCACTTCTTTGGAGGCCCCATTCGACCCCTGTCATTCGACCAGGCTTATCGCCATGGCGTTCGCTAGACGACGCTTTATTTACGGGGTAAAAGGAAGGCTAGCCAGACTGCAAGGGTGAGCCTTTCCTGGCGCGCGATGCCAGTGTATTACTCTTCGGTCTCACCCACGATTCGCAATGCTCGCGGCAGCATCATCGCTGCGGAGGAATTCACCGGAGAGAATGGAAGATTGCTCGTTGGGTGACTGGGATATAGATATGACCATGCATCCTTGATCCGAAATGACAGGGTGGGGTCCATGTATCCTTGTGAGCGACACCTGTTCCCTTCCACTTTTCGAGTGTGAAATGCTCTGTTAGGAGTCGGTCCATCGAACTGCACGGCGCGCGTTGCAAAGGAGAGAAACGGACGAATTATTGTATAGCACCGCCGTCCTGGTTCCCCGTGCGCTGCAAAATGCCCCCCATCGGCCAATCACGCCCCAGGTTTCAGCTCCCTGCTATCCCTCTCGGCTCATGCGCCAACTCGTTTAAGAAAGCATGGTACATTAGCCAGCACAATCATATCACGCAATTAACCAAGCCTGCCAAGGCGGCAGCGCGAGCCCCTTCGAGCACCATCCTGATTCCCAGTCCGCCGAAAAGTGAAAAATGGCCTCTCACCAGAAAGTTCACGTCCCAGGCGTGTCAATTGAGCATCCTTCTCGCCTCAATCAATTACATTCCTTTGTACTGCGAGTGTCAAGCCCGCCGCCACTCGCTCGTGCTCATGCAACCAAGCGGACACTGGCGCTCAACACCGCTTGTCCTTGTTTCCATCCATCATCGGAGCTGCAATCCAGATCGCGAAAATGTTATAGCTGCCTATAATGGCACTGCGCACTCGCGATAATCCATCTGTCGCCACCAAACTGCTAGACGGCCTCCCGGCGACTAAACGGCTAGCGCATCTGTTTCTCGTATCGCTTCTGGCAGTGCTACTGGCTCGATATTTTCTATTCGGTAAGCGGACGCCTTGTGATGCGCTCACACAAGGGTGTGCTGACTCGGCATCAGACACCGACCCATACAAATGTCAAGCGGTCGCGAAGACGGGCCAGTGGTTTGATTATTCGCCGGTTGGTAAAGCAGGCAAGATCTGGCTGACTCCAGGGTGCTCCAATATTTACCATGGCGCTGGAGAACTCCAAGCCTGTGCCAACAGCAAGGATAGGCAGATCGTCTTTGCCGGTGATCTGCAGCTCAAGTCCATCTATTGGAACATCGCACAGCGACTGCAGAAAGATCTCACGACTGACTTCGACGAGAGGGACGACACCTTCAAGAAAGACCACGTTGATCTTAGGTTCATATGGGACCCTTATCTGAATGGAAGCACGGTCAGCTACGTGGAGAAATTCCGAGATGGCAAGCCTGATCGTCCGCTCTTGCTCGTAATTGGCGCTGGAAACTATGCCATCAAACATGCTCTCATTGAAGAGTATGCCTTGACCGCCACCCGCCTTGCTTCCATGGCTTACTCCTCCGTACCTCGCACTCCGATTGGAGCCACGATCAGCTACCTGGACGGGCCCGGAGATCTGCTTCTTTTCGCACCTACCACCATACCATACCGCAGCGATCCAGAACACCAAGAGAACATAATCGCGCATAAAAAGCTCAATGCTAAGCTAGCGGAGCTGGAAAGTCGGAACGTGTTGGACGTGATGTGGACCTTTGACACATTGAGCAATGGTCGCGAGGACATGTTCACGCCGGACGGGCTATCTACTGTAGGAGAGGTCTCCAGGAGAAGGGCAGATCTGCTACTGAACTTGCGATGTAACGCCCGGATTGCGAACAGGGGAAACTTTCCTAACCTTGCCACATGCTGCGCCAAGTGGAAACAACCGAACTGGATCCAATCCATGTTCTTACTATTCGGCACAGTCATCTTGCCTCTGATCATGTTGATCGACTCGAAGCTTCAGATCTTCACGGAAGCATCGCGAGCCGTTGTTGAAGCAATCACTGCCTTCGCTGTGGGCATCTCCATCCAGTACGTTGCAGACCGAACGCATGTGTTTGAGCAGGTCACTCGACTCAAACTAGTGCAAAGTAATTTGCGAAACATGCTCGTTGCAACTGCAATAGTCGGCGCTCTCTTGATTCGTCGCTGCAAGCCTCTTCGGAAGCTGAATTCAGGTGAGAGGGCATCAGATCAACCTTTCTTGCCTCGTGACCAGACCGAGGAGTGGAAAGGATGGATGCAAGCTCTCATTATCATCTATCATTATAACATGGCTTGGACGAACGATCAATTCTGGTCCGTCATTCGGCTTTGTGTGGCATCCTATCTGTTTCTGACGGGTTTTGGGCATACAATCTACTTTCTGCAGAAGAAAGACTATTCCCTGAAGCGCTTCGTCAACGTTATGATACGGACCAACCTCCTGCCCGTGACGCTAGCATACGTCATGCGTACACGTTGGCTGAAATACTATTACATGCCATTGTCGACATTCTGGTTCACGATTATCTACATCACTCTCGCATTTGGCAAGAAGTACAACGACCACACATGGGCACTTCTCGCCAAATTCGCGGCTTCGGCTTGGGCTGTGCATACCTTCATCACGACCAAAGATCTCCCTGATACCGTCGTTCGCTTTTTCTCCATCACTTGCAAGATCTCTTTCAACTCGGCCGAGTTCTTCCACCACCGGGTCGATCAGGACCAGTATATTGTCTATGTAGGCATGTTGATTGCCATCTTCTACATCTGGTCGAAGGATGTCATCAACACAGACCATCGGCAAGATGCGGTTAGCAGGGCCTTCCGCAAAACTTGGCCGGTTCTCAAGCACGGGAGCATCGCAATCTCCGCCTTGGGCTTTGCGGGCTTCTTCTGCTGGAGCTTCACCAACATATCAACGGACGGCCAGTCGTGGTTCCACGAGCGACAGCCATATTACAGCTTCGTGCCGATTCTTACATTTGCCGTCCTACGAAACGCACATCCTGCCCTCAGAAATTACTTCTCCTCGTCGTTTGCCTTCTTGGGTCGATACAGCGGTGAGATGTATGTCATGCAGAATCACCTGTGGCTTGCTGGTGATCAAGAAGCGATCCTGCGGACTGGGTTCTTCCATGGTGATGAAACCGTCCGCGGCGACCGATGGCGAGATCTGGTGCTGCTCACCCCGGTCTACCTGATCGTCTGTGGCATCATTGGTGATTCAACGGGTGTTATTGCGAATTGGTTCGTGAAAGATGCAGACGCCAAGGTGGAGGGGAAGGGTACCACCAACGTGCCCGAGCTTGAAATGGGACTCTTGGCCGAAGACAGCGGCGTGGGAAGTGGACTGAGCGAAAAGAACGCATCAAGGTCAGGATGGTTACAGCGGGCCCGAGGCTTCAGATTGTGGCCGGCGCGACTGAAAAGTCGAACCGTGTTGGTCCTGGCAGTGATGTGGATTCTGAACATGGTGAGTGCGCTTTGCATGTGTCCACCGTGGCGCCTTGAGATAATGCTAACCCAAACACAGACATACAAATAGTGCGTGCGCAGGGAAGTCAAGGTCAATTTTTCTTTCCGTTCCCACATAGTCCCGTCAATGTCGAGTGTCGAACGTTCAATCATACATGAATGCTCCTTGATGTTGAGGCGCATTGAAGTGGAATTATCTGCACGTGTTCTTGTACGGCATCGATAGAGACTGCATGCCGCTGAGCGGCATGCACTATTTATGCACAGCCCACAATAGCGTATAAGGTATACTTCAGGCGCAGCTTCTGCTGCGCTACAGTAAGCCCGGCCCCCACACTGTCCGCGTGCAAGGCTGCTGAAATGGCTTGTCGAGGCGCAAAGACGGCTCCAATTTCGAACGTACATACGACAAATCGCTGTCATGTCATTTGATTGCCAAAAGGTCGAGATACTGGAATGCGACAGTAACAATGTGTGGAGGAGCCGATACTGCGAGCTGACTGAAATGGTCGAGCATGGCGCTGCACCGAACATTTCCAGCATCATGTATGTGTCGAACAGCGGTATGATCTTGCACAGCCGCTAACTGCGTGGTACGGAGTGCAGTTTCATCAATGCTGGGGAGCTAAGTGACAGGGAAGATGTGGCCACGAAGAAGCGACATTCTCGGCTGGCGGAGATGCTGCGAATGCCCCCAGACTTCTGGACCAAGATGTCACTCGATGCAAGTGGCTTCTTTCGAGCGAAGGAGTATGCCTGTGCTCGTGGCGAGCTTGAAGTTCACGAGAGCTGGTTGCGACTGCAAACCAAGCAGGCGACGAGACAGAAACGATCGGGTGAAGAGAGTCGTGGCCTTGGCCGGATCGACTATCACTGGGAGCGACTGGCGTTCTTCAGCCGCTGGCGGCCGAACAAGCGCTTCACCGCTTATTGCTTCGACCTGCCGGAAGATTTCAAGGCTTCCATTGCGAACTCAGTCAAGGCCTCGGGCCTTGAAGCCTACGCGCCAGCTACGTTCTGGACGCTGATTTTGGAGACAGCAATGCCGCATTTCGACTCTCAGGTTTGGAGATGCCGAAATCTAATTCGAGGACATGAAAAGAATCGTCCTATCCAGAAAGCCAATGACGACGCTGTCGAACGGCCCAGGCCAGAGTATGAAGATCTTCATGAAATCGCCCGGCATGCTATACACTCCACCGAGATGCTGCAAACAGCTCTTCATGTCCTCGACGCCATCGAGAGAGAGCACAACACATTCGCGGAAGGAATGGTGAAGTCCTTACAGCGCAGAGAAATCACCCGGTCGCTGTCGTATCATAAGACCATGCTGCAGGGCTTCGAAGGGCGCTCAAGAGCGTTGGAGACCAGATTGGCTAATGAGATGCAACTCGTAAGTACAATGAGAGGAGTAATCGTATGAGCATCAACTGACCTAGACAAACATGCATTCCACCTAAGCTCTCAATTTGACAGTATGGCTACTGGCCAAATAGCTCACGCTTCCTCCGAAGACAGCGCGGCAATGCGCACGATAAGCTTCCTCGGTCTAATATTCCTACCCGGCACATTCACAAGCGCCATCTTCAGCATGAGCTTCTTCAACTTTGAACCGCCCAACGATGCAAATCCACAGGAGTGGCGAATGTCAGATAAGTTCTGGCTTTTCTGGGTGTTCTGTGTCCCTATAACTGCCTTGACTATCTTCATTTGGCATTGGTGGAACAAGCGCACAAAGGAGCGACTGCGCTCGAGTAGTACTTTCTATCTTTCAGACTCTAAAGCCTTTGGCAAAGGACAAGCCCATGCTGTGATGAGGCGCCTCCAGCGCAGACGAAATAGTCTACAGCAGCCGAGCGACATCGAGAATGGTACCGAGCATTAGACCGATCAGGACTACGCACACTCTAGACAGTCGGTTATCTGCATTGGGTAGCTAAATAAGAATAGCAATCTCGCTCCATTCTTTTCACCACAGTCGCTTTCTGCATGCGACTTATTTGTTGACCTGCTCCCGTAGCGTTCCCTACCTCCATCCAGAACCTCGCTACGTAACAAGGCCACTAAGCGAGGCGCAGGGTCAGAGGGCTTCTCAAACACTATACTTGGCTGAGGATACAACAATCTGACGATAGTACAGTCACGCGTAGGAGGAAGAATTAAAGAAGGCTATGCGCGGTGCCTAATAGGAGGTAGAGCGTTCCAGCCGTTGAAGACCCGGGCAGGAATTTGCTTTCAGAGGCTCTCCCTACTAATATAGTCCGTGCGCGATCAGTCTAAACTGTTTTGGTCAGAGTTGGATAAGTTAGTAGTACGTAAGGTAGGAGTTAGCAAGTAAGCTATAGAGTAATATAATCGCTCTTTATAAGTATTTTAGCTACTATAGCAATATATTATTCTTATAATAATTATTCTTAAGTTATAGAATATAGTTATATAGAGCTATAGTACTAAGTATCTTTGATTTATTATTAGAAGTAGTATTAAATAAGAGCTTATAAAAAGAATTAATATTATAGAAAAATGGTCTAAAAAACTTTAAAAAATTGTTCTATTTAATAGTTCTAATTAATAGTTTGAATAGATAGTTCTAATTTATAATTCTAATTAATAGTTCTATTAGATACTACTACTTTATTAGAATTATATAAAATCTACTATATAGCGACTCGCTCTATCTACTAGTAGTATAGAAGAAGTATAGCTAGTATCGTATCTAACTTGTCTAGGTCTCTAAATAAGCTATAGGTAGATAATAGAGAGACTCCGGACTTAAATCCTACCAAACCTTAGGATTGTTACGTAGTGCCTACAACCCTACGCCCTCCCTCTCTTTGTTGTTGACAGTAAGAGCCTGAAAGCCCGATATGTTCGACTGGGGCGCGATCGGTATTTGAGTTGTGAGTATGGCCTGATGAGAGGAGGCTGCATTGTCGGAGCGACCCCGGCACTGATCTTGCTGAGCTCCACAGATAGCAAGAAGGCGTGATTGCCTTGCAGCTTTCGCAATTCAGATATCGTAAGCCCACCCGCGACACTTATGCATCGATAAATACAACATGCATCTCGTGTTCGAGATGGTCTGCCAAAATTCTCACTGCCACAACCACGCATTCTCTAGTCATCCACTGATTGCAAAATGCCGGTCGAATTCATCTCCCTTGCATTCCCAAATCCCTCCACTGAGCTTGCACCCATCCCAGGTGCTGGAATTGACCCGGATTTCCTCAAAAGATATGCCCGCAATCTGGACGAGTATGGCTTCAAATACACGCTTCAGCCCTATGACTCGTCTTCTTTTGACCCTTTCACGACCGGAGCTACAATCGCATCGGCCACCAAGGACTTGAACATCATCATCGCTCTGCGTCCAAACACCCTGTACCCCACAGTGGCAGCTAAAGCGCTTGCTACACTCGATCAATTGAGCAAAGGAAGAGCAGTTGTCCATTTCATCGCCGGAGGCAATGATGCTGAACAGGCCAAGGAGGGAGACTTCTTGAGCAAAGATGAGAGGTATGAGCGGCAAGAGGAGTACATCAGGATCCTTCGACGTGCTTGGGAGTCTGCAGATCCATTCGATTGGAATGGAAAATACTACCAATTCAAGGCCTTCTCAAATCGAGTCCGACCGTTACCTCGCATAGGCAATAGTTTTGGCAAGCATCAAATACCTGTCTCCGTTGGTGGTAGCTCGGATGAAGCATACCGTATCGGAGGCTCACTTGCAGACATATTTGGGCTGTGGGGTGAGCCACTTCACGAGACGAAGCAGCAGGTCGAGAGAGTTTATGCCGAAGCTGAGAAGGCAGGCAGGACGGACCGTCCGAGAATCTGGGTAACCTTCAGACCAATTGGCGCTGAGACCGAAGAGTTGGCTTGGAAAAAGGCCCACAGCACGCTCGACAAACTCAAGGACAATATCGCCGCCGGTCAAGGTAAAAGGGGTCAAACCGGGCCAGCGCCACAGAATGTGGGCTCCCAAAGACTGTTGGAAATCGCAAAGAAAGGAGAGATTCACGATCGAGCGCTCTGGTACCCTACTGTCACTGCAACCAACGCGAGAGGCGCTTCGACTGCTTTGGTGGGCTCGTGGCAAACTATCGCTGATAGTATTCTTGACTACGTGGATCTCGGCTGCGATTTGATCTCTATTCGGGGCTATGACAATCTGAACGACGCAATTGACTACGGCAGATACGTGTTGCCTAAGGTAAGAGCCGAAGTGGAACGGCGGGAGGGCATAGATAGAATGCATAAGTCTAATAGCGAGCCTCTGTCTGCTAGAGACGGCTAGAATAGAGTAGAACTTCTATATAAGTCTAGTATTCTATTATATATCTAGAAGTATTATTCTATCCTATGTCTATACTAGCTTATATATTTTATAGATAAGAAATAATATTAATATATATTCTCTACTAGTCGAATATATAAATAGTTTTAGTTTTAAAAGTATAAATATAAAACT